>PYXC01002156.1:157500-165000 GCA_015244755.2 Tenualosa ilisha
TTCAACCTACTGAGGTAGGCCACCCAAAAATGCTTAATGTTAACAATCAAATTCACATTCAGCATGGCCAGAGCTTGTGACGTGGGGAAGGGGGGAAGGAACTCTATTGCACCTAATCCCTGATATAGAGAAAGTATGATCTAATAAGTCTTACCTGCAGAGACCATAGCTTGAACAGCATTAAAAGGTCTACCTGGCATAAGGTGGTTTAATATGGTTTAAGCTGGTTTGACCAGCTAGTTTCTTAATATAGCTGTAAATTGTTAATTTACTTTATCTGTGAAACTGCTGATTTTGAGATAGATATTAAATCATTATTGTGAAATTGTGGTAATTTCCCGACTGTTCATTTAACCCCCTTTTCACCCGCTGACCTCTTAATGAAACCAACTTATTACTAATCACCAGCCACCACTGACGCCACTGCCCTACTACCTATCAGTTACCACTGCACTCTATTGGTTACCACTGCACTCTATTGGTTACCACTGCACTCTAGTGGGTTACCGCTGCAATCTAGTGGGTTACCGCTGCAATCTAGCGGGTTTTGCTGGCCATATAACAGCCATTCTCAGCCTCCACACCAGCATAATCAGGCTTCTCCAACAATGCACACATGTGACCATCTTATCAAGCATATCTAGCTATTGGCCCAACCAGCAAAAACATCAAGGCTGAAAAAATCACACCTATAGGTCATATGCTTTCAGAAAATGTACAGTTTTGTTGGGAGGTAGGTGTGTGTGTGTGTGTGTGTGTGTGTGGTGGTAGTGGTGGGGGGTCTATAAGCCTCTCTGGCCCACAACCTTCATCAGAATGCCATTGCAGTACTCCATTGCACGCATCAGCCTTAGTAGGGGGAATATGTGAAAAATCGTTACGCGGTGGATAGAAGCGTGAAAATTGGTACATATGTCCCTTGGGTGATCCTAAGACATCCTAGAAGGGGTGCCCCCAAACAATTTCAAACAGGAAGTGAGTTTTTGAAGAAATTCAAAATGGCCGACCATACAATTAGCAGCTGATTCAAAACACACCACAAACAACCTCATAAAAGCATGAAATTTGGTATATATGCTCTTTAGGAGACCTTAAGGCATCATAGAAAATTGTCTCAAATATCTCAACCAGGAAGTGAGTTTTTGAAGAAATTAAAAATGGCCGACCATATAATTAGCAGCTGATTCCAAGCCTATCAAAACGCACCACAACCAACTCCTTAAAAGTATGAAATGTGGAGTATATACTCTTTTGGAGACCTCAAGACATCCTGGAAAATCTGTCTCAAAAATCTTGAACAGGAAGTGAGTTTATGAATAAATTCAAAATGGCCTCCCATACACTTTGCTGATTCAAAACCCGCCAAAACTGACCTCATAGAAGCATGAAATTGGGAGTATATAGTCTTTGTGTGACCTTGAGACATCCTGGAGAACGAATCCCAAAAATGTGAAACAGGATGTGAGTTTTTGAAGCAATCAAAAATGGCCACCCATACTATTGGATACGAATTGACAGCCCACCAAAAAAATTACCCTTAAAGGAAGGGAATGCGAAATGGCTACCTATATGCCATTTGCCGAAAAAGATGATATCATGCACTTGAAATAGACTAACTACAACTATACACAAGCCATAAACGATGAAATGTATCTATTCACATGTTCCAGCACATTGGCGTAATGCTTTACATGGTAGCCCTGCATTCTTGCATTTACACTTTCGATAGCAGAGAGGTTCCATTTTGCAGCCACATTTAAGCAGTTCTCCTCATACTTCGGCTGCCTCAGGTAAAAGTGTCCATAAAGGTGTCCAAGATTCATCTATTTTGGTCCATCCATATTTGTCTCAAGACACTGACTGAATAGCCTGCATACTTTTGGACCAAATGCTGGCTTGGTACACTGCTCGATTAAAATGCTGTAGCAGTGCAGCCTGTGTGGGAGGGATATTTTCCATTGACAAACATTTTTGAGAAAACAAGTCCTTCCTGAGATCATTGACTTTTTCCAGGTTAGTTGTTTCAAAAAACACAAGTGTACCTCTCTAATATCCCAAAAGTGTTTGATTCCAGGCTAAGCTGTTGAAAAGGACATGCAGTCATAGCACTAAAAGCATCTGCTAGCTACCTGCTAGCTACCATTACACACGTGTGACCCAATGAATCCATTCTGTTAATCGGCTTGTATTACTTTTGATAAATAAACAACAATTTCCCCAGTTAGTTATAAATAGACCAATGAATTTGTACATGTATAGACTGTGTGTGTGTGTGTGTGTGTGTGTGTGTGTGTGTGTGTGGAGGGGGGGTGAGTGGTTGGGGGGGGGGCGGGGGGGTGTTTGGAGCTTAGTGGGCTGTTGCAGTAACTAAAAGTTATCATGGTATCATCATTTTCAGGGTAGCATACATAGTCTATATAGGCTAATGCTAATGCTAACATTGGCATAATATTATGTCACTGAATTGTGTTCCAATGTAATGTCTGTTCATTTGAACATTTTATTCATAAACTACTCTTTGAAAGGTACAGATAAGTTGCTGTGAACGTTTTTTTTATATATGCTAGCTATATGTATGTATTTTACAAATAATTCCCCACTCAAATGAAGATTTATTTGAAAAGTCCTATCATTTGGACTGCTTTTTTTTGCATTTTTTCCCTTTTAAAGCTGTATAAAAGCTATAAAACATTATTTTATGTATTAAATTGCACATAGTAACTGATGGCAGTATATATACATCACATGCAATAAAACAAAATGGCAGAAGGAGCCATAATGTCCAAGCTATAAACCATTTTGTCATTCTTGGGTCGCTTTTTGCAGCCATCTTGGATTTTCCCTTTCAAAATGACCTTAATGGACTGAAAATTTTGGGCACCTCTTCTGAAATGATGAGAACCAACTTTGGTTCTTCTATCCACCACGTAACGATTTGACCCTTTTTTGTTGATAATTCCCTTTTAAGTAAGATGTTAATATGTGAGATGCTACTAGTCTAATCTGATTCAATGATATATGCTATGCTGAGGCTTCGAGGGGAGGTGGAAAATGAGTGTATTTCCCCAGATGGTCATTTTTGACCCCATTCATATTTTTTCTCTCTCAAAAATGTACTTAATCAAATTGGATGGTCATGGTCCATGACTTTGTTCATACAGGCTATCTGAATACACAGCACAACATTTTTGGTATTTTATTCAACTTTGTTAACCCTGTGGTGTTCTGGTAAAAAATGACTGAACCCTAAGAACATGAATGGGTGAGACCACAGTGAATGTACAAAAATTGTTTTCAGGCACATACATTCCTACTTACAGATTAGATGGACAGTGTAAGTGTGTTTGTGTTCACTTACACATAAAAACACCCCTTACTCCCTATTTTTGCTTCCAGTGACAGCCTCTACCAAAAACCTATTTTCAATAAAATCTCTCCCTTACTGAATTACATAGGCTTCAGTCAATAAGGCCTACAGGACAAAGTTAGTACACTTAAGTTTTAAATTTGTAATTTGTATACGTTGATGCAGAGGTCTATCACAACATTTGATGATAATCATTGATAATTTATGTATTATCTCAAGTTAAAAATTATCCGGTAATTTTTGGCTGGAACACTAAAGTTGAAACCATGAAACGAACACAACTGGAAGGTTAATACAGATATTACTACACCTAGAGAACAGAGTATTACAATAATCAAGCCTGGAGGTAGACTGGATTGGAATGTATAGAAACCTTTTAACCTTAGTGATATTTCATAAGTGAAAAAGGATGTTTCTTAAATTCACGTGACTATTTAGAGAGAGGTCCTGGTCAATGATTACCCCAAGGTTTTTGACTCTTGGGTTAGATTACAGTGGAAGGCCACTGAGTTTTTGTCGTGAGACAGAATATTATTCAGCTGTTTAGGACCTATCATCATAGCTTTAGTTCAAAAATAATACATTGTTTTACTGTCTCTCAGGCAGGCATCAAGTTTAGTTAGAGGCGTACAGTCATTAGGCTTCATGGAAAGGTATAGCTGGATGTCATCAGCATAGGAATGGAAAAGACTGCCATGCTTCCTCATTAAAGATCCCAAGGGTAGCATGTAGAGGGAAAATAACAGAGGCTCTAGCACTCAGCCTTGGGGGACACCATTACTTTACTTTAGTGCAACATGATGATTCATTACGTACATGTACGAACTGATAGAGATCAGAGAGGTAAGATTTAAACCAGGCTAATGCAGAATCTTTGATGCTCAGGTGCTCAGAGCCTGTGTGGCAGGCCCTTGTAGAGAAAGGTGGCATACTGTAGCTGTTCTGTTAATGGAGTAAAGTTCAGTGTGAGATAAACATTTTATTTAGTGCCATATAATTCGATTGTGTTTTGATTAATGTGTTATAGTGCGGCTCACTACAATTATCCACTCTGGGGCTCAATTCAAAGCTCAAACTCCTCTCAGACTATTCGTAGCTGTGCTTGAAGATAGAGGCAGTGCCGATTTGTATATCTGATCAAAGTGCTGAAAGATCATGTTTATGTGTTTATATGGAGGCGGGGCTGATCTGGATATCTGAGCAAAGAGATGAAAGATCATGTTTATGCGTTTATGGTATGTTAAGCTGCAATGTGGTAAATGGATCCGGATCGCATCCGATAAGCGGTGGAGCAGGATATTGAACAGACCCTTATCTGCCACGGATCCGTTTCGCATTGGACGGTTAGCGTTGGCTGCCGTTTCGCTAAACTTTTTCATGAACCAACTGACAACATGCTGCGGAATCCTGTGGGTCCTTGGACTCCAGTTTGAGAACCAATGCATTAAGACTTACCGTTAGTGTTTGATGTGGAAACAAGGAGGAGATAAAGTCAGATAGTCTCATACACACACAGAGGAAGTTTCCAGCATGGATCTTTTAAGCCATTTTAAACATATTATAGTTTAACATAGTGGAGTTCTTGGTACCACTGAGTTTCATGTCAGTACACATTTTAAGTATGTTTCTATGTTCTAATTGATTCTTGAAAGACTGGGCACATTACTGTCTTTAATTATATCTTGGTGCTTCTGGGTTTCAGGCCACAACATATCCAGCACATTATGTGTTCTTTTCTGTTCATCTAACGGTCTTAAAGTATAGGAACTTAGAGAATTAGGCTTAGTTGTGGGTATGTAGCCCATCTTACAGCTGAGTCACCTTACAGGGAATGGATGGAATTATATGCTGAGTCACCTTACAGGGAATGGAGGGAATTATGCTAAGTCACCTTACAGCGAATGGGATGGAATTATTCATAAAACAGCTGATACATTAACATGTTTTACAGACCGACCTACTGTTCTGAATGATGCATTGTACCACACACACACGCACACATTAATAAATTAATCTTATCTTAATATTAGATTCATTCTGCTCTACATATTATATATTACACACACACACACACACACACATATATATATATATAACATTGCATCAAACATTAGGCCCACATATGGCACACTTGTTTTCATGCTCCAGTTCTGCTTTGAAACACAGAGCTGTAGATATGCTCCGTCATGCCAGAGATACAATCTTTCTTATTGGCAGGCCTGTTGCCACAGGGCAAGCAAACCAAACAACTGCTGAAGGGGGGCACCTGAAAATGACTAATTAGGTAGCCATCCATAGCAGCAATCCATAGCAGCAATCCATAGCAGCCATCCATAGCAGCCATCCATAGCAGCGATGCATAGCAGCCATCCATAGCAGCCATCCATAGCAGCCATCCATAGCACTACAACTGTGTGAGCACCCCTTTAAATTCTAGGATCAGTCATATAGATGCAGACGGCAAGTCAGGTTAACGCCCCGTTACGCCCACAAAAAAGGCTCCTGGGTACCAGGGGGAAACAAAGGTTCATTTTGGCTGCAAGTCAATCAGGTGCCCTGCTAATAGTTATACCCAGGGTGCGATTTGTAGGAGCGGATGGAGGGGATCATCCCCCTCTCTGGTTTTTACCTCTGCTGAATGAATTTTATCCTCGGGGGGATAAAACCCCGTCAAAAACAAAAACGATTGAAATTTAAATCAGGTTGTGACAGTTTCTTACACAGCTATAATCTACATTGTTGATAGCCGACTAACTTTCAACCTGACCGACCTGAAATGTCGGTAATCTAAATACAATAAAAATACATTGTTTCTGCATTCCACACGGAACTAATAAAAAATTAAATGCGTTCAGAGCAGCATATCGTCCTACTTCATAGGACCAGCACAAAAAGTCAACATCCAACTAAGTCATCCATCGCTGTTAATGGGCCAGACGTGTGTTCATTCCCTGCGCAGAGGTTCACAGAGATGTGAATAAAAGAAGGACGACACACTGCAGATGACACGCCAACAGGAAAACTGAAAAGGCCACATGAAATCCGACATCAGAGCAAACTGTTTATTTAGTTAATTTAGTTTATTATTTAGTTAATTAGTTACTTTGACATAACATGTGAAATCATATTTTATGACTTGTGAAATCATTATTGTTACGTTTTACAGACCGATCCCATTAGGCTAATGTTCCTCTGACATGTTTGCGTGATCGGACCTTATCCATGGTTCTGAAGCCCACAGAAAATGAAATGTTTCATGTCTTTTTAAGTTTGCATTGAAGATGAATGCTCATCTGTTTATTTAGGCACATAGGGTCTACCATTAACCTAAAAAAGAATTAAGCCTGTTGATTGCTTATTTTTTTCATGACTAAAAAACAACAAAAAAAACATCCCCCCCTCTGTTTTTTTGACAAATCGCACCCTGCTTATATATATAGACGGACAGCACATCTCAATTAAAGCCAGTCTATGCAATTGAAGCCACTGCAACTGTAAAATCTGCAACTGGAACAACTTACTTCCTAGTACATAGCGCTTTGAATATACGCAGTGAAGAAGACAGTCACTGTCAGATACGCCCACTTAATGTGCAGACCCGCCCCCTCCCCTGCAAATTGCTTTTGATCACCTCGGGTCAACTTCGGTTCGGACCAAGACTGGACTTTGAAGTTTGTCAGGCGTGTGTTGTCTTAACTGCAAAGTACTTGTATGTTTGTATATAAAAAACACATTAGACAGGTAATAATTTTCAATAGCATCAGTGTAATAAATGTAAATACCAGCTTAGAAATGAACTACAAGAACTGGATAACTGTCTGGCTAAAGTTAGCAAGCAAATGTTCTAACTTGAAATGCTAACCTGGTGCATGATAGCAAGTACACATTAGCATGGACAGAGGCTAAATCTGATGGTGACTAGTTTGGTTTTCTTTGGATCCTTCATTCAGTTTCTCATCCTGGCCCCCCGCTCAGTGCTGCCTCTTCATGAACAGTTTCAATGCCAATACAGCGCCCATTCAGTGCCCACTTTTTATTGGCATTTTGCCATAGATGACATTTTGCCCACTGATGCGTTGTTTGTTGCGTTGTTTAACAAGACAGGAATCCTATGCAGGATTTTTGACATTTTC
>PYXC01002156.1:170000-242500 GCA_015244755.2 Tenualosa ilisha
TGCAATACTACATAGAGGCAATGAAAGCTTAGCGTAAGTTCTACCGGGAAGACTCTATCGTTACATCATTCATTGCTCGTCCAATCACTTGCACTCACCTGTCTTATATCGTCCCGTCTAACATTCATGTCCTTGCTGCTCTAGGCGCCGGCGTTTTGAAATCTCCACCCCCCAGATATCTCTAATATAGACACGGTTACTCTAGTTAATGAATATTTTTCACCAAGTGCCTTAATTATCTTGTCTTGTCTGGCTTCTCTGTGTGCTTTGCATGTGTGTTTGTGTGTGTGTGTGTGTGTGTGTGTGTGTCTGAGAGTGTGTGTGTGTGTGTGTGTGTATGTGTGTGTGTGTGTGTGTGTGTGTGACAGAGAGAGAGAGAGAGATAAATGCAAATGAGGAAGCAGCTCCTGCCAAGAAGAATCCCAGATAAGACAGAAACAGTACATACCAACTCTTACAGGAAAAAACACCTGAGACAGAGCAGGGGTTCAGCAACTTCTTACAATGATAACCTGTTCTGCTTGAGCAGAGAGGAACAACTCAAAACCAGTTTCTCCAGAACGGGAGCCTCTATACCCTTCACAAAACACACTTATGTGCAATTATAACACAAACAGATGCACTTATATTGCAGTTTCTTTTCTGAATACATATTTCTGCAATAAAGTGCAGCTCTACGTAATGTTGTGAGGTCATTCCATGTCAAATGGACCAATGACTCTGACTCGAGCCCCTCAGAATTGACTCATTTTCTTATTATGTGTCCACACATCTCAAAGGAAGGTGTGCAAAATTATACCTCAGTATCTCAAGGATTTCTATGAAAAACATATCTTAGAATACACCCACTCCCTCTCAAAAAAGTGCCTGTGAGCATTTTTGGCAACTTCAGACTATAATATCACCAAAACTATTTGAGACTCAAGCACAGACTTTGAGATGTGTGGGAATAGATTGCCTCTTTTACTGTTCTCTGCCTGATTTCTTTCCATTTTACTGGGTTGATTTTGTTATTTTCTTTTGTTTCCTCTTGTCTCTGTGTCCCCCTAGCTGTGACCTGCTCTGACATTTCACTATTTAGCCAATGCCTGTATAGCAGTAGGCTCCCTTTAGTGTGCGTGTACACCCCAGTGGCCCGTGTGGGTTTTGTGTAACTGATACACACTCCTGATGTTTGCAGTGTAGCAACACTCATGTGTGAGAGCATAACTGTGCCCTTCTAGTTGAGCGACTTTGGAAGGCATGTTGTTAACTAGTGCCAATAAGACGTTGTCACAACTGCACCCTGTTACTGTCCCAGAGTCCTTGTCTTTGTTTTATTCTTATGTTTATTGATTTGTTTTTTTGTTTGTTTCTGTCTTTGGATTCCCCTGACCAGGTCTCGTCTGATAAGCCTACTTCAGTCTGTTTTCTTTCCCCCTTGCTTTTTTCCTTCCTTTCCCCTTTTTTATGTGTTCACAGCAGATTTGTGGTTTAAGTATGAAAGAGGAAGATATGGAAACTCAACTTAAAGCCTTAACTGAGCTTGTGCAACAGTTGCAGGCAGACAACAGTAGTCTCAAGGAAGAGAGATGGCTGCCCCCACCTCAGATAGTGTGGGTCCTTCAGGCAGCTCAACAGGTCTGTCTCGTACTCCTACCACGCCTACACAGTCTAGACAGGTCTGTCTCCTACTCCTACTACCTCTACAGAGTCTAGACAGGTCTGTCTCCTACTCCTACTACCTCTACACAGTCTAGACCACCTGTGCCTAGTGTGGTAGTTGTAGCTCCTACTCCAGCCGTAGTGACGGAACGTTATGTCTATATACTTCATGAACAGAAATGCCCTTGACTTTCGGGCAAATTGTTTCATGACTCTGTAACAGCAGAGGACTGGTGGCTGATCAACATTTGTCTTCACGACCCATGTCACGTCTAAACAGGCTTTGATTGTTTCCAAGAGGAATGAGCCAAATTATTGCCAAAAGGGATGAGCCTGACAAGATTTTTTCAAAACTTCTTAGCACCAAGGGGTCTTCCCAGTCTTACATTAGCCTACAGAAGCAGTTCTTCCAGCGATGGCAGCTTGAGGGGGAGTCTTTGAGAAAGTTTTCCCATGCACCTTTGCAACTGCTAGAAGCCATCCATCATCCAGAAGTAGTCCTGCATGACCAGTTTGCGGAGAACGTGCAAGATGGTATGCTCGAGAGAGTTGCTGTCCAACTTCATCTGACCTTCACCTTCCTGGATGTCCACAGTAAAGCCTTAGCTTGGGTAGAAGAGGGGGAGCACTCCAGCGACCCTAGACCCTGCACCCATTCTGTTAGCACACATGAACAGAATGTGTGCTAACAGAATTGGAGAGTTGTTGGAGGCAGTGTCAGTACAGCCCACTACAAACTGACAGAACTAAAACAGAGCCTTCAAAAACAACAGGCTCAATTAGATAGCATCCTAAGGCATTTGGACACCCTCTCCTTTTCTGGCCCACCGCGATCGAGAGTAATCGGTTTAATGCTGAGGGGAAACCCATCTGCTTCCAATGTTCCCAGCCTGGTCATATAGCTCACTTCTGCCCAGCATCTTCTGCCAGACATCGCCCACAGAATCTGCGCAAGCAACGCTGTCTGTGCCCCCCTCAACTGGGTACCAGGTACACCCTAAATTACCTCTCTACCCTCCCTTGCATGTTTGGTGAGACTGGTGAATGGTGTGTGTGTGTGTGCTTGGTGAGACTGGTGAATATGGGATCTGTGTGTGCGTGCACGTGTGCTTGTGTGTGTGCGCATGTGCTTGGTGAGACTAGTGAATAATGTGGGATCTGTGCGTACGTGTTTGTGTGTTCTTGTACACAGGTGACCCTCGGAGGCCCTACCCTACAGATCTGGAGATGCGCAGCGGAATGTTGGGTCACATGAGCAACCTGCCAACCAATAGTGTTAACAGACACCTGCCTGGAGATGCACTAGCAGTGGGGAGACTTCCAGGTGTGTGTGTGTGTGTGTGCATGTGCATGTGACGGGCTACACACACAGGAAGTAAGTCAGTGTCTGCTTATTTAGTTCTGTGCCTATTTTTGCTAACTTGAAGCTGCTTTGGATTACCTGTCTTGTGGGAAACCACCTGATTTGTAATACACCTACAAGCCATCAGAAGGTGTGAACTACTAGCCCAGCTGGGTCATCAGAGATCAATTGGTCGTTGGCCACTCCTATCAGGCCTATTGTCTCTGTCTGACTCTTGGTGGGCGGTCTTCTCACTTAACCCTAAGACTGACTGGGTAAAGACGAGCGTGTCTACCTGCGCGTGTCCACCGAGCAAGGACACCGATCTAACTAGCAAATCACCATGTCCTATTCTCTGTAACTTAATCTTCTGTGCAACCTTCATCTTGCCACAATGTGTCTCTACTCCAGTCTACTTGTCTCCAGTCGCTGCAGATTCCGCTTCTACAAATGGAAACGGATCCTTGCAAACCTCCGCTCTAGACATCATGTCTCGTCATCCACGAACAACTCCTTCACCGTAGGTTTGTGGAACTGTCAGTCTGCAGTGAACAAAGCAGACTTCATTTCGGCTTATGCGAACCATCTTTCTCTGGACATTCTGGCTCTCACCGAGACCTGGATCAAACCAGAAAACACTGCCACTCCTGCTGCACTCTCTATCAACTGCTTTTTCCCACACCTCCCGCCCATCCAGGAGAGGGAAACAAATGGAAATATACTCAACCGTCTGTCACATACAGCTCCTTTGAATACCATGCCATCTTTGTAACGGCACCGGTCAAAATATATCTGTGTGTTATCTATCGTCCTCCAGGTCAAATGGGGGATTTTCTTGAGGAACTTGACACTCTGCTTTCGTCTATCCCTGAGCATGACTGTCCCATGCTTGTTCTCGGTGATATGAACATCCACTTAGACAATCCAGGTTCTGCAGAATTCCTATCTCTGATGGACTCCTTTGAGCTACAGCGGGTTCACAGCCCTCCAACTCACAAAGCCGGTAAGGAATGAGGACGAGGACGACGTAGAAGCCATGAGTACTGATTCCTCCAGCAGCAGCAGTGACTCAGACTAGTGTGTGTGTGTGTGTGTGTGTGTGTGTGTGTGTGTGTGTGGGGCCATGATCTAGCAGCAGCAGCAACTCAGACTCGACAGATGTGTGTGTGTGTTGTGAGTGTTTCTCATGTTGTGTAAATAAATCAATCATCTTGTAAACTAGCTCCTGTGTTGTTTGGGTTTGTAGCAGTAAAAAGCTGCAGGTCAGACACTAGTACACATTGTAAAGGTGCAGGTCAGACACTAGTACACATTGTAAAGCTGCAGTAAATCCACAAGGGATGGAATCCAGTAAATACAGTGTTTTGAAAAATCTCCACTTTGGAGGCCATAAAAATATCCAGTTGAGGTGGCTAAAACTGTTAGAACACTGGTGTGAACGAAATGTGTCTTGGCTGACCAATTGCAATCGAATTTACTCAAGACAAATTTTCTCATGACTCGTGTGAACAGGCTCAGATACATAGAATGATATTAAGGCATCTTTCTCTGGGGAAAAAACGACATGCCTTTCAAATATTTACGTATTTACAGCATTTAATAAGGCATCATGGGTATTAGGTTATCTGTACAGCTTTAAAGAAATAATAAGGCGTACAGACAGACATGCGTGCCCTCAGACGGAAGAGAGACAGAGACACAGACAGACACATGCATTGATAACATACATCATTAGCCAATGAGCTCTCAGCAATCAGGGTCCAATAAGGATGGGAGTGGCCAAAAAAAAATAATTCTAAGGTGAGAATTCTACATTTTCTAAATTCTAAACCTTAACACCATAACCTTAACGTCAAAAAGGCACATATCTGATATGTGGCCTAACTTTAGGGTCATTTAGATATCTGAAAATTACCAAAACAAAACATATTCCATGAGCACATGTAACCTGGCAGCTTTAACATAGTATCGGATACACACACACACACACAAATACAAATAACCTAAGAGGTTGCACAGGGTACTTGATAGTCTGATATTTCTGACTCCTGTGCCTCTGTGGGAGGGGTCTTGTGTTGGGCTCCAGTGATGATTGTGTGTGTGTGTGTGGTGTTGGGCTCCAGTGATGATTGTGTGTGTGTGTGTTGGGCTCCAGTGATGATTGTGTGTGTGTGTGTGGGTGTTAGGCTCCAGTGATGATTGTGTGTGTGTATGGTGTTGGGATCCAGTGATGATTGTGTGTGTGTGTGTGTGTGTGTGTGGTGGGCTCCAGTGATGATTGTGTGTATGTGTGTGTGTATGTGGTGGTGGGCTCCAGTGATGATTGTGTGTGTGTGTATGTATGTGTGTTGTGTTGGGTTCCAGTGATGATTGTGTGTGTGTGTGTGTGTGTGTGTGTGTGTGTGTGTGTGTGTGTGTGTGTGTGTGTGTCTGTGGTGTTGGGCTCCAGTGATGATTGTGTGTGTGTGTGTGTGTGTGGTGTTGGGCTCCAGTGATGATTGTGTGTGTGTGTGTGTGTGTGTGTGTGTGTGTGTGTGTGTGTGTTGTGTTGGGCTCTAGTGATGATCATGGCTGTGGCTTCAGAGGTTGTCTTTCCCCTTGAAAACATACACAGCTGTCCTGTCTCACATACACATGCACACACACACACACACACTCACAGGTCATGGTCTCCAGTATTCTGGACTATTCTGTAGTATGTTGTAAACAGTAGAGCTAACATGTCTGAAGATTCTCATTCATCCAGATCATGGCAGTAAAATAGTGTTAAGTTGTGAACTTGGCACCTTTGACTAGACCTAACATACTGTAGATGGAAATGCTCCATCCCATTCTTGTAAAGGAGCTCAAACCTTCTGCATAGATTCTCTCTCCTGTTCCTGCGGTAGGCTTACCTAACCACCACTTCTCAACAACAAGAGTTGCTAAACTGAGCTGTGCTTGATTTCTCAGTTGTTCAAAATATAGATCAGTTATTTGGTCTTGGGAATCCCATGTTTTGCTCTCTAGGCTCAGGTGATCCATCTTACTCTTATGCGTTTTTTCCAAAGCCCTTTTTGATTGATTCCAAAGATGCAAAGGTGTAGCACTGCCACAAATACTAATAAGAAAAAGGACACTGATTGGTTAAAGAACACCTGCCAGTGAACAGGTTGAGTTCCAGGTAAGTTCCAGGTTAAGTTCACAGAAGTTTGAGTTGAGTCTTTTACTAGAACAGAATTCCCAGAGTGAGGTAGGGTTTTTTATGGGGATTAATGGGAATAAACTGGTAATTTTATGGTGAAAACATATCATAGTATAATCCTGGCTAAAACATCTGATCAATCAGATCTGAAGCAATAAATTGTAAAGAGAATCTATTCCTTAATTACAGACACATATAGCACACTACTTACTGCAGACCTATTGAAACTTATTGACAACTAGCCTCATCTAAACATCCCCAAAACCCTGCGCCCATGACAAATTTCTCTATGAGAGTTAACATGAGATCGAACACTTCTCAAAAACATCTATATCATCAAACTCTGTAGGTGACGCAGAAGTCTGAGACGCAGACATTTTTGCCTAAAGCTAACTCAGGCCAAGTGTTCTGTACACCCTGAGCAAGTTATGCCCTCTCAGTCAAGGTTGCATGGCAACAGTAAAGTTTCAAAGTTGGTCTCTGCACTCAACAATTACTATACATTTTAAAACCCCACTGTTGACAGGTTGTTAAAGGAAAAAATCTGAAGTTAGTCAACCAATATCCCTGTTCTTTGAGGTTGCCGAGTGCTGCTGATAGATATAAGAATGACAACATTTGGTACAACTCCCGAATAGCTAACGTAAGTCAATGGGGCACAGGAAAATGAAACTGAAACTGAAATGATGTTTCCTTGCCCTCATCAGTCAGCTCTGGCTGCCATCTGATCTCCATAGTAACACATATTCTTGTTCTTGCTCCTACCTACAGCACTCAGCAGACATGAACAACAGGGCTGTGGGTTGACTGACTCTGGACTATTGATTTAAGGCATTCATTGACATTACATCTGTGTATGTTTTGTTATTTGCTGAAAGCCTGATGTTCTAAGTCTGTGCAGAGCGCTTAGGACACCCTGGTTAGCAATAATCATAGTTCCCCTCTTAGCAACAACACTTTTGTAGTTCAATGAAATGACTGATTGTTCAATGTAAAATGTAATGTAAAATAATTCGTGTTTGTAGGGAGGTCTGTAGGTACGCCAAAACGAGAGTGAAGTTCCATGACAGATGGGTTCATGGGTTTAGAAAATCACCAGATTTCATCTTCCAGCGATCTTTGTACATCTTTGTGACCACAGCAGTGTCAAGTTTAAATGTGGAAAAAAAGTGGAATTCTGTGGAAAGTTTTAAGCAAGATGCTAATGGGTGAGATGCTAGTGGCAACCAAAGGATTCAATGATGCTCACCTGAAGCTAAAAACACTACTGTCAGACTGAGAGAACGACTGGATGAACTGTTTAGTAAACTGGCCACAACGGAGGCATATCTGTCTAAATTCTATGTGCATTTGTTTTTAAGTCGAAGGATTAGAACCATTGATAATGAATTTTTGAAGAGCTATGTTGCTTGACAAGGTCATGAGATGATTTTATGAGGCATGCATGATTAAGTTAGAGCTGAGTTTAGTTTAGTTCAGAGCAGCACCAGAGGCAGAGGTCCCTTCTCTGTTATGAGGTCAAATAGTTGGTCAGTTGGACTCTAATGCCATTTTACGAACATATCCTACTTGTTCTGATGCTGACAGAAGAAGAGGGATACTTCTTTCCATTCATGACAGTGCGGACTTTGAAAACATAGAAACTTCCTGGCGTCAAGTCATTTATCTCAGCTCTGCAGAGCTCAGAACTGTCTGGTGTGCCTGAGGTGGCAGGAGCGCTGGGTCGGCCCCATCCCTCTGGAGCGTGACCTGGAATGTGTGTGCAGGCTGTGTGCTGGACAGACGCCGCCATGTGAGCTGAGCTGACACGACACACTGTCATACACACATCCTGATCCTTCGGAACTGAAAACGCAAAGGCATGGCATTGTAATTAATATATAAAGGGCAATTTATATATAAAAAATATGGATTTGTCCTGCTGTCTGCATATCAATTAACATATATTTATTTACAATTAAAAAGAAATCCATTTCTATTAAAGGTCTGAGTTCTAAACTCAGAATGACTAAAATAAAGAGTTAAATGTCTCCCATTGGATTCTACTGTCTATTACCAATGTGGTCAACAGAGCCAGCAATGTCTGTTTGGAAGGGAGCGTTTCTGATTTAAATGGCAGAATGTTGCTGGACTTGGTAGCCATATGTAGGCATAAGTACCTCTGATCTCCACACGCACACTGTGAGAACGGCGAATATAGCCACCAACACCTCAACAGTGATGATCAGTTTGTTCTGACTCCCCAGGCAATCAAAGCTCCTCTGGGAAACAAAAGCAGGAAAAGGTGAAACCTTTTAAACTCCCCTTCATAGATACCATGGCCACTGGCCACATGGTCTTCCCCTCCCTCCATAGAGTAGTAAAAGCTGCACTCTTGAATATAAATCCTATGATTGTGATTTATTGGGAAGGATGTCAAGACAAACATTTCGGCTTAAGCCAAATTTGACCAAAACACAACAGGAAGGTTATCCTTCATGTGTGTGAAGAAATGCTACAGTACAACTGCATTAACTGTTATGACAATTATTAATCAATATCAATGAGAGAATTTATTCACTCTGTAATGAGCCATTTAAAGGGGACACAGAATGGATGGATGGTGTATTGTATCTTGTTCTCTCAGGTTGAAATAGAATACATTTAACTTTAATTTATGAAAAATAAGCTCAAGTGCAATTTTCACAAGCCCAATTAAAACCTTATATTTAGGCTGTGCATTGTAATGGTCCTTTTGGCTAAATGGCACCCACTCTGGCAACCACAATTGAACTACAATGGCTTTGTGCTATTTGACATCACTTGTAGTCTTTGTTCTAACACCATGTTTTAGCAGCTACTTCTAAGTTCAAGATTTTCATATGAAGGAGGACACAACCATGACTGATACACAACCTCTCCTAATTCATCAAAGTCAACATGTTTTTCCATTCTATGTCTCCTTTAACCACTGAAGTGAAGCTGATAAATCAACCTAAAAACAGCATAAAATGTTGCCTGCTGAGCCTTTAACTTCTGGAGGTTTCAGTTCAGTTCAGTTCGCCACACAAACGAATGGCTGTTTGTGTGTGTGTGTGTGTGTGTGTGGACTCTCACTTGGCACTTCCACACGTTTCTCCTTGCTCAGTCCCAGCACTGGCTTAGACACTCGGCACACGTGACGCTGCGTGTGAAGGTGCACTCAGGGTCCCCCGCAGACAGGATCTTCCCCTGGCCATCCAGCCACTCCAGCTGGGGCTCCGAGGACCAGCCGGCCGTCTCACACCGCAGGACAACACTACCATTCCCCACACTCACAGAGCAGATGTCTGGAGTTGAGCCCACAGCTGGGAAGATGGGGAACTGGGATCAGTGTGACACACACACACACACACACTCCATGACACACACACTCACGGTGGAGATATTTGAGGTGGAGCCCACAGCTAGGGAGATGGAGGAGACAGGGATCAGTGTGACTCACACACACACACACACTCATTCACTCCCATACACAGACACACACATAAGTTACCCCAGAAGCTAAGTTCAGGTAGCCTGGCCTTGCCTTCCTAGCACTTCCGCTTGATTATCATCTCCCTACAGTGCTAGTCTGGATTTAATCCAATTGAGCTCGTCTCAGGAGCCATTTTAACCTGTCCAATCAGTGAATAAAGGAAGGTGTTGTGAATGCAGATATGCTAGAATGCTATTGGTCGAGGCAACCTAACAGTCAGGGGCTGATCCAATGTTTTTAAACTTAAACTCATCTAGCAAGCAATCGAATCTCAGCACCAAATGTCTAGACCCTCTGTATGAAACGAAACTGTAAAACGAGGGGCTGGTTTTATTACCAGGCTAAAGTTCAGGTGTACTTTATAGACGAAAGCATTTGGAACGCTTTCCAAACACTTGACTGACCCACTGAGATTAGGCTCTTTATGCCATCTGTCACGGACTGAGCCATGACGCTCACGCAGACACTCACTCACTCATTCACGCAAGCGCACAGTGCATTGGCAGCCATTTGCCGGCAATGTTTAAACAGCTGAGCTGACCGGTTGCTGTGAGTTTGAACTTCATTTCCATTACCGTTTGCACTGTTCGTATATCTGGTTTCAAAGCATGTTGTAACCCACCATTTGCAATAACCTTTCATTAAGCCTGACATTGTTACAAGGGTGCAGGGAAAAGCCTACCAGCATTTCTAGTAGCAATTGTTTGGTCTTTAACACACGTTTACCATTTACACTTTATATTCGTAATCATCATCATTTCTCATCTGTTTTAAGCATGGCTGGTTGTAAAGAATCACAATTATACACACTGGCTGTTTAAAATAACGAACTTTATTTAGTATTTAGCATTTACAAAACACTACTGTTTCTGTTACTCACCGAACTATCCGAACTTCCTGGTTGTCGTGGGGAAACCGAGGGAATGTTCCACTGAGTAGATATGGTTGAGTTCCCGGGTGTTTTGTGGACTGCGCTATTGTGACAGAGGTGTTTTAATGGTGAAGGGGAAATATGTATTTTATTATGCACGTATGGCTTTTTGGTTAATGGAAATAATTTTGAGTTATTATGACCGCCGCTAGCGAAGCTAGCGAACGCATATTGGTTTGGTCTTTTTCCTTTTTTTTTTTTTTTCACCGATTTCCGTCAACGATTCCCGGGACACTGAAACTCAGGGGAGATGAATGTTTGTAGGCATGTAGCCCTAGAAGTTTGTGAGCGAATATGAGCTTTTGGCCCCCAAGGGCCCCCCCCCACTGTGCCAGTGTCCGTCAAAGAGGGGGAGACCGGCAAAAGTTTTCGCTGAATAACTCGATGAACCTTTCAGCCAACAACACGAAATTTTTGTAATATGTCGGTGTTACAGAGACGTATCGACCCAGCCCATAAACACTCACTTGAAGCATAGCGCCACCTACTGATATGGGTAAATGCAAAAATTGGGATTTTGAGTTGGCAATATCTTGGACCGAGAAGCTGGGAACTGCGCAAAATATGTCATGCACGATCACCCTAAAGACTTCTAAAACCACAGCACAAGCCATGAAATTTGGACCATAGGGGCGCTGTAATTGCAGAAAATGTCATTTTGCCTATTATCTAGAGAATGCTAATGTTTACAGCAATTTTTTTTTTATTGTGAAAACTACTGACCCTCACGCATTGAAAACACTGGTCGACGCCCACTTCCAACGAAAACGGTTTACGTGAAATTTTAACATTGCCAAAACGAATCTGAACGAACTCGTCATAGGCCGTTAATGTGAATCTCACCAAATTTGGTATACGTCATCTACAGACAATGCTGACAAAAAGTTATCAAAGGATTTATCTTGAGATAAATTGTTTCGAAGTTACACGTCAATGAACATTGAACACGTAGCTTAAAATTTTTTAAAAGTACATATCTTGGCTTTTAATTGCTCAAATTTGGTCAAACTTGGCATGCCATCTCTAAACTGCTTTTTGTCATGTGTACTAAATTTTGTGACATTTCGTCATAGGGGGCGCTGTTTATCGCCGAAGCTAGGTGTCAAAAAACAGTTTTTGTTAAATAACTCGTTAACATTTTTGCCCAAGATAACGATTTTGTGTTAGTATGTTGGTGTTACAGAGACGTATCAACCCAGCCCATAAACGCTCACGTGAAGCAAAGCGCCACCTAGTGATTAGGGTAAATGCAAAAATTGGGATTTTGAGTTGCCAATATCTTGGACCGAGAAGGTGGGAACTGCACGAAATATGTCATGCACGATCACCACAAAGACCTCTGAAACCACAGCACATGCCATAAAATTTGGTCCATAGGGGGCGCTGTAATTGTAGAAAATGTCATTTTGCCTATTATCTAGAGAATGCTAATGTTTACAACATTTTTTTTTTTATCGTGAAATCTATTGAACCTCACGCATGGAAAACACTGGTCGACGCCCACTTCCAACGAAAACAATTTACATGAAATTTGAACATTGCGAAAACGAATCTGAACGAACTCGTCATAGGCCGTTAATGTGAATCTCACCAAATTTGGTATACGTCATCTACAGACAATGCTGACAAAAAGTTATCAAAGGATTTATCTTGAGATAAATTGTTTCGAAGTTACACGTCAATGAACATTTAACACGTAGCTTAAAATTCTTTAAAAGTACATATCTTGGCTTTTAATTGCTCAAATTTGGTCAAACTTGGCATGCCATCTCTAAACAGCTTTTTTGTCATGTGTACTAAATTTTGTGACATTTCGTCATAGGGGGCACTGTTTATCGCCGAAGCTAGGTGTCAAAAAACAGTTTTTGTTAAATAACTCGTTAACATTTTTGCCCAAGATAACGACTTTGTGTTAGTATGTTGGTGTTACAGAGGTGTATCGACCCAGCCCATAAACACTCACATGAAGCATAGTGCCACTTAGTGATAAGGGTAAATGCAAAAATTGGGATTTTGAGTTGCCAATATCTTGGACCGAAAAGGTGGGAACTGCACAAAATACGTCACACACAATCAGCACAAAGACCTCTAAAACCACTGCACGTGCTATAAAATTTGGTCCATAGGGGGTGCTGTAATTGTACAAAATGTTATTTTGCCTATTATCTAGAGAATGCTAGTTTATTACACTTTTATTTCACAATATTCACCAAACACACACCCACAAACAAAACCTTTATCATTGAACATTCTACCATGATCAACTACTATAAACATCCTCCATGCACTCCTGGTGTTTCACACAACCATCCTTATCCCAATGTACCAGCTTCCTTCCATCCCAGTTCTTGCACAAGACCTACCAAACAAAATGTAACCTGTGTCTGCTCATCACTTTGCTCCGTCAAACAACAACATACATTCACTTCTACACACAACTTTCACAACAGAATTTTTTTATATAATACTCCATACAAGACAATCTTATGACTAATCTCTACACAAACACCAAGTGGCAAGAGTTCAAATTAACACATGTAGGCTACATACATACTATGACAACACCTACCCTTTTATAAATCACTCCTACACACTACAAAATCACACACAATCTCATTCATTCAAAAAACACATCCATACCCACTTCCAAGACATATTTCCAATCTAATTCCCACCTCACAACACAGTTCTCACATTTCAATACATTGCGGCGGTCATACCATGTATCGCTATGCGGTACATCTAGTTGTATATTGTGTTTTTGTTTCTTTCAGTTATTATTTGATGATAATCATATTGTTATTTAGTTAATTAATTTGAGTTTGCATTTGGGCTACCCTGTGGGAGGGGCTACAGCTAGCTGTGCTCTGTATTAGGCCACAGAGCCTCAGTTGGGGAGAGAGTGTTGAAGTGAAAGGTATGTGTCGCTTGGCTGTTGAAAAGTGTTGTGCAGGGTCTTTTGATTTAGCCTGTCAAACTTAAGCCTATTTATTTTCTTGTTTCCTCAGTTTTTGGTTTGAATTTTTGCATTTGAGTTTGGTTTATTTATCACTGTAAATATTTGCATGTTTTTAGAAAAAATTTTGAAAAGGAAAAAAAAAAAAAAATTTTCCTTTTGAGGAACAAAGTTTTTGGCCTCCCTCTGTCTGCTCCGCCGCCGACTATCCTGCCACACCATCAGACTCCTTCTTGAGAGATTGAGCCATTAGACTTTTTATTGAGCGATTAAGCTATCAGACTCATTGAGCCATCAGACTCCTTATTAGGGATGACCAAGCCAGCCCTTATCTTGAATTGCTCCTGATAGTTCCAATTATTCCCAGACACTGAAAGACACTCTTGATGAGACTGAGTCTGAGACTCTGATCTCTGAGACACTCCTCCACGTTGTAACGGCAAAGTGTGTGTGTGTGTGGTAAGGTACTTACTTTCCACTGTGACCACTACTGAAGCCTCTTTCTGCCAGGTGTCACCTGTATGTTTACATTTACATTTATGCATTTAGCAGACGCTTTTATCCAAAGCGACTTACAACTCATCAACTATCAATTTTTCAGGGCCAGTCTCCCCTAGAGCAACTTAGGGTTAAGTGCCTTGCTCAAGGGCACAACGGTGGCAGCCGGGATTCGAACCCACAACTTTTCAGGCTACTTACACGCTAGCCAGGTTCCTTAACCACTACGCTACCACGACCCCATGTATGTGTTTGCGTCTAAGAGCCTGAGTGCTGTGAGCTTCAGTGAGACGTTTCCTTTCTGCAGCTGATCTCTGGACTGACTGGTCCTGTTCCTGTAGTCTGGGACTGGTGGTCGGCCATGTTCTGGTGACTTATGTAACAGTGGACGATGTCTTTCCCAATCTTCCATATCACCTCATTCACTGCACTGGTGGGAGGCTTGAGGGAACAGGGCAGGACCAGATCTTCACCCACCACATCAACTACAGAACCACCAATCACCTCAATACCTAGTGGAGAGACACAGCAGAGTCACTTTAGACACACACACGCATACATACACACACTACAGAACCACCTACCACCTAAATACCAACTGGAGAAACACAACAGAGTGACTTTAGACACGCAAACACACACACACTACAATACCACCACACCACCTCAATACCTACTGAAGAGACACAATAGAGTCACTTTAGGAATACACACACACCACCTACAGAACAACCAACCACCTCAATACCTACTGGAGAGACACCGCAGAGTCACTTTAGACACACACACATATACATACACACACCACAGAACCACCTACCACCTCAGTACCTACTAGAGAGACACAACAGTGTCACTAGACACACAGACAAAAACAGATTTAGCTTCTGATAGACTGCAGACAGAGTTTAGTACCTGGAGTATTTGAATCCACAAGCCTGTGCTTGAATTTCAAATAGTTTTGGTGATATATAGTCTAAAGTTGCCAAAAATGCCCACGGGCACTTTTTTGGAAGAGAGAGTTGGTGCATTCTAAGGCATATTTTTCATAGAAATCCTTGGGCTACTGAGGTATAATTTTGCACAGCTTCCTTTGAGATGTGTGGACACATAATATTTGAGAATCAGGCAATTCTGATATGGTCGAGCATCCATTTGACACGGAATGACCCAGGTGTCATCTTAAATTGACTTTTAATAGGCTACTGTTTGAGAAATATGACACACTGCAATAGCCTCATTATGTCACGTTCAGGTTGTACATTTTGTCTGTCTGTCTATGCTTGTAACGTTATATAGCCTAATATACAATTCAAGAAGTGTTGGGGATGATTTGCTTCAAATTTGTCAATCACTGGGTTAAACAAGTCTACACCAGAAATGTATGAACTTACCAGAAGCTGCACATCTGAATTATGAATATCTGAATTATACTCCTCAAACAAAAAGTTGCAGAACAAAATAAAACTATTTTTGATAATCACATCAGGCCTAGCCAAGGCTATTTCCCAGAGTGCGTAAGGCTTTTGTGATCAGATCACACGCTTTTCATACGCTTTGAATGATCTATTCCCGTCGAGATCTGGCACTTTTGCATTTACCAGGCGCTGTTGCATTTAGCCAAATAAATAACATGAATGCTTTATAAAGCTACTTTTGATTGTTGTCTTGTTGTGACCTGTGTTGATTAGTCCCATAAGTAGACCATCTATCTTACCATATGAGAAAAATCTGGACTTGGTCCAAAAGTGCTAGGAGTGTGCTGCTGCTACCGAGTAGGTTTACCCAGAGCCTTGAGTCTGCCCATGTCCTCAGAGCAGTCAGTAGAGCCAGGGAGGTATGACATAGTGGTGTACTTTTGGGGCATGCTGTCATCATTTTCGTTATCAAATGTAGTGGTGTAGTTGAAACTGTACAGGGTGCAGGGAGCTATTTTTCACATGTAAAATGACACAGAATGCAGTTCTGTCTATAAACATGATTTTTTTTCAATATTAACCCTGGTATTAGTGTGTTTTGCACCATTACTTTGTTCAGGCAGCAGCTCAAAAACATATTTTATATTAGATTGGGATGGAGCACAAATGTTCTGTCCTCGTCAGTCCTTTGCGTCAGTCTAAAACATCGGAGCGGGTGTGCGTATTTTATGCAGTGGTAACTTCTGCATCCAGACTTTGTTGGAAGTTCATGGCCCTTCTACAGAATATTGTGGTAAGCCTTCTTCAAAATAAAGAGCAGGATAGGGGCCCTTTCAATCTTGCTAGTCAAGTTTTAAATTATGTTTGAGTTGCTCATGTGTAGTCTGCACGAACACATAACAAACTGAACAAATAAAGGAGCTTCACGACTAGGCCTGTTTCTGGAACAAACAGAAGTAGTAGTTTGGCTATCCTGTTTTGCGGGAAGATCTGCAGTTTATTAAATGTAATGCTTAATAAGTAACATAGAGGGTGAGGAAGCTCTAAGGTTTACAACTTATGCACATTATCCAATAAATGTAGGCTATTGCAAGCATAGCGCATGGGGTACCTAATAATTACTGTACACAGGGCCACAGACAACTGAAATAATGATTTAAAAAAGGTCTGAAATTTGTGTTTGCTGAGAAAAACTTCAGATAGGCCTATCTAAATTTGGCTTGTGGAAATTCTGATTGGCTGGTAACTTTAGAAATCTACTAGCCACATTGGCTAGTGGTCAAAAACTGTAAAGCCCTAACACACACACACACAGGTTAAAAGTGCTTAGTTGTAGGCAACTGGACTTCTTATTGAGCTTGACAATGTTTCGTCTGTTACAACAGACTTCATCAGGTCTAATTCTGGTGTGGGAAGAGGTACTATTTATCTCTGGAGGAACCTCTTGGGCCCGCCCCTTGGTCCAGGTGTGAATTGGCCTGAGAGTCGTTTAGGTTTTCACACTTCTCCAGAGTCCAGGTGTTGGAATGTCCTGATGGGCCATTAGATGGGCCATCAGGACAGTGATTGTACCTTCTAGGGTGAAGAAGTGAAGAATGCTCAGATCTGTACATTGGAGAAACAAAGCAACCACTTCGCAAATGCATGGCCCAACACAGGAGGGCGAATGCATCAGGACTGGACTCAGCAGTATACTTACATCTGAAGGAAAGTGGACACTCATTCAAAGACACAGAAGTACATATTTTAGACAAAGAAGATAGATGGTTTGAGAGGGGGGTGAAAGAGGCCATCTTTGCCCATCTGGAACAGCCAACCTTAAACAGAGGAGGGGGACTACGTCATCAGTTATCTGCTATGTACCACGCTCCTTTGAGATCCCACCCTAGAAGGTACAATCACTGTCCTGATGGCCCATCTAATGGCCCATCGGGACATTCCAACACCTGGACTCTGGAGAAGTGTGAAAACCTTAATGACTCTCAGGCCAATTCACACCTGGACCGAGGGGCGGGCCCAAGAGGTTCCTCCAGAGATAAATAGTACCTCTTCCCACACCAGAATTAGACCTGACGAAGTCTGTTGTAACAGACGAAACGTTGTCAAGCTCGATAAGAAGTCCAGTTGCCTAAGCACTAAGCACTTTTGACTACCCTAGGGTTAGTTGTTGCCATATGTAATGAAGGAATACGCAAACGGGGGAAGCACTGCTGAAGAGAGACCAACAGTCAGAGGTGACTGCTTGACAGCAGAGGGGAAGAGGGTCAGAAGAGTACTCACCGAGTACCTAGATCCATAAATTGTGGTCGCTCATTTTTGTTGTGTGTTCTTGTTGTGCTTTCTCTCCGTTCTGACCACTTAAAAGTTGTTTGTTGAGACTGTCTGTGTGCCTTGCAATGTTATTGTTTATACATACTGTACAATTAAATATTGGCTTACATTTTGTTTCATTTTTAAACCGTTTACTGGGGAACGCTGTTCATGACATATAGCTTGCAAGGATTGACTTGAATGCACAGTATTAAATTGTTCCTACTTGGTAAACTTTTGATGGTCACTGATTAAAACATGGCATTATTAAATAGAGCAGAAAATAAATTTTCTTTGTCAAAAATAAATGTAAAAATCGCAAATAAGTCACGACTACGAAAACAACCAACACCTGACCAAGCCCACACATGCACGGACACACTAGACAGCTGTGAGTGAGAACAGCGTGACCTCTGATAAATTCTGAATCATTATCAGGACATAGAAGGCAGCACACTGTGAATCAACCACTCAAACACTTTTTTTTTTTTTTACTAGTGAGCACATTTTATAAATATGAAGTTGAACAGACCGAAAAACAAGAAAACCCAAGAACAAGAAGACATTAACAAAGTGCTAACACAAACTGCATTTTCCGTGTATAGGTCTTGTAAACACAGCAGAACTGAGAATACATAAACAAGAGTGTCATAAACCTTCATAAAGAACTTGTGAGTATTGCAACGAATGCATTACATCATCAGATGTGTGTGGTGTCTCAGTTGATGTGTGTGGAGCATCACTGGCAGTGTTGGGTGGAGCTGAATGTTGGGCATATGTGGTAGAGTGTAACTGTGGTGATGAGTAAAACTGCCCATAAGAACCTCTAGGCTCATAAGGGTGTTAAAATGTGGTGGTGGTGGAGGTGGGTTCATGACCTGTCTGAGGAGCAAAAAACCATCAGTAATTGAGGTTGTAAGTTTTTCAAGGGTAGATGACAGCTGATTGAAATTATGCAGAGCTGCTTTTCGGAGGCCTCCATCATGTCAAATCAAGTCAAGTAGGTTTTTATTGTCGTTTCAGCCATATACACAGTACATAGTGAGATGAGACAACGTTTCACCAGGAACAATTGGTGATACACGTAACTGTTAAAACACAGTATGGACAAGACAGATACGTAATAGTGCCTACATACACTATTGCGGGACTACACAGATTCACTCACCCACTCACACACGCACTCCCGCACACAACTACACACGCACGCGTGCACACTCTTGTACACATATGTACATACATTACAACACAGTTGTAAACAATTGGCAGGTCAAAATACAGGTGACCTAAAACAAAGACGCTAGACAGGGCATGGCTTTTAGCAGAGCACTGTGGCTAGTGGTGTGATTTGTAAACAGAAGACTGTTCTATATAAATATAAATAAGAGCAGCAAGGCTAGGGGTTATGATTTGTAAACAAGAGACTATTCTACATAATATAAGTGATAGCAGCAAGAAAGTGCGGGGGGCATAAAGGTGCAGTGTGCTGTGACGCACTGGTTTGCATCCTGAGTTACTAAGAAATTCCAGACCAATTGCACTACAGGTTGTTCAGCAGTCTGACTGCCTGCGGGAAGAAGCTCTTCCCCATTCTGGAGGTGCGGGCAGTGATACTGCGGAACCTTCTGCCAGATGGTAGTAAGGTGAAAAGTTCATGGAAGGGATGGGTAGTGTCTTTGGTAATGTTCTTGGCTTTCCGCAGACAGCGGGTGTTGTAGATGTCTGAGAGGGGGGCAGAGAGACTCCAGTGATCTTTTCGGCTGTCCTCACAATCCGCTGCAGGGCCTTACGGTCTGCAGCGGTGCAGTTGCCGAACCACGCTGTGATGGCGCCGCTGAGGATGCTCTCAATCGTCCCTCTGTAGAAAGTTGTGAGGATGGAGGTTGGGAGATTGGCTTTACGGAGTCTTCTCAGAAAGTACAGACGCTGCTGGGCTTTCTTTGTGATGTGCGTGGTGTTGAGAGTCCATGAGAGGTCATCAGTTATGTGTGTGCCCAGAAACTTTGTGCTCTGGACAATCTGTACTGGAAGGTTGTTGATGCACAGTGGGATGTGTTTATGCAAAGTCCGCCTGAAGTTGATGACCAGTTCTTTTGTTTTGTCCACGTTGAGGGACAGGTTGTTGTTGGTAGTGCTGGAAGTCTTGCTCCCGATCCTGACTGCTTGTGGTCTGCCCACCAGGAAGTCCAGGATCCAGTTGCAGAGGGTTGTGTTCAGCTGCTGAGGGATGATGGTGTTTAATGCTGAGCTGAAGTCAATGAACAGCATCCTGACATATGCGTCCTTTTGGTCCAGATGATAGAGAGCCAGGTGGACGGCAGTGTTGATAGCATCGTCTGTGGAGCGATTTGGGCGGTATGCAAACTGCATTGGGTCCAGTGTGGCTGGGAGTTGTGACTTGATGTGTCTCAATACCAGCCTTTCGAAGCACTTCGTGATGGTGGATGTCAGTGCAACTGGGCAGTAGTCATTGAGACAGGTCACTGTGGGTCTCTTCGGAACGGGTATGATGGTGGTGGTCTTGAAGCAGGTGGGAACAACGGTGGTGGCCAGGGAGATGTTGAAGACATCTGTGAGGACGTTTGTCAGTTGGTCCACAAACTCCCTCAGCACACGGCCTGGTATGCCGTCCGGCCCAGCAGCTTTCCATGGGTTGACTCTGAGTAGGGTCTTCCTCACTTCAGAAGTGGACAGGCACAGCACTAGGTCGTTAGGGGGAGGGGTGTCCTTTCTCACCTCTGAGTCGTTCTGTTCCTCAAACCTTGAATAGAACTGGTTTAGCGCCTCACCACCACAGTAAAGGGGGGCAGGCCTGTGGTTGGTAATAGCTTGAATGCCCTGCCATAGGCGTCGTGTGTCGTTAGTGTCTGCAAAGTGGTTGTGGATTCTCTGAGCATGAGAGCGCTTTGCTGTTTTAATGGCCCGGGACAGCTCAGCTCTTGCTTTCCTCAGGGCTTCCTCCTCCCCTGCCCTGTAGGCAGCATCCCTGGCTTTCAATAGCACCCTCACCTCTGCAGTCATCCATGGTTTCTGGTTGCTATAGCTGGTCACAGTTGAGGTGTATTCCTCCAAATCAGTGGTGCCATTGTAGGTGGCTGCCTGCTTAAAAATGTCCCAGTCAGTGCGCTCAAAACAGTCCTGGAGGGCTACCATTGCTTCCTTAGGCCAGTTCTTTGTTTCCCTCCGACTTAGTCTGATGTGTTTGACCAGGGGCTGATATGCAGGAATTAGCATAACTGTGGAGTGGTCTAAGTCGAATTGATTTTAAAATACTCCTCTTAACCTACAAAGCCCTCAAGGGCGATGCACCAACATGTATTAAAGACTTACTTGTCCCGTACCACCCTCCTAGAACCCTAAGATCCCAAAATGCTGGTCTCCTTGTAATCCCAAGAATATCAAAATCTACGATAGGAGGAAGAGCCTTTTGTTACCGTGCACCCCTCCTGTGGAATAATCTCCCCCCCACATTCGACAAGCGGACACTCTCAATACCTTTAAGTCTAGACTTAAAACCTTCCTCTTTACTGTTTCCCATCGTTAGGGATGGTGCATGGCAAATCATCACTTCTCATGGGTCTTTTGGGAGGGACTGCCTCTGCTGTTGCCCCCAGTTGCGAGGCATGGCGGCCACTGACCATCCCTGCAGTGGTGCTGGGTTGCCATGCATCATATCTTAGTTATGCTGCTATAGCCTAGTGCCGCCACACAACCTTCATGTGTCATGCCGTACAACTCTCTCTCTCTCAATATTTGTATATATATATTTCTACACATACATGTATGCCCAAATTACACATTTGCTTTCTGATGTGTGAGCCTGGCGTAATTCACTATCTTCCTCTGTCCACAATTATCTTTGCTGAGTGTCATCCCTGCCTCATTCCGGCGGACTCCTCTCACCCTCCCCTCCTGAGTGGACTACAACCAACATTACGGGAGGCCCATGTCAGGACCAACTCCCCATCACTGAGGACCTTCCTGGACGCTGATGCTAGGCCCGACTCCCCTTCCTTGAGGCTTTGTGATTGACCCTCCCTCATAATGGCGCTGTCAAATGGATCTTTACTGTTACCCCCATGACCCATCTCACTCCTTTGAGTATGTCACTATGCCTGGCCGCTGCTACATTGTCCAGCCATAATTCCTGATAACCACCTATAGACTGACTACCATGTAATGTAAAAGTGGTATAATACTCTATTATGAACTATTATGAACCTTAACTAAAACCAAAGGCAACTTATAGTCTGTAATGGTTACTACTGATTGTAATTTTTCTGCATGACCCCTGCAGGTTAGCCCCTTGAGTCGTGGATCTGCCCAAGGTTTCTTCCTAGATTAACTGAACATAAGGGAGTTTTTCCTTGCCCCTGTTGCTCTTGGGTGCTCCTTCTGTGAAGCGCCATGAGACAATACTATTGTAAAAGGCGCTGTATAAATAAAACTGAATTGAATTTAATTGAATTCATATATTACACGTGAATGTTCATGCACCACCAATAGTATATTTGTCACATCGTGGCTTGTATGGGTATTACATGTTGTGGATTTTTGTTGTAAAAAAAAAGTATATTTATTTTGTGTCTACTGTTTGATCTGGGGATTGTCTAATTATGTGGGATTGGGTCATTGATTTGCGGACTCCTGATTGGGGAACGGAGAGACTCGTGGGATGGGTTTGCTCTTCTTATACAGCGCTACCATGGGGGAGAGAGGACTCGGCTTCCCAGCTGGCCCAGGAAGGAGTGATGTCATCGAACTGCGACCCGGAATGCGACCAGCCGGCGTTTTGAGAGAGAGAGACGCATGATTCATGCCTTCTAAAGGGAAGTGTTTTTTTGCTTGTGATATAATTGTTTGGTGTGGCTGGGCAGAGTCGGGTATGCTGGATGATTGAGCGCAGTTTCTGCTGTTTATCTCCGGAGGTTGGCGATGCCCGGGACGAGATCGGTTGGCCACGACTGGAATGACTGAGAGAGGCGCAAACTACAGCATCTAAAGGGGAGTGACTCTTTCAAACTTGTCTGTCGTGTGTGGGTCTGCTGTTGGTTTTGTCGGTGTGCTGAGTCCTGCATTTGATCTTGGCAGGTCGTGGGTGAGCGGGGGGAATTGTGCTACAAGCCAACGCCGGTGAGGGACTACGGATCAGCGCGGTGCACTGGCTACTGCCTTAATGCAGTGGCGCTTTACTGGGGACTGTGGTGGTGTTCGTTTTTTGGTCGGCGAGGGGGGGAAGCCGCCGACCAAACGTGGAATCTACCTTTCCCGCGGGTTGGCAGGACACTCCGTTTGCCGAGCTGAAATCAAGGAGCCCTCTCGTACGGGGGTTTGGCGTATGTACCGACAGTGATTGGACTCTGTGGCTTTTGAGGTGCCGGTGGGTGAACTAACGTATTTGCAACTGACTTTGACCTGCGCATTCATTGCGATTTGTTGTGGACTGCGTGCTGTTTCTCATTGTTTGCTGTGCATTTGTTTGCTGTGCATTGGTCTGCTGTATATTTTGATTAGTGTATGCTACATTTTGCAGTGTATATTCAATGATCGTGTACTATTTTGATTTCAGTGCATTATCCTATTTTCTTGTTTTGAATCCAATGAAATGTGCATATTCACCGTGATTGCAGTGTCTACTAACCTTGTGGGAGTGTATTACTGATGCTGGCCATGGGCAGTAACTCATTGGCCGCCTGAAATGTTTGTAGTGTGTCACGGAGTATCTCCAGCTACCGAAGACCATTTTTCTGTTTTATTTTGGCCGTTTGCCTGGGTACTGCGCCCTTATATTTTTCTGTGTCGTATTACAGGGGGGTAGGTTAATGAGGCTGGACTTGATCTGCTCTGTGTGTGCTACCTGCGGAATTTGCATAGGATTGCGAATCGTGTGCAATTGCCAACCTGTGTAATAAAACTGTAAAATTTTACTCCTCGACTGGTTGTTGTGTCTCAAAGGGGGGAAATTGCCTGTGTGGGCTTAACCCAGTCACGACATTTTGGCGTAAGTCGGCACGAACCCTTTTTGACACAACACCATGTCTGAAGGGGGAGAAGAAGGGGCAGTAGGTAACATGATGATGGTGCCATGGTTCCTGGGTGGGCCCTGGGTGCCTAAATATGGGGGAAGAGAGAGCCAGCAATCGTTAGAAGAATGGCGCAGCCAGATGGAAGTGTACTTGAGAGCGCAGTCATTATCTTCAGAGCAAAAAGTAGATTTTGTTCTAAGTGCACTACAGGGGGACGCTAGGCGAGAGATGCAGTTACTGGCAGCCACAGAAAAGGACACAGACACAAAGATATTTGAGGTGCTTGAGAAGCTATATGGGGATGAGGTAAGCACCAGTAAGCTTAGAGCTAGGTTTTTTAAATGTCAACAGCAGACAGGTGAAGGGGTGGGGCCATTCATTCTGCGCCTTCGTGAGTCCCATGCTAGGTGGCGGCGGAAGGAACCAGCAGCCGGATCAGATGATGAGATGCTACGAAGCCAGCTGGTGTTGGGCCTCCTGCCGGGGCCAGTACAGATGGAACTGCAAAGGCGTGTCCGCAGAGAGGCGGGGCTGACGTTCACGGAGACATGTAAGGAAGCAAAGGCCATGGAGAAGGAAATTGCCGAAACCCCAGTGAGTGTGGATACCCGCCGAACATACAATAACCCACCTCAACCCACCCCACCCGCTCCGCTGGAACCGCTTCAGGACTGGGAAAGCGTGAAGGAGGCACTGAGAACGGAGCTTGTCGAGGAGTTGCGGGCCCAAGTGACTGACTTGAAAGCTTCGCTGCTGTCCGAGCTACGGGTGCAACAAGGCGCTCGACGTCAATCAGAAGCTGCTGGGAGTGGGGACCAGGTTGGAAGTCGCACACGACGGAGACCGAGGCAGCCTCAGTGGGATGACCAGGGGCGCCCCATCTGCCTGAGGTGTGGGGAAGCCGGCCACATGCTTCGCGACTGTCGCCCTCAGGAGTCTGCGAACCAGCGCAGTGTGGCTACGGCCGAAGAGGGTAAGGGCTCTGGAGGCCCAATGAGAGCTGCTTTGGTGGGGGAGAGTCCGGAGGTCGAGGTCCACATCCAGGGTAAGCGAATCCCCTGTATTATTGACACCGGATCTCAGGTCACCCTGCTAAGTCGGGGCCTGTTCCAGCATTACCTACAGGGGGCCGAGTTGCAGGAGGTTGGGGATATACCCTGGTTGACTCTAAAGGCTGCAAACGGCCTTTCTCTCCCCTATGTTGGGTACGCCTTATTAGACTTTGAAGTTGGGGGTGTGGCTGTACCTGAGAAGGGGGTCGTAGTTGTGGAAGATAAGTACTTACCTCCTTCGTATGGGATTTTGGGCATGAATGTCATCCAGCATTGTTGGGAGGGCCTTCGCCGACAGGGGGGGCATGGATTTACCTTGTTTAAGTCTACTCTTCCCAGGGCTGCTGTGGATGCATGGGACCGAGCGTTTGCGGCCTGCCGTCGACTGGAGGTGGAGGAATCAAGGGGGCCGAGTCTCGGAGTGGCTCGCCTGCGCACCAGTGGCCCTGTACAACTTGCTCCTCAGACAGAGACTGCCGTATGGGCATGTGTGCCGGAAGCACCAAAGTCCAGCTGTGAGAGTGTGCTGCTTGAGGATTGCTACCATGGTGGGCAGGAGTGGTGCGTGGGACGTGCCGTCACGCGGCTACAGAATGGCCAGGTCTTGCTGCGTGTCTGCAACCCCCACCCTTATCCTGTGGCTCTGCCTCCCCGCCGCCCCCTTGCTCGGGTCTACGGCTAGGTCAGGACGACGTACAAGCCCCAAACCAGCTGGTGCTACGCCAGGAGACGGATACGGTGGTGGAGGTGGATGTGAGGCCTGTGTGTGGCCCCCTCCCAACGTGTTTGACTTCTTTGCTTGAACAGACCAATGGCCTGACGCCCCTACAAGTGGACCAGCTCCGTGGATTGCTGGAGCGGTGGCAACCAGTGTTTGCCCAAGGTGAGGAGGATTATGGGTGCACTAGGGCGGTGTACCACACCATCCCCACAGGAGAGGCGGCGCCTATTCGCCAGCGGTATCGGCCTGTGCCGCCGAGTCTTTATGCTGAGCTACGGACCTTATTGCGAGGCATGTTAGATGGTGGGGTCATCAGAGAAAGCTCCAGCCCATGGGCCTCCCCGGTGGTGTTGGTGCGGAAAAAGGATGGCTCATGGCGGTTTTGTGTGGACTACAGGCGCCTGAATGCGGTCACACACAAGGACGCCTACCCCCTGCCCCGTGTGGAAGAGTCCCTGACCTGTTTGAAGAAGGCTGAGTGGTACTCCACACTAGATCTGGCGAGTGGCTACTGGCAGGTGGAGGTCCACCCCACAGACAAGGAGAAGACAGCGTTCGCAACACCTATGGGCCTCTATGAGTTCGAGAGAATGCCCTTTGGGTTATGTAATGCGCCTGCGACGTTCCAACGCCTAATGCAGCGGTGTCTTGGTGGGCAAGTGCATGATTTCCTGCTTATTTACCTTGATGATGTAATTCTATATTCACCTGATTTTGACTCTCATCTGGCCCATTTGGAGCAGGTGTTCATCAAGTTGAAAGAGCATGGACTGAAGTTACAACCTGCCAAATGCCGGCTGTTCCAACGTTCTGTCCAGTACTTGGGCCATGTCGTGAGTGGTGGAGGAGTGTCAACGGATCCACAGAAGACTGAGGTTGTCAAAGGCTGGCCAGTGCCGACCACGGTGCGTGATGTGCGGTCATTCCTCGGTTTTGTTGGCTATTACCGCCGGTTTATTCCAGCATTTGCACGGAAGGCCGGACCGCTGCATGCGCTGTTGAAGGGGACAGGTGGTAACAAGAGTAGGCCAGTGGACTGGACCACAGACTGTGAGCGAGCTTTCCAGGAGTTAAAGGCGGCCCTTCTGGAAGCTCCTATCTTGGCCTACGCGGACTTCATGCTTCCTTTCCGGCTCTACACGGATGCCAGCTTGCATGGGCTGGGTGCAGTCCTGGCTCAAGTGCAGGACGGAAAGGAGCGTGTAATTGCCTACGCCAGCCGTGGTCTCCATGACACAGAGCGGAACGACCAGAACTACAGCGCATTCAAACTGGAGCTCCTGGCTTTAAAGTGGTCAGTCACCGAAAAATTTAAGGATTATTTGTGGGGCGCTAAGTTCCAGGTGTTCACAGACCATCGCCCTCTCCTTCACTTGGGGACCGCTAAATTGGGCGCAGTGGAGCAGAGGTGGGCTGCCCAGCTGGCGAACTTTGATTTCTCCTTGAGCCATAAGCCGGGGGTGGAGCATCAGAATGCCGACGCGCTGTCACGCCTCCCGTGTGGGACTGCAGCAAGGAGGGTGGAGGCACGGGGTCCAGCCGATCGGGAGACATGGGCGGAGCATCAGGGCCAGGATCGTGAGTTGGCCAGGATTCGTCAGTGGCGACAGACGGGGAGCAGCCCAACACGAGATGAGCGGCAGATTCTGCAGCCTTCAGGGCGTCAGTTGTTGGGGGAATGGGAACGGCTGGAGGTGAGAGACGGGGTCCTGGTCCGGCTGAATCCGTCACAAAGGGGACATGTGGGAGGCTCGGCTATTGTGGTTCCCACTGGACAGAGGGAGGCTGTGTGGCAGCAATACCACACGGCACTGGGCCACGCTAAGGGGTCCAGGCTGCTGGCAGTACTGCGGGAACGGTTTTTTTGGATTGGCATGAGCCGGGATAACCACAGATGGGCAGAAGAATGTCCCCAGTGTGTGCTGAACCACCCGGCTACGGACCTCAAGGCACCATTGTGTGCCATTGAAAGCAGTTACCCGTGGGAAACGTTAGCTCTTGACTACCTATCTCTGGGGCGGCCAGGTGACAGTCACCAATACATCCTTGTCATGGTGGACCTGTTTTCCAGGTTTGCTTTTGCTGTTCCAACTAGAGACCAAACGGCGGCCACTACTGCCAGGGTGCTGTGGACATCAGTGTTCCAGCCCTTTGGATGTCCGGAACGGATTCTGACGGACCAAGGGCCTGCATTCGAGGCTGATCTGACACGGCAGCTGTGTGAGTCCTATGGCTGTCGTAAAGTGAGGACCACTCCCTATCATCCTCAGGGTAATGGTGCTTGTGAGAGGCTTAATCAGACCATACTCCAACTCCTAAACACCCTCCAGCCAGCTGAACAGTCACGGTGGAGTGACCACCTCCCTGCTTTAGTTCACGCCTACAATAACACTCCACATAGTGTGACTGGGTTGGCCCCTTTTTATGTGGTCTTTGGCCGACATGCCCGCTTACCAGTAGACCAGACGGTTGGGGTGGACTTGACTGAGCGACGAAGTACTCTGCATGAGTGGGTCCAGCGACACCACTCTTGCCTCCAGTCCGCTTACCAGCTGGTCAAGGAACGAAGTCAGCATCGCCAGGAGCAAGATCAGAGACGATACAACCGTGGCCGGTATTCCCAGCCATTGTTGCCAGGTGAGCGGGTCCTGGTGCGAGACTTTCGTCGTCGGGCAAGGGGGAAGCTTGGCTACCACTGGAATCCCCAGCCATATGTGGTCCAGGGTCAGCCAGCAGGGGACCGGCCAGTCTATAACATCCGGCCTGAAGGGAGAGACGGGCCCGTACGGACCATCCATCGGAACCACTTGCGAGTGCAGCCGCTCAGCTGGGAAGTTGGGACTCATGGGGGCGCAGGTGAGTTGGCAGGGGGTCAGCCTGTAGAAAGACCAGATGGAGCACCAGGGTTGGCCAGGGGGTGGTGGCCGGTCAGTATCCCGTGTGGGCAAGGGCACCCAGGGGTGGTTGGGGGCCAGGGTGCAGGTGGGAGGGGTGGGGAAGCCCCACCTGATGGACCTGAGGGACTAAATGAAGGACAAGGGGAGGTTGTCACAGGGCCTCGTCGATCCCTGCGGCCTAACCTGGGCGTGCCACCTGGCAGGTACCGGAACTAGTGGTCGGGACGACCACTGACAAGGTGGGGGGGGATGTCACATCGTGGCTTGTATGGGTATTACATGTTGTGGATTTTTGTTGTAAAAAAAAAGTATATTTATTTTGTGTCTACTGTTTGATCTGGGGATTGTCTAATTATGTGGGATTGGGTCATTGATTTGCGGACTCCTGATTGGGGAACGGAGAGACTCGTGGGATGGGTTTGCTCTTCTTATACAGCGCTACCATGGGGGAGAGAGGACTCGGCTTCCCAGCTGGCCCAGGAAGGAGTGATGTCATCGAACTGCGACCCGGAATGCGACCAGCCGGCGTTTTGAGAGAGAGAGACGCATGATTCATGCCTTCTAAAGGGAAGTGTTTTTTTGCTTGTGATATAATTGTTTGGTGTGGCTGGGCAGAGTCGGGTATGCTGGATGATTGAGCGCAGTTTCTGCTGTTTATCTCCGGAGGTTGGCGATGCCCGGGACGAGATCGGTTGGCCACGACTGGAATGACTGAGAGAGGCGCAAACTACAGCATCTAAAGGGGAGTGACTCTTTCAAACTTGTCTGTCGTGTGTGGGTCTGCTGTTGGTTTTGTCGGTGTGCTGAGTCCTGCATTTGATCTTGGCAGGTCGTGGGTGAGCGGGGGGAATTGTGCTACAAGCCAACGCCGGTGAGGGACTACGGATCAGCGCGGTGCACTGGCTACTGCCTTAATGCAGTGGCGCTTTACTGGGGACTGTGGTGGTGTTCGTTTTTTGGTCGGCGAGGGGGGGAAGCCGCCGACCAAACGTGGAATCTACCTTTCCCGCGGGTTGGCAGGACACTCCGTTTGCCGAGCTGAAATCAAGGAGCCCTCTCGTACGGGGGTTTGGCGTATGTACCGACAGTGATTGGACTCTGTGGCTTTTGAGGTGCCGGTGGGTGAACTAACGTATTTGCAACTGACTTTGACCTGCGCATTCATTGCGATTTGTTGTGGACTGCGTGCTGTTTCTCATTGTTTGCTGTGCATTTGTTTGCTGTGCATTGGTCTGCTGTATATTTTGATTAGTGTATGCTACATTTTGCAGTGTATATTCAATGATCGTGTACTATTTTGATTTCAGTGCATTATCCTATTTTCTTGTTTTGAATCCAATGAAATGTGCATATTCACCGTGATTGCAGTGTCTACTAACCTTGTGGGAGTGTATTACTGATGCTGGCCATGGGCAGTAACTCATTGGCCGCCTGAAATGTTTGTAGTGTGTCACGGAGTATCTCCAGCTACCGAAGACCATTTTTCTGTTTTATTTTGGCCGTTTGCCTGGGTACTGCGCCCTTATATTTTTCTGTGTCGTATTACAGGGGGGTAGGTTAATGAGGCTGGACTTGATCTGCTCTGTGTGTGCTACCTGCGGAATTTGCATAGGATTGCGAATCGTGTGCAATTGCCAACCTGTGTAATAAAACTGTAAAATTTTACTCCTCGACTGGTTGTTGTGTCTCAAAGGGGGGAAATTGCCTGTGTGGGCTTAACCCAGTCACGACATATTTACTTACATTGAGCTGATCTCTTCTGCTTGCTTGAGCTGATGGGCCCCCACAACATCGACTTCGGTCTCTTCATCATGGGCTTCATCAGTAGTTACCGTTACCTCAAAAAAGGAGGAAAAATGGTCATGGGGGTAAAGCAGCAGAAGGTGTTTGAAGACTCAAAAGCACTACTTCAGTCCTGTAGCGTGCTAGTTCACTATGACTCAACCAAACCTCTCATCTTGGCGTGTGACGCATCGCCCTACGGGGTGGGAGCCGTGCTTTCTCATCAAATGGCCAATGGATTGGACAGGCCCATAGGGTTTGTGTCAAGGACTCTCAGTTCTGCTGAGAAGAATTATTCCCAATTGGACAAAGAAGGCCTTGCGGTAGTTTTCGGAGTGAAGAAATTCCAGAAATACGTGTATGGGAGACAGTTCACCATAGTGACCGATCACAAACCACTGATTTCACTATTTAGTGAAATGAAAGCCATACCTCAGATGACATCTCCCAGGATACAGAGATGGGCTGTCACGTTAGCAGCGTATGAGTATACCATCGTCTACAAGGTCGGCCGAGACCATACGAATGCTGACGGTCTGAGCAGCTTGCCCTTGGAAGGGGGAAGAGAGAGTATGCCTGAGGAAAAGGAGAGAGTGCTGTTGTTTGAGGACATGGGAGTGCCGTTGGTGGATGCACAGCAAATAAAGAAATGGACGGACAAAGATCCAGTGCTAGTGAGAGTACGAGAGTACATCTTGCAAGGGTGGCCAAGGGTGGACAGTCCTGAGTTCACGCCTTATACCTGAAGGCAGGATGAGCTCAGCACACAGGACGGATGTATATTGTGGGGAGGGCGAGTCATTATTCCACCGCCTGGCCACAATGCCTTGCTGAGGCTGCTACATCAGGCACACCCTGGCATTACCCGCATGAAAGAGTTAGCGCAAAGTTACTTGTGGTGGCCTAACATGGATGCCGAGGTGGAGGCACTGGTGAAGGCATGTGTGGCATGCCAGGAAAGCAGAAGTAGTCCTCCGGTGGCACCATTACATCCCTGGGAATTTCTCGACAAGCCATGGAGAAGAATCCACATGGACTATGCTGGTCCATGGAAGGGAAGAATGTTCCTGATTGTGGTGGATGTCTATTCAAAGTGGATTGCAGCACATGCATTGAGTGGTGCTACATCCGCTATTACCATTGAGTGCCTCAGAAAGGATTTCAGTCAGCACGGCATACCTGAGATCATGGTATCGGATAATGCTACTTGTTTTACCAGTAAGGAGTTTCAAGAGTTTGCTAAAAAAAATGGTATACATCACATTACGTCAGCTCCATACCATCCGTCTTCTAATGGCTTAGCGAAGACTGGCCCTGTGTCATGCAAAGTTACGCTAGGAAATGGGCAAGTCGTGAGGCGACACATCGACCAAGTACGTGGTAGAAGTTCCCCTCCACCGGCAGAAACAACGGAAGTGTTGCCTGACACCTCACTTGAGGAGGACGTGGAACCACCACCTCAGACATTACCTGAGATACCCATCTCCTCTGATTCTAGTGACAACACTGCAACCATAACGACCGTTGAACTGCCTGAGTCCTCACCTGCAGGACAATCGCCAGCAGTGGGAAGATCTCAGCGGGCCAGGAATGCTCCTGATTATTTGAAGGAGTATGCTTAGTTAGTAGTGAGTTCTCCAGCCACAGGGCAAGAATGCGTCCTGGAATTTCACTGGGATGCGGTAGTCCACCCAAATCCCTAGTTAGCAATGTCTGTTATATTATATATATATATATATATATATATATATAAAAGAAAGAAAGATACATGACATTAATAGAAGTGTTAATAGAAGTGATTGCTAGTAACTGTTATAGTTAAGGTTATAGTGTGAGTTCCAGGGTGTTTTGTATAATTAAACTAGTATTACCTAGAGGGGAGAGAATGTGGTAAACTGGGTGTTGGATCGGTACTGAGTGATTCCCACTGGGTGGCGCTGCCTCTCTGGGGCACTGGTTGAGCTGCAGTGAAAGGGTGGCTAGAGTGGGAGTTTGGCTTTGAGATGACCGTTGGCAGTTGGCAATAAACAGCGTTAAGCCCAAACACTAATAAGGTGTGGTTATTACTTAATTCAGTTTATCACATTCGGAGTTCTAATTTTGGAAATACACTGTGACTTTTTCGTTTTTCCAAGTCTGCCAAGTAGAACATTTGGAGGGGTGGTAAAATCATAAACTGTCTATAAAAACAATTCACTAGCTAGTACTAACTAACTAGCCTGTAACCTTAACCTGTACTTAGCAGGTTACCATTACCTCCGATTTCACTGGAGTATTTCCATGCAGCCAACATGAGTCTTTCACTTCACCGATTTTTTTTTTCTTGTAATTTAGCAAAAAGACCCTAGTCCTATTCTGTTGACACACATGAAGACATTTCCAAATGTAATGACAGGTTAAGTCAACAAATCTTCAACATTAAAAAAGTGACTGCAACATTTAATTTAATTTTTTATTGTGAGATAAGAATCCATTCATGCTTAAAAGGTGTGTCTCAAACATAAAACAGCACAAGTGGCCGATCATATGGGTCCCTGGACAGTAAGGTTGGTGGTCTAAACAGGGAAAGTGAAAACATTTCAACTGAGTTCAGGGACACCCACATGGAGTGGCTTCAGTGCTGCAAGTTATGAGGGGCTACATAATCTAGAACATTTACATTTACATTTACATTTAGCAGGCGCTTTTGTCCAAAGCGACTTACAAAAGAGGATAACATTCAAGCTACAACACAATGAACAAACTAACAAGGAGTGCATATTGCTAACATAGAATCTGCACTATTTTAAGTTGAAAGTGCAATAGTATAATATAGTGCAGAGAAATTAAATTATTAATTGCATTCTCAAAAATTTACGCCAGGAGATATTCTTGGAAGAGCTGGGTCTTCACGAGTTTCTTGAAGGTGGAGAGGGTATCAGTTGATCTGGTAGCACTTAGGAGGTCATTCCACCAGCACAGAACCAGATATGAGAAGAGTCTTGACTGATTGCACAAGGTGTTGGCCGTGCTAGAAAACGTTCCTTAGAGGAGCGAAGCAGTCGTCGGGTGACATAGGGCTTCAGGAGATTATTTACATTTACATTTACATTTAGGCATTTAGCAGACGCTTTTATCCAAAGCGACTTACAAAAGAGGATAACATTCAAGCTACAACACAATGAACTAACAAGGAGTGCATATTGCTAACATAGAATCTGCGCTGTTTTAAGTTGAAAGTGCAATAGTGTAACTGTCAGGTCCGCATCGGATCTGGTCACGGCCACGCCCCCTCACTCTACGCCACGGTCTCACAGCTCATCTCCTCGTTTGCACTCACCTCTTCAAGCCCGATCACCTTCACCTGAGTTTTGATTAGTGTCACCTGGTCTCCACTCTACTTAAGCCTCCCTCCCGCTTCACTCGGTGTCTGGTCTCGTCGCTATTACCTTGTCTCCTGTTCCCTCGTATGCTCCCTTCGTCTTCCGTGATCTCCGGCATCACCTCCCGCGTAAGCCTAGACTTCCCCGTGAATCTTCTCCCTCTCGACTTATCTGGTTCGTGTCTTTGTTACGGTTGTGTTTCGCCTACATCTCCTGTGTGTTAGTTTTGCCCCTTGCCTTTGTGCATTGTTCTTTTCATTTCTCCGTTAGAGTAACGGACACGGCTTTTGTTATTTCCCCAGTTCTTGTATTAATAAAGTATTTGAGTTTATCTACTGCCTCCGCCTGTCTGTGTCTGACAGTAACACAATGTAGAGAAATTAAATTATTAAGTGCATTCTCAAATTATTCAGGTCGATGGGAGCAGAGCCATCATTCACCCTGTAGGCCACCATAAGTGCTAGAAACAGCGACATTTACAGATTCAGTTGTGTTAATTTGGTAACATTAACAATGCAAGTACACATACATTGACAGTCCCAGGTTAAGTTAAGTAATATTAACCAGTGGCCAGTGAAACTATGGTGGCATATGCACTGCCCATAGCAGGTTCAAATAGTGATGTTCTCTGTTGAAGCATGGGTTTAGTCACACTGATTTATTGTTGACAACATAAACTTTTTGACAATATGGACACTCCTTACGCATCCAAAGTCATTTGCACCACAGTGGATGAGTTGGACATTCAAACATATCAGTTGAAGACAAGGAGAAAGGTATCCCACCTCAGTCGATCCCAACCTAACCGTTTCATGTGAGCAGTCAGGTCAGTTGCAGGTTCACAGCAACAAAACAAAATGTGCTGCATTATTGTTGATGGTATGTACCATTTGTCTGCTGTTTTGGGGCACTTGCCAACAGTTCAATGAAATTCATCTTGTCATGCCATCTAGGGCTGTCGCGGTTAGGGAATTCCGCCTGCGGTGTGTCATAGCGGCTCATCACCGCAGTATGCAGTGATACCGCAGCCCCCGCCACCCGCCCCCCATTTAAAAAAAAAAATTTGCATTTTAATTTTTGTTAATTAGGCTACTAAATTACTGAACTCATAGAATATATAGTATAGAAATAGTAATAGCTTATTATTACATAGCCAGGCCTGTTAAAAAAAAAGACATGACAATGTTATAACACGTTTTAGTTTATTGAACTTCTGTGACGTCTGAAATACAAATAACAGTATCTTACCGAAATAGAAAAAGCAACAAGTGCCCGTTTCTTAAAAACATGACAAAAATAAAACGGACAGGAAAAATCAATTCAGCAGACTTTTAACCACGATAGCAAAATATTTATGGCCCACATTTGGCCCAAAACTGGCTTGCCAATTTGGCAAATTTTTGGCCCAAAATAGGACTGCCAAAATAATAGCCAAAGGAGGCCAAAATCAATACTAAACCTGCCTAAAACCCACTATGGAACTCCACACCATAGCCATAACTGTCCCCCCCCAAAAAAAATTCCACATGATGGCTGGCTTATTTATTTATTCATCCATCCATCCATCCATCCAAGCACTCTATGCTCATAAGGTTATATTGTTATGTTAAATGAACTATGGCTAATAAAATTTTATTGTTAAATTTATATGGTATGTGTCTATTTGTAGAAAAAAAACCAAGATTCAGTTTCACTGCAATTCATTTTTTATTAATTCATATTGACTTTTTAATTTATTCCTTAAAAAAAACAATAAAAAAACAACTCACTACCATGTGTAGAAGGCATCCATTCCTTCCTTCCCACTTCCCTATCCTTGGCCCAGTAAAACCAGCGCTTAATTGCTGCTGTGATGTCTGCGTCCGTGGTAGTGACACATGTGGGGTTTCTTCTCACAGCATCTGAAAGTGACAACACACAGACAAAGAAAAACAAATTGAATTACTGAATTTGTTATATTAGTAGCTACAACACCCTCCAGAATTACTACTTAGTTGAATAATGATGTAGTACCTGTTAAAGTGTTATGCATACAGTTAAAACACCGTGCCTACTGCCTAAACTTTAAATTTGTTTAAGTTTAAAACAGTTTAAATGTGAACTGTTTCCGTGCATACACATCGAAACCGAATATCTGCATGAAAACCCTGTTTTGTGTGTTGTGATGTAGTTACTGGTAATATTTGAAGATAGCAAAATGCACTTACTTTCTTCAGTGATTATGCTGGAGGAGTAGGAGGGCGTCTTTCTCACGGTAGTGAGGTTGAAAATTCCCGGGCATTGATCAGTCTTTTGGCTTGCCATAAAGATGCCAAAATGCAACCCGAGTACGTCATGATGCTGTCCCGCTCTTCACCCAATCTTCGGGTTGACTTGATATGGGCCATAACTCCGCCATATGATCACTTACCACTGGTGCCTTTTGATGTATTATGGTAAGCCATAATCACACCACAATCACACCAAATGTCAGGATTTGGGCAAACCAAATATATGTCATAACTCAGCTGTATCACTGGCACCTTTTAGTATTTTTTGGTAAACCATAACCATGCCAAAGTTTGGCCAAGGCCTAAATGTTGTGCCAAAATAAATCCAAAAAATGCCAGATGTATGCCAAACCACAGCCTAAATGTTTGCTATCTGCGAAGGCTAAGTCTTTTGCGTGCAGCATTGAGAAGAAAATGAAGTGCCCGTCTTTTTGAACAGGCTGTATGAGACTCACATCACAAACAAATCTCCATGAGCATATAAAGAAATAACTTATACCTGGGCAGTGCCCTTGCTGCGTGCGAGAAAAACCAACATATTCACCTTTTGACCAATATTCACGACCAATATTCCCAACATGCACCGCGGTGGGCCTCTCAGCACCACGGTGATTCATTTTTGCGGATATCACGTCAGCCCTAATGCCATCCTGCTACTTGTGATTGATAGAGCCAGACTAAACCATCTGTGTTGGAGTAACCTTACCAGTCGTACAATAGTCCTACAGTTGAAAGGCCATAGGAGCATAACCTAAGTTAAGCTGACATTCTATAATGAATTGTTATGCTGATACATTCATTATAATAAGCACACAAATGGCATAGAGCATCTTGGCCCAAGTATCACGGGATAGTGTGGTGGAGATGATCCTGGTCAATAAGCAGTGGCACATCCCAGCAACAACAGTCATACAATTACCTGCCAACTCTCTGCCACTTCGGCCAGTTCCTACCCAGAACCATCTCCCAACCGCCACTTCTGGTCAAAGTCACTGGTGCTGATATGAGGAAAAACAAACCAAACAAATAGCATTAAGAAGCACATAATATAGCAAATTTACAGTCCTGCTAAACTTGTAACCAATCTCACACACTGCCTGATCCTAGACATTAATAATGCAAATTAATCAAATATGCTTCTCATCTCACATAGATTACCTCGTTATTACTGCACTGCTATAGGATGCTATAGTCTATGAATGCTGTCTGGGGAAGATTTATGTGACATAGTAAAACACAACTTCTGTCAGAGACACTGAAAAAGGTTACGTGTGTAAATCTCAGAGGGCAAACCATAAGCGAGTGAGGGATGATGGTTTAATTTAGGGGTCTCCAACAGGTAGCTGGGGAGCAACCAGTAGCTCCTCACATGCTTAAGAGTAACACTCCAAAGAATCCAATGAAATGTAAAATCTCATAACAAACACAAAAAGTAAACCTGTTAAAAATTTCTGTGAAATGAAATTCAAAAACATCCTGCCCTGTCTGGTACAAAATGATTCTCTCACAGATTTACTGTTCTTTAATGTTAATGTTTAGTTTATGCCAGATTTGTTTGTAGCTATGAAAAAAAAAAGGGGCCAATAAAGATCAGGAAATATATTTCTTCCCACAAATTTAGATGACACTTTAGAAGAGCACTGTGCATTGTAAGTGTGTAAGATGGTAAAGGATGTAACGTTTATAGGTCTAGCAATAATACTGATGTAAATAGTAGTTAAGTAGCTTGACCACGTTGATTTTCTCAAAGTAGCTCTCAGAAAAAAAGGTTGGAGACCCCTGGTTTAACTGCACTGACTGTGGCCATGTACACACGTAGGCGGGTATTTTTACAAACGCACATTTGCAGTCCTCCGTTTTCTAAAAACTCTTGGGTCCACACACGACTGTTTAAAATATATTCACATCCACACAAAACCGCAGAATTTCGCTCCTGAGCGCAGTTGTAAGCATACCAGACTATATGAGGACGAAGTAACTCCAATGACAGGAGGGAGGACCTGGACATGCGGAAATTTTCTCGCCATTCATCCGGGAGGACAACTTCCATCTCAAAGTTCTCCCACCAGCTGGCAGTGCGTCGTGGTCTGACCCCAAATCTCCTACGGCGTCTTGCACGAGTTACATACCTACGAGGCGGAGGTAGAGTTATTTGGTGTAAAATACCTGATTCCAACGCACTCTTTCTCCTTTGCTCCGCCACAAGAAGCAATAGTTGTGTTTTTAAAAATAAACAAGCAAAAAGCGCCTCTACCAGGGCAAGAAGTCACAGGCTTCTCGGTTGATCCATGCTGTCAATTGTCTGACATAAACAAGGGCGCATATGTGACGTTTACGCATCAATTGTCGCAGTTAGTGACGTTTAAAAACGTAAAACTCCGGTTATTGATATCCACACTGAAACGCCAAACAGGAGTTTTTCCAAATCTTCACTTTGGTCGGAGTTTTTCAAATGCTCCGTTTTAAAGGAGATAATCCTGCGGTTATGTGTGGATGACAGGCCAAATCGTAGAAAAATATATTCGTTTTATCAGATACCCGGCTACGTGTGGACAAGGCCTGTATCTATCAAACCAGACGATAAGTAATAGTCTCCACCAGAGTGTTGTTTAAAACTCAGCACATCGTCGCTGCCCCGTGAATTTACAATAAGAAAGACAATTTGTTCAAGATAGTTACCCCTCATTAAGTCCTCCACCGAACGTTAAAATGAACTACAAAGCTACCGGTAATACATAATGACAGCACAAGAGAAATTAGAATTCGCTGCCAACAATGGGTGTTACGAAATCTGTTGTTACCTACACGTCAGCAATCTATCTTGAGTAGCTACCTCACTAACATTACCAGTCAGTACACAGCGTTACGTTAATGGGCATTGAAACTATTCATGAAGAGACAGCACTGAATGCAGGGTTACGGAGAAACGGATGAGAAAACTAAATGAAGGATCCAAAGAAAACAAAGCTCATCACCAACAGATTTAGTCTCTGTCCATGCTAATGTGTACTTGCCATCATACACCAGACTAGCACTTCCAGTTACAACAGCTGCTTGCTAACATTAGCCAGACATCTATCACGTTCTTGGAGTTCATTTCTAAGCTGGTATTTGCATTTATTATTGTAGTGGCCGTTCAACAAAAACTCAACGGAACTAATATAACTTAAACAAAGCAAACGAACACTTCTGGCACCCTGGGTAGTTAGATAATGTACGCAGGCAAAAGAAAAATATAATTTCCAGGCAGATTGCTCAGTTGCGACTGGTTTTATTGTTTTCCAGGTGAGCAAACAAAATTTGTATCTCTCGCGCTGTCTAAACCATGTGCCCATTACCCAGGTGCATACAGCTCCTGCCACTTCCTCCTACCTAGATCACCCATAACTTTGTGGTTAATACATCACACTTACCTGATAAACTTCGCTTTTGGTCCGAACCGAAGCTGACCCAAGATAATCAAAAATGAGATGCCGGGGAGGGGACAGGGCTGCACACTAAGTGGGCGTGTCTAACGGCGACTGTCCTCCTCACTGCGCATACTCAAAGCGCTACGTATGGGGAAGTAAGTTGTTCCGGTTGCAGATTTTACGGTTGCGATGGCTTCAGTTCAATAGGACGGCATTAACTCAGATGTGTTGTCTATCTATATATACGGTCATTGGGATAGACATTGACATTCTCCACTTGTTTAGCCAGCTCGCATTCTCTGAATCATTTGTGGCTCATCTGACTGTTTAAATTTGTCTAATAAGTCATGTTCAGCTTTGATTGATTAGGGAAGGAACCCATCTTGCGAACGGTGGGTGGCGACATTGGCGGGGCTACATTTGCGTATTCAGTTTCGGATTTTTGAAACCCTGAAGAAAAAATTGTCAGGTCTGAATCGGCCGCTGGAGGGGGACTTTAAACAGTCCACAGATGATATGGGCAATGTGCTGGTACTTAGTTTGAGTAGACAGGTCTGTGATGGCAAATCAGTATGCTGTGCCACCTACCCGAGTTCAAGCTACCAACCCGAAAGAAGTTTGCATGCATTTCTTTTGGACATGTCGAAGTTACAACTATACCTACAATGTATGGTAGCGTGGCACTTAAATGTTTGAGGCGATCTTTCTGATTCGCTGATTCATTGTGTCTCTGACAGTTCAGATGATTTATTCAATAGCATAGGCATACCTTATTGACATCCTGTGACATTCTGTTGAGTAGACCTAAGTGTATGAAAAGTAAATCAGGTTACAATATCAGCAAGAGTTATTCCATTGTAGCCGATATTAGTTTGAAGCCACTTATCTTTTCAGATTTTTCACAAAACCCAATTTGTGACAGTCTTCCAAACAGCTGAGCATCTCTTCAATAGAGATTGGTGCCAGAGAGGAAGCCATTATTAACAACAACAACAAAAAATTGTGATCACTGATTACACTAGAGAAGGCAAAAGCCTGCATAAATACCAAAGGAGAACCAAAAAGAGAAAACATCATTGGCTAAATGCACAAGGAAGAGGCGGACACAAAGTACCCAATGAAAAGCCTAATTGCTGAATGAAGGGAGGGGCAGAAATTAGGCAGGGCATAGTAACCAAGACACCTAGCAACCAAGGCAGAAAAAACAATCACCAAGACCATGAAACCCATCTTTGATATAGTAATATATGTGGTTTGGCTAAAGGTACCAATCCCATATTTTGTGAATATACAAAATAAAACATGGGTTTTGTGTCATTGTTTTTATGGTATATTTTGTCATACCTTGGGGAAATGTACTTAAAGTACAGGTCTTCATTTATTTATATCATCTTTAATGTCTCACAACTAAAATGTGCAACTGTGCAACTACCTTATGGAACATGGACATTTTTTCAGAGCTCCATTTTATTCAGATATGACCCCCCTTTTTTAATCTCAAAAACTACAGAGGATACAATGGTAATATTTTGCATTACAGGTCCTGGATATAGTGACATTATTCACAAGTATAAAGCAAGCCCCTCCCACCCCTACACACAGCACACTGTGTCCACCCCTGCCTTCAGTATAACTCCCTTTCCCCCCATACACACTGTAACTGCCACCCACCCCACACTACATCATTCACCCCCCCCCCCCCCCCCCCCCCATCTTAATGCAGCCCTTAGCCCCCCCCACCCCCATGCACAATAGGCTGTGAAACAGACACAATTTCACTGCATTTTTTACACTCAGTATAATATGCATGTGACAATAACATTTCCTTGTATCCTTGTGTGGGCTCCAGTGATGATGAAGATCATGGTAATCCCCCATGCATCCAGGGCAGGGTTCAGGCATTGAGCTCCACTGATCAGATCATTGCTGCGAGTTCAGGAGGCTGTGAGTCCTGCATGGAGCAAATAACATTTAAAGTTTGGATGCTGTAGAGGGCATAACAGCTCAGTCCTCCCTCTGGCACCAACTCAAGGTGTCTGCCAGAGCGACTCATATTAGATGCAACAAATAAACAGATCAGGACAGATAATTACCTCAATGAACACATTCCCATCATTGGTCCCATCTGTTTACAGAAAGAAAATCATTATTTAAAATGTTTAATCTAAACGGATAAAACCAATTTCAAATCTGTGAAATTTAATTGATCAAAATGAACCCCAGTGCTTGCACTGAAAGCTGTGGTCTTTATTTTATGAATATGATTATAATATGATTTTTGAAACACACAGGCAGACAGTTGCTCAGGTTTGCCATGGGTCAGGGGTGGCCAAACTATTGCCAGGGGGTCGGTTGCAGCCCTCTACTTGCTTTCATATGGCCCGCCATGAAGTCAAAAAATAAGATGTAATGTGACCCATTGTTGCATTAATCTAATATTATACTATATATCCATCACACATCATAGTTTCAGTACTGGTGTAACAGGTTTGTCAATAGCGTCATTAAACAGTGTAGCATTAGACGGCCTGTAGGTTTTCTGATCTAAAAACACAGTTGCCTTTTCACTTCAAACTGGTTGAAAAAAAACTCTTCATTTTGCATTGGCCCTTGGCAGTTTAGATTTTTCAGAATGCGGCCTGCAAACAGAAAAGTTTGGCCACCCCATAGACAGTTTCAGGCTCTATAAACTGGAATCAACCAAAGCAGATATAGCCTGTCCCTAACACAATAACAAAACAGGGTGTGTTGTTTCTCAGGGGGAATATCCTACTTGTTATGAAGCTGTAAGAATCACTCCAAGGGTACTCCTTTTCACAGATGACTGCACAGACTCGAACTTTGTATTCAGTTCCTGGTTTCAGGCTTTTGATGTCTATGCTGAGTTCAGTGCTGGTCTGGGGTTCACTGCATTTGCCACCTTTAGGAGTGACCTGGATGTGGAATTTGGGTGTGAACGGTTTACTGATGCAGGGCCACATTGGCTCACCCATCTCCCATTTAAGACTCACAGATTCCTCTGTTGTGGTTCCTTTAAGTTCCTGTGGAACTGAAATGACAAAGGCATCATGTAAAGAGCAAAGTAAGTATGACTATATAGAGAATACTATCTTGATTGGGCCTCTATATTTTATGTATCTTTAAATTAGTGGCACACACACACACACTGTCTGTTGTGTATGTCTAAGCTACATTGTTTGCAATGAAAACCAAGGAAGACATCCTTGATCCATGGTAAGGGTGTCATTAAAATCATCATTAACAAAATCGGCACAGCAACAAATACTAGCCTAAACAGAATGGCAGTGGGATATACAACACAATCTAAGAGGGAGGATTTGTGTGAGGCCAGCTGAATCAGAACAGATACAATTTTTATTACCTGGGACTGTGAATTGTAGTACCTAGGACTGTCAAATCTGAGTTGAGTCCAGGTGTAACCTGCGTCATCCTGCACAGTCCAGCCCTGCACACGTCTGGGCTCAAACCTGCGCCTCAGCAGCATCACAGACTAAAACCCAGGGTGCCAGTTTCACTCACTAGCACATCTGTTAGACTTTCGGGAGGAAGGTTTACTAAAGTTCTACTAGCACAGCTAAGCTAGCTGCCGTCTGTTACACAGGCAATGCTGTTTAACTCGAAGAATCACAACATCCTGGCTGTGTGTGTGTGTCTGTGTGTGCATCTGTGTTGTGCTTCAGGGTTCCACTGATGTCAGCGAGTTCAGTAATTAATTTATGAAACAATCGTATGACAGAAAACTGTGTGCGCTCATTCCCATGCAAATCTTACTATTTACAATATCAATCTGAATGTGAGCTAGAATGAGACCGCTCAAATCCATGTCAAGTTAGGACATGGTGTACACACAATTTTGAGTTGGGACCACAGCACAGCACAGCATTCCTGTCAGAGAATTGGAAAAAACTTTATTATTGATTATTTACTGCCTTTCCAAAATTTAGCCTGTTGTTATTGGCATGATACTCCCTTATATAGCCAGAATTGCATTGATTAATCATATTGATAAATGACTTTCATTTTAAACTTTAAACTTTTTTACTTTATTCTGTGCTATGCCTATGTTTAAAAAAAAAAGAAAAGATTTGGGACACACTATCCACCTTCATTTCGTAAATTCTATGGGTGAGGGTGTTATATGTCTGGACTTTTCACCACCATCTGAGTCTTTAGCTCCCTACCTGCTTTAAAAGATTAATCCTTACTGAAATCGGGCAGGAGATTCTGCCGTCTAATACTGTCAGTCTGAACACCTTAGAAGGAGCCTCTCCCACCAGACCATTACACTCCTTAATTTGGATCCTTAATTGGATCCTACACAACTAAGAAATGTTTAAATGGCTCTTATTCATTTATTTATTCCAAACAGTTTATGCTTTGTGCAATATGAGGTGGATTAATTTTGATTGTAATTTTAGTGCAACATAATCTGGCAACATTATGACACCACCACCACCACAGACAACATCAGTGTTAATAGATGTGTTATTACACTGGCTATTCTAAAACACACATTTAAAGAAATTAATTTGTGTGAGGTTAATTTACCTTTTCAACTACATTTCTATTGTATTTAGCAGCAGCGATTGTGTGCACACTACAGTATAATAGTATCCATGATCACTGTGGGGGGAAGGGGGTGCTGGAGGTCAGAGGTCAGAACACCTTATTGGCCATTACCTATCCTGATGGACTTCATGAATGTCCCAACACTCTTTAATATTTACCTCTGGAATTGCTGTATTTCCACCAGATTAATTTACAGATGACAATGCATAAGAGTAATAAGAAAATCATCAGTATCCAGGCCCATCTAGGAATTCCTGGGATATCAAACAGCTTCTCTGAAAAAAAAGAACAAAATCATGTTAGATTACCAGAAAAGTTATGAATGAGGGCAAGAGAGGCATGGGATAGGTTGTTTCTCTACTCTATACAGGACTGTAGGGAGAGTGCACTTCCGCTAAAACAGTTACAGGTCATTCCATGCCAAATCAACAAATTTCAGCACCTGACCATCATGGATTTGCTTCATACTTTATGTGAATAATGTTACTATACCCAGGACTCATAATGCAAAATATTACCATTGTATCCTCTGTAGTTTTTGAAATAAGGGTCTCAAAAAAGAGGGTCGTGTCTGAATAAAATGGAGCTCTGAAAAAATGTCCATGTTCCATAAATTATTACTGTTCGAGTTTTCATGGTACATTTCTGAAACTTTCAGGAACTATTCTATTGTAGTAGACATCTATAAATTCCTAGATTTTTGTTTCACATTTGCAGAGTAATTCTTTGCTGAAAATGGCAAGAAAATTATATGTTTATATATATCTTTTTTTCTGTCAATTTCAGACTACTATATCTTGTAGATGAATGACATCAGATCTTTAGCATCCCTGTGCATTACAAGTTATTGTACATTCTTAACAAATTGGTAGATGTGTGGTATAAATCAAAACTTTTGAGCTGTGTGACATTAAAGATGATATAAATAAATTGAGACCTGTACTTTAAGTACATTTCCCCAAGGTATGACACCACCACAAAAAATATGGAATTGGTACCTTTAGCCAAACCACATATATTACTATATCAAAGATGGGTTTCATGGTCTTGGGGATTGTTTTTTCTGCCTTGGTTGCTAGGTGTCTTGGTTACTATGCCCTGCTTTGTTTACATAGACATAGATGGGAGATGTTGTTACATTTTAGATGTTGCATGTAACATTAATGACACAAGTCATTACGCTCGTAAAGTCTAGGGGGAAATTTATTTACAAAAGATAAGAAAAATAAGACAAAAATGGGTAAGGAATCAACCAAGGCAAAAACGGGGAATCAAAAGTCCAAAAAGGGAGAAAAACAGGTGCCGGTGTGGAGAGGACGCAACCCCCAGGAGAGAGAGAGAGACCAAACTGCCAGCCTGGCATAAGTAGGATGGTCCCCAATCCGCGCACCTGTAACATAATTAACAACAAGCATAGTAAAAAACTCTGACGGTGCCACCTGGAGGTAGGAGGACGTAACACCTCCCCACCAAGATGGTGACACAGTCTCCATAAACAACTATATACAGCAACATGCCAGCACAACATCCACTATTAAGGAAGCGTGCAGCACATTCAACACTACTGGCACATCATGTACAGGCACAGTAGCGCACAGGAAAAAGGAGAAAACAAATAGTAAGGAATACATATATACGTATATATACATATACCATTACACCTAAAAAATAAACAATATCAACCATGACACACGGTATCCTTAACCGTAAACACCAAAGAACACTAGGGCACTCTAGACAGAGCGTCAGCTACGACGTTGTCAGTGCCCCGGATATGTTTAATTTCTAAATTAAACGGTTGTAGGATCAAACTCCACCGCATGAGCCGTCGATTGGCATTCCGCATGCGCCAGAGAAACTTTAACGGATCATGATCCGTGTACACAATTACTTGCTGCGAGGCACCCAAATACACTTCAAAGTGTTGAACAGCGAGGACTAGGGCTAATGCCTCCTTCTCTATGGTGGAATATGAACGCTGTGGATGGCTAAATTCTTTATTCTTTGAGAAATAACAAACGGGATGATTAATGCCATCAACACCAGGCTGGAGAAGGACCGCACCAGCACCATAGTCACACGCGTCAACCGCAAGAAAGAAAGACTTTGAAAAATCAGGAGCACTCAACACTGGAGCAGCAATCAAAAGGGACTTAAGATTTTCGAAAGCCCTACTACACTTTTCCGACCAGATATACGGAACCCTTGGACTCAACAAATCGGTTAGTGGCGCCACCACCGCGGAAAAGTTCTTACAGAATGCGCGGTAATAGCCCGCCATGCCCAGGAATCTACGCAGCTCACGGCGATCAGCAGGGGCAGGAAAATCGCAGATGGCCGAGATCTTTGCATCCAATGGACGCACCTTACCCCCTCCCACCAAGCGGCCCAAATAGGTGACAGTAGCCTTCCCAAATTCACATTTCGCCAAATTGATGGTTAAATTGGCAGACGACAGACGATGAAAAAGGTCTCGGATTTGGGAAAGGTGACTTAACCAATCGGAACTGTACAACACAACATCATCCAGAAAAGCCTCACAATTAGGCATGCCAGACAACACTGTGTTGATAAGCCGCTGAAAAGTGGCCGGAGCATTACGCATGGCGAAAGCCATGACGTGATATGACAAAAAGTCATCTGGTGTCACAAATGCAGAGATCTCCTTGGCTCTGTCAGTTAGCAGTATCTGCCAATAACCTTTAAGCAGATCGAACTTGCTGACGAAAACAGCTGACCCCACAGGGTCAATACAGTCATCTATCCTAGGGAGTGGATAGCAATCGGGTTTAGTTACTGCATTGACACGGCGGTAGTCAGTACAAAATCTAAATGTTTGATCAGGTTTCGCAACCAAAAGACACGGAGAACTCCAAGGACTCATACTATGTTCAGCAATGCCGTTAGCCAACATATACTCAACCTCCTTCCTGAATATTTCCCTTTTCGCAGGATTTACCCTGTAAGGGTGCTGCTTAATGGGATCCGCAGAACCAACATCAATATCATGCTTGAGGACATGCGTTTGTTTCGGTACATCCCCAAACAACTCAGGAAACTGACTAACTAGTTCTAAAATGTCGGCCCTCTGACACGGGGAAAGGTGAGGCAGATGGTCCTTAAGCACAGAGAGCATGGCGGTGTTATTCAAACGCCCCTCAACTATCGCACAACACGGGCTACTCCCGACGTCGTCGTCACCCTCTACCACAGCAGACATCAGCACCACACCAGTGGACAGCGCCGAATTAGCAGACGGCGGCGGCGGCTCAGGACAGACAGAGGGGGAGTCACGCTCATAAAAGGGCTTAAGCATGTTGACATGGCACAAGCGCTTGGGTTGCCGTCGATCTGGAGTTTCGATCACATAATCCCGATCAGACACTTTTTCCACAACATCATACGGCCCAGTAAAACGAGCCTGCAAAGCAGATCCAGGTACAGGTAACAACATTAAAACTTTATCACCAACTACAAAGTGGCGATCCACAGCCTTACGGTCATACCACGCCTTCATTTTGCATTGTGCTTGTTTAAGGTGTTCACATGCAAAATCCCAAGCACGATGCAAACGGGCACAAAAGTCAGACACATGAGACAGGATATCTTTGGGTGATGCGTCACCAAAACACTGATCTTTAATAACAGCCAACGGCCCTCGTGGAGTGTGTGCGAAAACAAGATCAGCCGGGCTAAACCCCAAAGACTCCTGTACTACTTCCCTACATGCGAATAAGAGCCAGGGAACCGCATCCGCCCAGTCCCTGCCAGTCTCCAAGCAGTACTTCCGTATCATGCTCTTTAACGACTGGTGGAACCGCTCCAGCGCTCCCTGACTTTCGGGGTGAAACACGCTGGATACATGGTGCGTGATGCGTAGCTGTCTTAACACACGGCGAAACAAGGAAGAGGTAAAATTGGAGCCGCGGTCAGTTTGAACAATTGTAGGCAGGCCGAAAAGGGAAAAGAATTTAAGGAGCTCCTTAAGCACCGCATTGGTGGTAATAGTCCGCAGAGGAATAGCCTCTGGGAAGCGGGTTGCTGCACACATCATTGTCAGTAGATACTGATACCCACCCCTGGAACGAACTAGGGGGCCTACAATATCAACAATGACAGTACTGAATGGTTCACCAAGCACAGGGATGGGATACAAGGGCACAGGCGGAATCGTTTGATTAGGCTTGCCAGCTAGCTGACAAACACGACAGGTCTTACAGAAGCGCACAACGTCACGCCTAACCCCAGGCCAGAAAAAATGTTGATTGACACGATAAAGTGTCTTAGTTATCCCCAAATGCCCAGCTAAACCATCATGAGCTACACTCAATACTTTAGCCCTGTATTCAACAGGTAACACAACTTGAATACAATTATTCCCCTGGTTTGGGACATGACAAGGCCTCCACTTCCTCATCAAAACTCCGTCTCTGAAAAACAAACACTGCGACTCTTTATCAAGGTCAACATCTGACGCGACCAACTGAAACAAAGGAGCAAGCGTCGCATCAGCCTTCTGAGCAGATATCAGTTTTTCACGAGACAAACATAGAGAATCTTCTACTTTCAGCACACTTTTAACAGGCTTAGAACAAGTGGTAGACGAAAGAGACATACTACCTGGATCAACATTAAGAAATGAGTCAGACAAATCAATAGGCAAATCAACAGCGGAGGGTGAGGGTGAATGCTTATCGGCAACTGAGCGCTTTGCCATAGCGCGAGTTACCGCACAGGTGGGGAACACATCAGGGTACTTCTGTACACACTCGTGGACAGAAGAAAGGTCAGGGGCAGATACCTGGGGCAGCACGTTAGAATTTTCCTTGGCCCAAACGTTACCAAAGGCAATGTCGTTACCCAGGATAAAGGTTACACCTGGAATTGGCAATGAACCACGAACACCAACAGCAACGCTACCAGTGACGAGATCAGATGTTAATTCAATTCGGTAAAGTGGAACACTAACTGAACCCATCTCAAACCCACGTACCAGTACACTAGTCCCTGTCTTCGAATCCTCCGACAAAGGTAAGACACCCCCTAAAAGAAATGACAACGCAGCTCCGGTGTCGCGTAATATACGCACTGGCACAAGATTTTTATCGCCAGGCAGAGAAACAAAGCCATTACTGAGAAAGGGTTCATACCCCGTTTCGGACTCGGACCCAACAGGATAAACAGGAGAAGGACAGGTCTTAATTAACCCAACAGGCTTGGTGTCCAGCTTTCCATGCCGCTTCTTTAAGACAGCACAGTCAGCTACCAAGTGACCAGGCCTCTTACAATAATGACAAGTTTGTTCAGTAGTCAAAGACTGAGCAGGCAGCAGATGTTCAGAACGACCCTTTTGATCTTTAAATGAAAAGCGATGCGTCAACACGAACTCATCAGCAAGTACGGCAGCCTGATGCAAGGTTACAACTTGACGTTCGTTGAGATAAGTAGTGACTGCAGGAGGAAGGCAGTTCTTAAACTCCTCCAGCAGTACCAGCTCACGCAGTTGTGCTCTGCTCTGCACCTCACTCGCAGAACACCAGCGGTCGAACAGTATTTCCTTATCCCTAGCGAACTCTACATAGGTCTGGCGCTCCAATTTCTTGGAGCGCCTGAACCGCTGCCTATATGCTTCAGGCACCAGCTGATATCCGCGCAGAATAGCCACTTTCACCTCATCGTAATCTGAACTTTGTGCATGGGACAATGAAACAAAGATCTGCTGCGCATGCCCTGTCAACACGGACTGTATAAGAAGAGGCCACACATTCCTAGGCCAACGTAGGGTTAATGCAACTTTTTCGAAATGTAAAAAAAAGTTCTCCACGTCCTTCTCTACAAAGGGTGGAACAAGTTTGATGTGTTTTGTAACGTCAAAAGATGACCCATAACCACTGCTCCCCAATGCAGCCTCGTGTTCTAGTGTACGTAATTTTAATTGGTTCTCAACCACTCTTAATTTCAACTCCTCACGCTGATTGTCTAACTCCTTTTCCTTAATGGAAAGCTCTTTCAAACAGATGGTTTCAGTCAGATCAACTGGTGGCAAAACATGTTTTTCAATTAAAACAGGATAAACAACTGCTTTAACCGATGTTTTAAGACGCTTATCAGAAGCGCTCAACTCGATCTTAAAAATGCCAGCGACTTCTATAAGTTGATCCTTCGTTAAAGCATGAAACGAATCCACAGTTGGATCGTCGGCAAAAGCTTGTGCTCCCGACGTCATGTTTTTTCCTTTTATAAACAAATACAAACAAACCAAAATCACTTAAATCGCACTGGCTGCTACAATACGAGATAAGCTACAAAACTAAACGTAGTCACAAAAATTCCCCACAAAAGAGACTACAGCTCTCTCCCCACACAAAAGGGCGGTCCACACCACGCAAAACTTAACAGGAAGGTCTAGGGCAGACACACACAAAAGGCTATCGCCCAATCAAAACAGCAGCACCAAAGTCTAACCCCCACACTAAGACCAACCTGTAGCACTGACAAGACAATGCAAGACACAAAAAGTGAGTACCGACCAAAGTAGTGTGCGAAGCATTGCAACCCCTACACTTACCTGAAAAAAAACTTACCTAAACTGATCCTGACAACTAGTCTTCAGTGGTTCCCCTAAGAGGCGCACTTTAACCGCTGAACTCGCGAAGTGACCAGCAAACCAACAATGCAGTCAGCCGGACACCTCCGAAGCAGGCCAACTAAAGGCTACCACCAAAAATAACAAACTAAAATAATGAAGTGGTGAACTCTGTGTTCACCCGGCGGCTGACTAATTGCAGTGCAAAGCAACACACTTACAGCCAATATACTCACCACACAAAAGTCGCTACACAAACCCGAATCTCCCATCAGATACAAAAAAGCTGAAAAATCCCGAAATGGACGAGCGCCCAAATGTTACATTTTAGATGTTGCATGTAACATTAATGACACAAGTCATTACGCTCGTAAAGTCTAGGGGGAAATTTATTTACAAAAGATAAGAAAAATAAGACAAAAATGGGTAAGGAATCAACCAAGGCAAAAACGGGGAATCAAAAGTCCAAAAAGGGAGAAAAACAGGTGCCGGTGTGGAGAGGACGCAACCCCCAGGAGAGAGAGAGAGACCAAACTGCCAGCCTGGCATAAGTAGGATGGTCCCCAATCCGCGCACCTGTAACATAATTAACAACAAGCATAGTAAAAAACTCTGACGGTGCCACCTGGAGGTAGGAGGACGTAACAGATGTGCACTGACACTAGCGGGTGGTTCAAACCGCTAATTTGATTGGCTAGAAGGTTTTCTTGCAGGCTGATTATCTGCCCGAGTTTTTCTTCAAGGATCCAGAGTGCAGGACCTGAAGATGAACACGTTAGTTAGCCTCAGGTTAGCCTCCATCCTTGAAATTATCACAAGTTATATTAGCTTGCCATGTCAAATAGATGAACCTTGAATGTAATCCCCAAATTTGGCTACTTAAACCCTGATGTGATTGATATCCTACCTGCCATTTTATAAAAACTGAAAAACTGACCATCATTGCACATTTTACCCAAGACGTTCTTAAAGATTGGATGGACTTCATAAGATTAAACTAGACCTTTGTCATGAATTACATGATGTAATTGTCCAAAACACTGTTAATCCTTGGCCAAAGAATTAAATACACAACAGAAACTAACTTCATTTCTGTTAGATATAGATTGTGTGATCACCAACATCTCTAGTTCCAGTCCTTCTCAAACAGTGGGGCACGCGATGCGATGGCAAGGGGGGCGCGTACGACCATGGGGAACATGCTTTTTTTGCCGTACTAGAATAAAGTGTAATTGCACTCACTGTCAGAGTCTGCTCTGGGAGTATTAGCTCTATGTTGTAGGGTTTTTGACCCTATGCTCACACACAGCAAAGCGTAGGAGATATGAAGTGCAGTGAACAAACCCCTAAGAGACACCATGGAAAATTATTTGACAGGGATGAAAAGAAAGACGGACAGGGACGAAGGTAATGAGACAAACGAAAGTCACCCGAAAGCTAAGACGAAGAAATTTAACGAAGCGTAGTGCTTGGCTTCACTGTGACTACGGTGCAAAGGTATACTTATACCAATTTACAAACAAATAATATTATTTATACTATTTATATATATATCTACAAATTTCAATGTGTCAGTGTTAGTGTGTGTACCACAGATTGTCTCTGACATCTGTATGGATGAAAGAACATCACTTCTGACTTCTTTTTCTTAGTTTCTTAAACTTTTTTGCTTTAATTGATAAACCTTGATATTTAATTTCATCTTCAAAAGTTTACTGACATCTGAGTTTAGTAACATCATCATTCAGACACTAAATATAGGTCAACAATACAGCTTCCATCTCCCTTACTGAATATGAATTTGGTTGTTTCATTAGGAACTTTGGCAGGCACTACAAGAGGTGAGAATTGATAGGATTTTATCAGTATCAATGTCATTGTCAATTCTACTTATCGGTCTAATTCTTTGACAATTCTCTTTTCAATTCCTTACTGTTTAGAGGGTATTTTACACAGGTTTTCAGTATCAGCTGACAGGGTTATAATATAGCCTGTACTACTAAAGAGCCCATAACAGCTTATTAGTATGAGGGAAACCATGTGGAACTGTTTTCTGTTTCAATTTTGCATTAAGAAAGACCAACTGACTTGGTTGCATTGACAAGAGGAATTGATAATGTCAGGGAGATACGATTCCAGTAAATCAAAGCATTCAATTCACAGTTCTACTTGGTTCCCCATTCTTGACACCCCGCCCCCCCCCGGCACTACCAGCCTCATCAGTAGATGTATGTTGAACATGGATGCATTTGTGTACTGTCCGTGCAGTGTCTCAAAGTATACTAATTCCCATCTAGATGGCATAGGATCTCTAAACATATAGTTTAGGCCGATTATCTTTTCCATTAATGATACAGCCAAAAATACACAAGCTGACCACTTAATTCATCCATGTAGAATAGAGGACTATGCAAGTGATGATGGGACAGGTCTCATTTAGGTCCACCAAAATAATCAAATAGTCTAAACTAGGTATTTTACAAAGAGATATACCCTGTAGATGTGATGTAATTCAAAGAGCCCCTTGAGTCTTGTCTATACCGTGAATATAGCACAGCTGAAGGGTGTTGTTAGGCACAAAGTGAGCAAAGCTTAATGCTGTTAAACCCTCTCAGCTGTGCTATATTCACGGTATAGACCAGACACAAGGGGCTTATTGCTTTGCTAAAACAAGAAATGTAGCTATTTATTCCTGAACATCAATTCCTCCACCAAGAAATATATTTCCTTCAGATGCCAAACACAGCCAATGTAACTTTTGAATGGCTCAGCAATATAGAATGAAGTACGGTCTCAGTCATGTACAATGGCAATGGGAATGTACAACGGCATTGAATGTGATTCAACCAATCATAATCATGAACCGGAACTATCCATTTTAGAACATAAATTGAGGCATGTCCCATCTTCCTCCATAGTACACGCCCGATACATAGATACTGTATACATGGGCAAATCAAGTGAGTAGCCCTATACATTTTTGTCTCCACCAAAGGTTACATAGATATTTCCTACAAACTTTTATTGTCTATACTTGATCACACATGCATAGACTTGTTCTACCTCTCTCCATCCCATGAACAATACATAGGGTTAAGACTACATTTAAAATGTGCAACTTTCTGAAATAGTCATACTCTTCTCTGTTTTCCCCAGTTGATGAACCTAGAATAGACCCATCATGTACACCTGTGACACTACCACAGAGAGTGTTAATTATTTATTCTGGATACTACATTTACCTATTCAATCAAATCATCTGGTTCCTCGAAGACACTGTGATTTCTAATGAAGGTCACATTATCAGATAACCTCTGATAATGTACCTCGAAAATAAAATAAACAGAATGACTGTAACTGTTACTCTGACTGAGTAAATCCAGAGGTTGTATATGTTTGGTACTAGAATATTATATGTATATATATAATATATATTGAGAAATTGGCTACACTATTGGAATCTACATTAAAAACTGCATATTTGCAGATGTTGATAACAATGATACCAACTAGTCCTAGTATTCACAATTTACCATGCATTTGGTAAAGCCTAAGGTGACTTCTGTTCGTTAGCATAGGCTACACTTTTACCCAGGCATTTCTGCTATGCAGAAGGTAGAGGCGACAGAGCAAACCACTCAATAACATAAACTCCTGCACTAATTAAAATTGTGCACAAGTTAACTTTCATTTTGTGTCCCCTGTGAAATGCAATCAATGAAGCAAGTTACTAACGTGACTGCCACTAACTAGCTAGTCTATTTTTGCACGATTTCTAGTCACGTGAGCTTCTATGCTAGTGGAGCACTGGAGTTTTAAGACTACTGTTATTTTTGTCTCAGGCAATTTTAGCCCAACTAAACCCCTGAATCCCACTAAATTCAGTTAACCAATCAGAACGTTTAACCATTACTTAGCCACGCCCGTTTTAGATTTGATAATCCCTGCAGATATGATGCCCACAGTATCTCTGGGTTAAATTTTTGACGTATTATGCTCCCTCCTGTCACAAATTCTAGGGGCGGGGCCTCTAAATTCAGAATATATTTGTGTGTGACATTAAAATTACACTCATTTCAGCCATCGCATTTACCAACACCGATTCTTTTAGCACCTTATGCGCGATACAACAATCTGTGGCGCCATGACGACTATTCCTGTTTCCCACTTCCGGTCGCCGTTGTAGCAACTATTGAACTGGACTGCTAGCGACATAGTAGGCAACATGAGTTCAGGCTCTACTTGTTCGGTTTTGGCTGCAGTAACAAGATCAGAGACTTTATGGAAGCAGAGTGTTACACACACAGAGTAACAAGGAGAGAGTGCCTTTGTCAACCACCGTACTCTCTACATATCATGCCAGCCAGTAGGCGTCTGGAATGGCTTACGGCGCTGAGGCTAAAATATCCTCCAAAGAAGGTGTACGTTTGCTCACATCACTTTGTAAATAAGCGACCAACAGATAAACACCCAAATCCCGAACTCTTCCTTGGTTATGAGGGACCTGTGCAGAAGAAGAGGCGGAAAATTGTTCATGGGGAAACATCAGGTGAGTGAATATTAGTAACTTTACAGGAGCTAGCTAGCCGGCTAGCGACAGTTTTCTGCTAACGCTCAACTGCAGTGTAGCATTCTAAGTGTTTGCTACTTACTGGATGTTGTTTACATTTTGAGCCTCGCTTACTTGTTACAAACATTATTGTATAGTTTTGCAGTCAAACGCATGGTCTAGTTAATAGTAATAATGTAATATTACTGGTGAAGTGGTGATGCTAGTAGCCTACAACATATAGAGTACTAACTTCTGTATTTGTGTAACGTTAGATGACACAGTAGTATGTGTATGTATATTTGTTTGGATGTCTTCTGTTCATGTGCCTTTATGTGTATGCTACTGGACACCTTCATTTCATTCGGGATACATAAAGTATCTCTATCTATCCATCTAACAATGCGTGGTTATTGGTTTTTAAGTAACTTACAATTGCCACCAGCAATGTGTTGCATTGTTATCAACTATTTACTCTTCTCTTAAATGTCAGAAATGTCAACCGAACCATTAAACACTTTTATGAATTAACCACTTTTAAATGTCTTTTTGTTAACATCTGATGCAGCTCAATTGTAATACAACGTGGGTGACATGGTGTAGAAGTTTGTGAACTTATCTGAGTGCAATGTTTTACAGCAGAGTGATGCTGATGCGTGCTGGGAGACCTCAGTAGACAGTTCCATGTGTTACAGAGTGTTGCCAGTAGAATCATCACACACTGGATTGATAAAATGGAGGACTGCGACCCCTTATTGTCTGGGTACCAAGAGAAACCATCAAGGCAACAATGCCGGCTTCATTTCAGAGGTTTTTTCCAAATACCACCTGTGTCATTGACTGTAGTGAAAGCATGTTGCTTCTTGACTCTAGAAGGTAAGTTCTACAGCCATTATTATTCCCATAACACACTGCTGTGCCCTTGAGCAAGGCACTTAACCCTAAGTTGCTCTAGGGGAGACTGGCCCTGAACAATTGATAGTTGATTTGTAAGTCGCTTTGGATAAAAGCGTCTGCTAAATGCATAAACATAAACATAAAAGAGATGACCTCATTCGTTAATAACTTGTGATTGTCTTGACACGTTTACAAACACATTAGTATTGACTGCAGTGTTTACTCTCTACCACCTTATTGTATCCCTGTTGTTTTCCCTTTTTCTGCCAGCTGGGCCTGGTTGGCCCATGTCATTGCAGCAGCAGCAGCAGCAACAACAGTAGTGCTTTCTCTACCCCTGTGATTAAATTGTTTTGTAGTGTACATTCATAACTTTTAGGTAACTATTAATGTCATACATACTTTAAATCAATAACATATTTAACATATATGTTCATATTTCAACATGTGTACAGTATATTTGATTAGTTGTGTAAATATTGTGTAAATGTGGAAATATTGTGTACATATTAGTGAATATTAGTGGAAATATTGTGAAAATATAGTGAATATTAGTGTTTTTATTAAATATTTCATATTTTTAACATTTAATCTTTTTTTAACAATAAAACTGATTGAGAGGGTGCTCTTGTTATGACATTTTAGTGTCTGAGCAGTCCTTTTCAAGGAATTCATTATGTTTGCATATACGTTATGCAGATTCAGTCGCTGACCAACAAACTCATTGACAATCTGAGGCAACATTGTGGAGAAGTCAAATCTTTTCAGATGTGCTACCCTCTCCTGAACATAAAGCTCATCAAATGATACAGAGAATGAAATGGTGTCATTTGGGCTCCAGATAAACAATTTGGCCATCCTAAGGCCGGTACAAAACATGCCCAGCTGCACCTGCATGTAGTATCCGCGGACACTACATTTTTTTTTGAAGTTGTGGTACTCCATCTATTAGCTTCACATCACTGCCATTTTGGGTAAGCTGATACAAGAGGGTGAGATAGAGAGATAGAGCTTGTTGGGGACTGGGCATTTTATTTCCAGTAGGACAGAGGAGTCGATCACCCCATCTGAACTTGCGGAGAGCCATGTGTGTAATGTTCATGCCCTGCTCTTTAAGAGTATTGCAGGCAACCACCTCATTCTCCTTTCCATAGTATGTGGCGTAGGTACCACGAAATGAGGGGTACATGTGCTCTCCCAGAAATTTATCAGGATTGGTGGATGCTTTGGATGGAACCTTTTTAGCAGAGCTGGCTGTTAATCTCAATTTTCTTGCACTGTGCCACAGTTCTGAAGCACTCTGCTGTCTTGTCTCCAACTCCAACCTAGCCGCCTGTGTGTTGTTCACCTGCACAAACAACTCACAGAAGGCTTTGCATGGCTCACATAGAATGTCAGGACAGTTGTGAGTCTGATGCGGTCCTACTAACCGGGCATCAACTGCAGTGTTTGCAAGGTTGGGTTGGGCAACAGGATTAACGCTGTAGCACTTGCCCAACAGACAGTTCTTTAGTAGGAACATTGGTTGTGCTGGATCACTATCAACAAGCTCTTTAAACTCAGAATGAGACAAATACCGTGGGGTGGGAGGTAGAGGGTGTGCTTGCAAGATACTTTCGTGAAATTCGCTCCCTGCCCTGTGGTGGCTGAATCTGATGTCTTGGAGTGGTTTTAGCTCAAGATTTCTGACTGTCCCTTCATTCCAACTGCGCTGTGCATCAGTACAAGCAAGCCCTGTTTTTCCAGTGATAACTGCATTCTCAATCTGTAATAACAACACAGCAAGGGAACCTATTTTGATGGTCAATGGATCATCTTATTCAGCACCTCAGAGCGGTACTCCGGAAAACACCATGCAGAATGACTCAATTCTGAAAATTTTATTTATAATTCGTCCAGGGAAAATATATAGAACAACAATATAGCCATACCTTCCACAGAACAGCTGCTGCATGACTGCATGATCTCCATAAACCGGCAATATAGGAGCATCCCACTGTCTCCACTACTCCGCTTTGTTGTACCATAGCCCAAGCACTATGTTTAGCCTGGCTACTGCTCATGGCTCAGTACTTTTGTAGTTGCGAAGTTCTTCACCATCAACACCCTCTGACAGGCCAAAGTAGTTGATGATATCAACATAGCTGACTGCTGGCCATAGCCTCATATCATCCACCCATCTCGCTAGTTTAGAAGGATGCGGAATACAAATAACCTGACCGTCAATTCCACATTTATCGCTAACTAATTCATCGGTGGTGTGTAACCACCGTTTATGTGCCATCTTCAAGGCTTAATGGAGTTATAAGTGCTCTCACCACAGGCGTTAGCCGCTAGCCTCCACATAGCTTCAACGTAAACAAACATCGACCGGAAGTAGCAAACAGTACATGTCTGTTGAGCCACAATGTATCATGGGAAATAGAATGCTCAGCGCATAAGGTGAATACAAACAGATTCAAAACTCACACATGAGCGTTGTCGTAAGGCGTCTCCTGCGCTCAAACTTGCGCTGGTTTCCATGTTCGTTTGAAAAATGAGGGTCATTATCCCTATAGCTGTTGCTAACGTTGGATAATGCTAATATGATATCACTACCTTACTTGAATTCAACAAAGTACACACACATCTGGTGGTTCTTAATTTGTTCACATTAATGCAATAAAACACATTGTTACACACAGCAGGTATCACCTAATTGAACTTTTGAACTTAACAGCGAACATCAGACGTAAAGTTAATGCCTCCATTGTCTAAGGTTTGTCAAGAGTCTGAGTTTTGTCTCACTTATTTTGCGCAAAGCATCATAGGTCTGTGGAAACTTGTCGCGTTAAGCCAGTGCTTCTCAATTATTTTTTGTTTGTCCCCCCCCCCCAGGAAAGAGAAAACATTTCATGCCCCCCACTCTCCGCCGTGACTATAAATAGTATTATTTGCATTATTTTACCTTGTCTTAGCTTTTGGGTGACTTTCGTTTGTCTCATTACTTCCAGCCCTCTCCGCCTTTCTTTTCATCACTGTTAAATATTTTTCCATGGGGTCTCTTTGGGGTTTGTTCACAGCACTTCATATCTCCTGCTCTTTGCTGTGTGCTCAGTGCAAAAAATCCCTACATCATAGAGCTAATACTCCCAGCACACACTCTGACAATAAGCGCAATTACACTTTATGGCAAAAGAAAAGCCGTACACCCCCCAGGGGGGCGCGCCCCACTGTTTGTGTGGGACTGCATTAAGCCCACCTCCATCACACTGCGTAAGCCTGTTTTTGATTGGTTCTTTATCTCAGGCCAACAGCTAGCCATGGCCTACTGGTTTACTAGTAGTTAGCAACGTTAGTAAAACTGTACAAGTGCCTATTTACCACTCCCAGCATGACTTGAGCCAACAGCTGGAGAAATCAAAGACAACAACTCAGTGACCTGAGTTATAGCAAGTAGATAGTATATAATGGCTAAAGTGAGTATAGAGTATAGTGCGTACAGACTGTATGGGTACAGTGAGTATATACTGTTTGAGTGTGTAATGATTGAGTATAGTGAGTATACACTGTATGGGTGCGGTAGGTATGTACTACTTGGGTGTGTAACGAATGAGTATAGTGAGTCTCGGGTGACTCTCCCACCCCAATGGGTGCAATTCAAGGGTTTTGTGGTAAATGGATAAATTGTTGTATTTATATGCACTGCACTTGGAGCACCATTTACTGTCCTGTTCTGGTTTAATAAACGGCAGAACAAATCTCTTCTCTTATTCTTATCCAAATCTGTCTCTTTTTACTTTACTGGCATTTGCTTCATTCAAAATAGTAGTTTAGATGTGGTGGGCAATACAGTTCTGACTGATGGAAGCATTTTATATCTGTGTGTCTGTATAGCATCCCTGCGTGTGTGTGTGTGTGTGTGTGTGTGTGTGTGTGTGTGTGTGTGTGTGTGTGTGTGTGTATGTGCCCACACTGTAGATCCATCCTTTCTGATTGTTCCAGTTGTACGTCTTTTTTAGATTTTTAAATATTTTCCTCACAGTGTTCTTACAGTGTTCTTGTCAATATTCAGAACATGTAGAGTTAGATAGGCACACCGTCTGCAAAACATTGTGTTGGCCTATCTAAACCTATCTAAATCTGTGACGTAGGATAACTCTATGTTGTTATTAATGACTTGATTAAGAGCATGACAGGTGGGTGGGTGGGTAAGTAGGAGTTGCTATTAAGATACAGATTTGTAGGTAGGTAAGTACTGTATGTATCACGTAGAACCATATCCTGTATGTATCCCATAGAACCATATACTGTATGTATCCCATAGAACCATATCCTGTATGTATCCCATAGAACCATATACTGTATGTATCCCATAGAACCATATACTGTATGTATCCCATAGAACCATATCCTGTATGTATCCCATAGAACCATATCCTGTATGTATCCCATAGGAAATTCAGGCATCACTGGACTGTGGAAACTTGTTGTGTTAAGCCCAGCTCCATTGTGTCAGGGGGTTAAAAGTCTTTTTTGATTGGCTTCCCATCTCAGGTGAGAAAAAGTATGAGTAATTATGTGTAAGTTTACCACTAACAACACCTACAGTGTCTTTACCACTGACAACTTCTACAGTCTGTTTACCACTGACAACACCTACAGTCTGTTTACCACTGACAACACCTACAGTGTCTTTACCACTGACAACTTCTACAGTCTGTTTACCACTGACAACACCTACAGTCTGTTTACCACTGACAACACCTACAGTGTCTTTACCACTGACAACTTCTACAGTCTGTTTACCACTGACAACACCTACAGTCTGTTTACCACTGACAACACCTACAGTCTGTTTCCCACTGACAACACCTACAGTATCTTTACCACTGACAACACCTACAGTCTGTTTCCCACTGACAACACCTACAGTCTGTTTCCCACTGACAACACCTACAGTATCTTTACCACTGACAACTTCTACAGTCTGTTTCCCACTGACAACACCTACAGTATCTTTACCACTGACAACACCTACAGTCTGTTTCCCACTGACAACACCTACAGTATCTTTACCACTGACAACACCTACAGCTTTGCCCTCCTCACAACCCTCCCATGCTCTCTGTGGTGCAGATACTCACCGTCCACTTCAGTGTGCATTTGTTTACTAAATCTTTGGGTCCAGACTCTGCAGGTGAAGCTGGTGCCATTACTCCTCTCCACTCTGACTCTGCTGATCACTCTCCCTTCTGATTTCTGGAATATGGGGGGATTTGCTGAAAGCCTCTGATTGCTGCTGTTCCTCCATTCAACCTGTGGCTCAGTGGACCAGCCTGTAGATTCACACTGTACATTCACACTCCCATTTCTCAGACTCTCTTTGGTGATGACTGGAATGGAGCCCACAGCTGGACAAATCAGAGACAACAACCAGTGACCTGAGTTACAGTGAGTAGATAGTGTATGCTGAGTATAGAGAGTATAGGGTCATTCTGTGCCAAATCAACAAATCTCAGAAAAAATGATGCCTGACCATCATGTATTTGCTTCATACTTTATGTGAATAATGTTACTATACCCAGGACCTATAATGCAAAATGTTACCATTGTATCCTCTGTAGTTTTTGAGAGGTGGGGTCTTAAAAAAGGGGGTCATGTCTAAATAAAATGGAGCTCTGAAATGTCCATGTTCCATAAGGTATTACTCTTGGAGTTTTCGTGGTACATCTCTGAAACTTTTAGGAACTATTCTATTGTAGCAGACATCTTTAAACTCCGAGATTTTGTGTGTCAGTTTGCCAAGTAATGCTTTGCTGAAAATTGCAAGAAAATGATATAGGCATGCTTAAGGACTGTGCTGCCTAAATTTGTCCAACATGTGAAATGCCCCATGAGAGGGAACAGCTTGGACCATGTTTACACAAATATCAAGCAAACCTACAGAACTCTTCCCCTCCCCCACCTGGGCATGTCTGATCACTTCTCCCTGCTTGCAAGCCCAGCATACACGCCACTTAGGAAAAGGACAAAGAACCATTAATACCCTGCCTGATGAATCTCTGGCTCTGCTGCAGGACTGCTTTGCCCTAACAGAGTGGAGTGTCCTTGAACATGATGAGCTAAGGATCCACACAGATGCAGTACTGGGGTACATCACGCACTGCATGGATACTGTCACCACGGTATGGGTTTATCCTAACTGCAAACCATGGATGACGGGTAAGGTCCAGTTGCTGTTAAAGGCATGCAACTCAGCATACAGAGCTGGGGACCAGGCCATGTATAGCTGAGCAAGAGCAGACCTCAAAAGAGGCATCAGAGAAGCAAAACAGAGAAGCAAACACCGAAAACATAGACATCTCATTAGCTGAGGAATTAAACCACTTCTTTGCCCGCTTTGAGAGAACTATGAACACCCCTACCAAGAACGCCACCCTGCCCACAGCCTCCTCTGAGCCCAGCCCACACACACTCACCCTCCAAGAACACCAGGTTAGTAGTGTGTTCAGAGCAGCTAATCAGAGGAAAGCTGCTGGCCCTGACAGAATACCGGGGAGGGTGCTTAATGTCTGTGCTGACCAGCTGTCTCCTGTGTTCACCACACCCTTCAACCTCTGCCTGTCACAAGCCACTGTCCCCCACTGCTTGAAATGTCCAACGAGTCCCGAAGTCTCCCACCACCAATGGCTTCAATGACTGCGGACTCATTGCACTGACACCAATGGCCTCAATGACTACAGACCTTAACAGCCCTGCAGCACCTGGAGAAGCCTGGTACCTCAGTAAAGATGCTCTTCATCGACTTCAGCTCGGCCTTTAACACCATCATACCAGACATCCTCATAGCCAATGGACATTGATAACATAAATGACAGTCTGGATGACCCAGACGGTCAATTTATGGAGACGGAGAATGCTCGACTGGCCTCTGAACTACAGAAAAGAGCAAAGCAATGTGAGGAGTTGGAGAGGGCTATTCAAGAGGCGGAGAACAGGAAGAGACGTTTGCGATTAGTTGGGCTAAAGGAGAGTCAAGGTGGAAATCTGAGAGTGCAGTGATAGTGATACTAGCTGACAACGAGATACAGCGCGCTTATCGACCTGGGCCACCACCAGCGGAGGCACAGTCATCTCCATGACCGATCGTTTTAAGATTTCATTCACTGCTGGAGAGGGATTGGGTGATGGCTGCTGTGAAGACAAAGTACAAGCAGAAGACAGCGCTAGAATGGAAAGGCTCAAAGATCTCATTCTTTCCAGACGCGACAAAAACTGTGACCGAGACGAGGAGGAAATTTACTTATGTTCGGAAGAAACTTCATGCTATGGACATTCGATTTACGCTCGCGTATCCGGCAAGGCTCTTCTTCACTTGGAAGGGGAAGAAGATGATTTTTAAAGACCATAAGAAAGCACTGCAATGCCTTGAGAAGGAGACAGAGGGCTCAGGCTGACTGTGGGTAGGCTTATTTCAAACTGTGACAGATGGTTAAATAACATGGCCTACGTGAGTTTTTCACTTTTATCATCCATTTGCCACTGGACACTTAACAGAGTCCTGTCTTTAAAAGGTCCACTAGTACTTTTCAAAATAATTAAGAGGTTGTCATAATTTTCCTTTAGTCATGTTAATAACTTGAATAACAAATGTTATGACTGGCCTAGTTTAAGACAACTTTACAAGTGAGGAATTGTTTTTGTTGTTTTGTTGTTGTTATTGCACACAGTAGGGCTTAAACAGCTTACTATATATAGGAGGACTGATTGGTAACCACTGCTTAGGCGCCTCATGGACCAGGTAAAGGGTGGGGTTTCCCCCATGAAGAGGAGGGGACAGATTTTGTGGGGGATTAGGGGTGAAAATGGGGGTTTGGTGCTGCTATTTACACTAGTTTTAGGGGTTTGTCCAGGTATGTTTGTGCCGTTTTTTGGTAGGCGATGGGCTGTTAGGTTGTTTTGTTTTGTTTTTGTTAGTTTCCTTGTTTGTTTGTTTTTTTTCTCTCTCTTTACCTTCATCTGGGTGGTGGCACTACATTTTGAAATGCAACATGAATGACTACACAGGGGAACAGTAACAGTTATATCAAAGTAATTTCATGGAACATAAATGGGACACAGAATATTACCAAGCTGAAGAAATGCCTGCTATATCTTAAAGCAAGGCAGGCAGAGACTCATATGAGGAATTCAGAGGCAAAGAAGCTCCGAAAGGGGATGGGTAGGCTATGTATTTCATATGCAGTTCATGCAGTTCATTCGATAGTAGTAAAAGAGGGGTGGCAATACTTGTACACAAAAAACTGAAGTTTGTTTTGCTTGGGGACAGGAAGATGAGGAAGGACAGATTGTCTGTACTATTGGTGTAATAGCATTAACAGACCATGCTACTGTGGAGCTCTGTATTTCTACTTGTCTTGAGAACATCAGGAGCAATAGGTGGAGACTGAATACATCCCTTCTACAAGATGCATTGTTTAAGCAGACACTCTCAGAGGATCTTAAAACTTTCTTTCAGACAAACATTGGTTCTACCCCCAAAATAGGTACAGTGTGGGAGGCTTGTAAGGCATTTATTACGGGCAAAATTATTGCTCAGGCATCAAAAAGGAAGAAACAAGATAGACAGACAACAATAGGACTGGAGGATAAAATAAAACAGAAAGAAAGAGAACTGTCAGAGAATTACAGTGAAGACTTATTGAAACAGGTGTGCGAACTGAAATATAGTCTTAACTACTTATACAGTAAAAGGCTGAGTGTGATGTATGTGCCCTGCACCATCTAAACTAATGTACGCCACCCATACCACTAGGGGGCACTGCGCTGCCACTGTTACTGTGATTAAGAATGAATGCAGACACTTCAGTAAACGATTACCGTTGGAATGATAAGACGTGTCTGAGTGAGTCTCTGTGAAGGGTTATCTAAAGGAACCCACGGATATAACATTTATCACGGACATAACACTGAGTATGCCATGTTTAGAATGAAATCAAGCTTTTATGAGAGTGGAGAGAAAGCAGGTAAACTATTAGCAAGACAATTGAAAAAGCAGGAGACTTCATCTGTGATATCATGTGTTAGAGATAGCAGAGGTGGGACTAAGTCACTAATTTGCAAGTCACAAGTAGGTCTCAAGTCTTAACACTCAAGTCCCGAGTCAAGTCACAAGTTAAGACACATTTGACCAAGTCAAGTCGCACCCAAGCCAAGTCGAGTCCAAGTCCAAGTCTCATTTTTTTTCAAGTCCTTAACAAGTCACTAGGTATTCTACGCATAATCATGACAATAACACAATTTTGATCATAAATTCATTATTTCTACGATCCTCAGTGTCGGCACAACTAACTACAGTACTTCCAGTTTTTTCCATCTTGAAATATTTTAGAACTTGTGCCCAAAAACAATCAAAAGATCTGTGGGTTAAGTGAACAGTGAGCTCAGATTGAGTGAATCAGTGTATAACTGAGGCTATGAGAATGAGTGAAAGTATGACAATTTTCTTTCATCTTTTTTTATTGAAAAATGAGCCTATGTCTCTGTCTCATTTTAAAGTGTTATAAAACTAGATAAATTACAGGTCTTGCCAAACTAGCTGACCTGTGTACTAAACAAAACTCACACTGTCAGTGTCAATATTTGAGTTTATTTATCTTAACATTTATTTAAACTCAAGCGTAATCTGTGTTCCCTAAGCAGTGAAGCCAGAGCATAAATTATTTACTATTCAGTGAGCTCTCCGCTGAAAATAGCCTCTCAGCAAACACACAACGTTGTGATGACGTAGCCTGGGTAGTAATTTACACTGCAATATTACCAGAGAACTTTTAGCAACGTTACAATACCTTCCAGCAATGTGTCTGCGACGTAGTCTTATCGTTGCTGAAAAGTAATGTCACAGTGATCAAATGACCACCCTGGCTACGTGGTTACAACGTTCTGTGTTTGCTGGGTAGCCTACATGCCCAACAGCAGATTTTTTGATTACTGGATTGTGGCGACAATAAATATCTACTTCCCTATTTTATACTCAACTAAAACAAATCATTGACATCCTTAATAAATAAAATTTGACTTCAAAATAAGATTTTGGGCAATGACATCTACCCTTCCACCATGTGTCAGCGGGGCAGCATGTTCAATGTGGCTGCAACTAGGCTACTATTAGGCGACAAACTTGAAAAAGCTAAAAGTTTCTGTGACAAACGTTGTCAAACGTGACAGGGAAATTGTTCACAGAATCACTTTAAATTTCACCACTTATTTTAAGGTTACAGAGTATAACCAAATACGCTGATGAGAAATGTATATATTTGTGACATGCAGCTGATTATGGGGCTAACTACTAGCCAATAGTTAGCCTAATTTACAGGATGTGCCTTTCATGGAGAAATCAATAGGCTACTGTGGACGTGGCAACCATTGTCTCGTGCGTTAGGCTGCATTCAGATGAAAACGCGATATGCAAATCTGCATGAAGTAGTGTCCTATTTGGTAAATAGTAGACCTACCAATTTCTTTTCTACTCCGAACACTTTTAAATCTCTCTGGATTTAAGGACAAGGGGCAAGAACGCAATTCAAAATAATATACTATATAGGCTAGGTAAAATCTGCATATATTTAGACCTGACTTGACAAGTTTACAAGTCATTGCCAGCCAAAACGGCAAAGTCCAAGTCAAGTCTCAAGTAAATAGCATTCAAAAGTCAAGTTGCAAGTCTTTCCGAATTTTGCCAAGTCAAGTCTGAAGTCATCAAAATTGTGACTCGTGTTGGACTCGAGTCCAAGTCATGTGACTCGAGTCCACCTCTCAGAGATAGTAATGGAAAAATTGTTACTTCAGTCATAGAAATTAACAAGGTGTTCATGGACTTTTATAAATCTCTTTATACATGTGATACCATTTCTAACCCTAAAAATACTTGAAGGCTGGTTTTCCCAAATTAACTCCTAAGTCTGTCTCCAGAGCAAGTGCAGCATTTGGAAATGCCTGTTAGAGAGGAGGAAGTGAGAAAGGCCAATCAATGCAGACAGGTAAAGCTCCTGGTTTAGACAGCTTTCCGGTTGAGTATTACAAGCTGTATATTGATATTTTGGCTCCTGTCTTAACACAGCAGTGTTTCCTATACATAGAAAACCGAGCGCCACTGTCAGGCACAGACAGGCGGAGGCAGATGTGTAAACAAGGAGTTTTATTTAAACAAACAAACAAAGGGGTAACGAAAGTCGCGTCCGTTACTATAACGGAGGAAACTAAAGTATAAAGCTCAGAAGTTCGTATAAACTTAACACACAGGAGATTAAGGAAGCGAAACACAAGAGAACTAAACAAACCACTAGAAAACACAGGGAATGACAATACCAACTGGGGAGTCTTAGGCTCGCGGGGCAAACAACGGGAGATCGCGGGAGACGGAGAAAACACACTGACACGTAGGAAGTCCAAGGGAACATCGACGAGACCAGACACCATGTGAAGCAGGAGGGAGGCTTAAATAGGGTGGAGACCAGGTGACACCAATTAGGGCTCAGGTGAAGGTGATCGTGCATGATCACCTGATCATCCGGTGAATGCAAACGGGGAGACGAGCTGTGAGTCTGTGACGTTGAGTGAGGGGGCGTGGCCGTGGCCAGGTCTGATGCAGACCTGACAGCCACAAATTGATTCCAAATTGATTGTCAATGGGGCTACACTTATAAAACATCTGCACTGGCCCCACGTTTTCAACCAACCCAAGCGAAATTCGAACCTCAAATTATTAAAACACCGATCTCCTTTCCGACCCACTTATTGTAAAAGGTATAGGGCATGCTTTTGATTAGTTCAATCATAAAATTATTAGCTTAACATCTGACATCTCTTGCATTTAAAACAAAGCGTTACCATATTGCATAGCAGTTGTGCGGAACTCGCACCATTCATGCAAAAGTTAATAATATCCTAGCTTAACATTTACAGTAAATAAGAATTTCCTACTATACATACAATGTATGAGCAGTTACTCACGGGTTTGACTAATTGATGCTATCTCCTGGAGAGCTCGGGCTACCTTTGCGCAAGTCATTCATCCAATGATGGCTTTGTCTTTTCTTATGATAGGCTACTCTCTAAATTACAAAAGTGTATTCGGCATCTTTATTTTAACCGACCCGAATGTCATTGAAATATTTTCGGTGACTCGCAAACGCTTCATTTTTTTCAAGCTGTGCATCACTGATACATGCACACTCGCTGAGGGCTGATTTGCCCGCTACTCCTGTCCACGTGCAATGCTTGAAGCTTATCGAAAGAAACCCCGAAGCAGCGGGATATTTGACAGAGAGAAGACGGTCGGCGACACCTGCACTTTGCGAAAGGTTAGTAGGCTATGATATGCTGTGGTCAAACACACCTGCCCAAAACTGTTGTTAGTTCAGAAAAAATAATGTCCTTATGAGTTTAGAAAAGATAATAATATCTTTATTAATATCCCAGCAAGTCAGCATAGACAACATTGGTAACTCAGGGATTTCTCAGCTATGAATAGGGTAAGCACATAGAAATGTACTATTTCTTAGTACATTTCATGAAGCAATGGATCTTTTAGTGTGTCATTAATAAAATTGTATTTTATTTTATCCCCAGATAAAAACAGACCTTGGGAACAGGCTACAAGGGGAACACCTGGCTGCCTGCCTAAGAATTGCATTAAATGGGCCAGAACCCAAGGAGGTCCCTTGTGATAGGGCACTGGAGGTTTTTTTTAGGAAGCCACGTAAGATGAGGTGTTCAGATAGGGCATGCAAGCTATGTAAATAGGCTGATGCTGTTGCATGTAGTTGCATGTAGTCTAAGAATATGAGGCGGTGGTGGTTTGGGGGGGAGGTGTGTGGGGGGGGGGGGGGGGGGGGTGCATCGTCTAGCACCACACAATGCTACTTGGTCTGTGGGAAACACTGCACAGGTATATTCTGAAGCTTTAGAAGTTGGTCATTTGCCTAACACTCTTAATGAAGCAGTCATTTCTGTCTGAAGGGTAAAGATTCTATTGATCCAGCCAGTTACTGTCCCATTAGTCTGACTAATGTAGACTATAAAATTCTCACTAAAGTTTTGTCTATGCGCCTTGAGAACATTATTCCATATATTATAAATATATATATATTATTCTATATATTATAGATCCAGATCAGATGGGATTTGTAAAAGTCAGATCTTCCAACAGACACAAGCATAAGGGGGGTGAGGGCAGGGGGAAGGGAGCATAAGCTCTTTCTATATGCCGATGATATTCTTTGGCTCTCTGTGGATCCTGCTTCCTCAGCTCCCAGGTTCCTTAAGATTACAGAAGCCTTCTCTGAAATATCAGGTTAGAAGATTAGTCTAAATAAGTGTCTAGGGCCTGTCTCTCAACAATAAACAATTCACTCCAGTTTAAGTGGATCGAGTCTGGGATGCAGTATCTTGGGATTGGTCTCACTCCAGATATTAATGATTTGTTCAAACTAATTTTTTCCCATTGCTTCAACGTATAAAGACTAATCTGGCAAAATGGAGACTGAATACTCTCAGCCTATGGGGGAAAGTTAACACTATCAAAATGATGCTTGCTCCACAGGTAAATTATATATCTATGATGGTGCCATTAACAGTCCCAGATTCTTTCTTCAAACAATATAATCAAATAGTTAGAGATTTCCTATGGAATGGAAAGAGCTCCCGTTTAAAACTTGAAAAGCTGTTTACTACTAGAAGCAAAGGGGGGTTGGGTTTGCCTAATGTGGAGTTATATAAAATGTCTTTTGAGGTGTTTACACTCTCTAAGCACTGGTCTGTTGAGAGGTCAAGCTTTGGATGGTTGGATATAGAAAGGGAATTGGTGTCTCCATTTGGTTCAATTGGAGCTCTGTCACAAACTCTTCAGAGGAAGAATCGGCCAGACCCAATCCTGCAGTGCTCCAGAGAGACATGGGCAAAAGTACATAAGCTTCTGCATGTATCCCAGTATAACAAATGTATTCATCAATTTGGAATAACCCCTCCATTAAGGTTGGGAGGGAATCTTTCCTATGGATCACTTGGCTGAACAAAGGTATCAATAGAGTTAGTGACTTGTATGTGGATGGTATGTTTCAGTCATTTGAAGAGTTGGAACAAAAATTTTATCAGATTTCTGGAAGTATCTGCAACTGAGGAGCTGTATAGTGAGTATGAAGGTTCCACCTGATAATACAGATGAATTAATCTGCTATTTCAAGGTGCCTGGGCTTGTGCGCAGTGCTTCTGTTTTTTATAAAACCATGGCAGATAGCATGTATGGTAACTGTCAGTACTTAAGGCAAATCTGGGATTGAGACTTAAATACAAGTATTGAGGAGAAGGCAGGGGAAGAGATGGTATACAATGTAGGTTGGTCTGTGAGAGATGCAGTTAGCAAATTTACAAGCTATAAAGCTATCCATAGATATTATTATACACCTGTTAAGCTCCATAAAATGAGATTGGTGAGGGACGATAAGTGTTGGAAATGTATGAATGACACAGGTACATATCTCCATCTTTTGTGGAATTGTCCTTTTGTTTTTCCTTTTTGGAAACAAATTGTTAATATTATTGGAGAGTGGTTATGTATGCAGAATCTCCCCAGTTATGTTTGCTTGGAGACAAGTCCCTCCTACTACCACCGCTGTCAAAAGCAGAGTCTGCCCTGGCATTTGCTGGGTTTATCACTGCAGTGAGAATAATCCTTAGGCATTGGAAAAGCCAAGTGAGACCTGGTTTCACAGACTGGTTGAAATTAATGACAGATTCAGCCTCCTTTGAGGATCTCATTGCGAGATTGGATGATGGTAGAGGTCAATTTTATAAGGTGTGGTCTAATTTCTTACACTATACAATTTCAATGGTCTGATGGCTCATAAGTAGATTATGTGCTCTATAATAGTAACATTACCACTCAACACACACCCTTTTCTTTCTTTTGTTCATTTGTTTATTATTTTGGTTTCCTTATTAATACTGTTATAATTTAAAACTAGTTATGTATTTGTATTGTAGTCTATTTTTTGCCCAGATTGCCTTAATTGTGTATGGTGTACATGGTTGAATGTTGGTTGTTATGTTGCCAATGGAAAAATTAATAAAAACTTAAATTATAAAATTTGCTGACGACACCACTCTGGTGGGGCTCATCACTGACGATGACAACACCGCCTACAGAGATGAGGTCCAGCGTCTGACTGAATGGTGTGACCACAACAACCTGAATGGTGTGACCACAACCCCCTCCGCGTATAAAGGGTGACTATGTAGAGAGGGTGTCATCCTTCAAGTTCCTTGGGACCCACATCTCTGAGGACCTGTCCTGGACCAAAAACACAACCGCCTTTGTCAAGAAAGCCCAGCAGCGCCTCCATTTCCCGAGGGTCCTGAGATGGAATAGGCTGCAGACCAACCTGCTGGTGTCCTTCTGCAGAGCCACCATCGAGAGCGTGCTGGTGCACGCCATCCCTGTGTGGTACACTGGCTGCACAGCAGCTGACAAGAAGAGACTCCAGAGGGTCTCCAGAACAGCGGAGAAGGTGATCAGGTGTCCATTCCCCTCCCTGGACTCCATCACCAGCTCTAGGTGCCTCACCTGAGCCAGGGCCATCATGAAAGACCCCCACCATCCTAACCAGCACTAACTCAACATAAGTATTCAACATAAATATACTGCCATCAGGGAAAAGGTTCAGATCCATCAGCTGCAAAATCAACAGGCTAGAAAACAGCTTCTACGCTTGGGCAGTCAGAACTGTAAATGCCTCACTGACACGCTGAACTCTTGGTGCCGCATAGATGTGCATGCGTGTGTGTGTCAGAGGGCAAGGCTGCGTGGGTGGATGGGTGCGTGGGTGGGTGGGTGTATGGAGTGTGCACGAGTGTCATTCCACTGCTGCTATGACTGTGAGGGCAAGTGTGTGTGTGTGTGTGTGTGTGTGTGTGCATGTGCATGCGTGTCTTTTCACTGCTGCTATAATCTTAGCAAATGTGCAGTCATTACCAAACCAATAGTTACACTTTTAATGACTCCTCCCTCCCTTATTATTTGTAGACATATTTATTATGCTCTTTTATGTTTTTATATGTTCTGTTTTTATGTTCTTACACCTTTATGGCCTTGCCTATAAATTTTGTTGTCCAGGTGACTGAACAATGACAAATGAAAGATTTGAACTTTAACTTGAACTTGATATGATCATTTTTTTCTATCTATTTCAGACTACCATATCTTGTAGATGAATTACATCGGATCTGCAGTATTCCTGTGCAGTACACACAAGTTATTGTACTTTCTTAACAAATTGGTAGATGTGTGCTATAAATCAAATCTATTGAGTTGTGAGACATTAAAGATAATACAGATAAATTAAGACCTGTACTTTAAGTACATTTTCCCAAGGTATGACAAAGTAAACCATGAAGACAATGACACCACCACAAAACCCATGTTTCATTTTCTATATTCACAAAATATGGGATTGGTACCTTTAGCTAAATCGCATAAATTACTATATCACAGATGGGTTTCTGTCTGGTGATTACTATATCACAGATGGTTCCTGGTCTT
>PYXC01002156.1:247500-267500 GCA_015244755.2 Tenualosa ilisha
TAGGCACACAGGGGTGTGTGGAGCATGTCAGTCTGTATTGAAATAAAGCACAACACAATGTCCTAACATCCGGGGTCAGTGCATATCATAATAAAAGGCAGCCAGCTAAACTAGACCCCGTAACATCCTCCTTTACAAAACAAGATCTCAATGCACAAATAAACATCTGAACTTAGTGCAGCTAGAAGTTGTCCTGAGTAAATCCCTAAAAACAAATCTGTTCACCTGAGTCATTAACATTTACCATTATGTGATCAGAGCTGCAACAAACAAGACATATTGCTACATTCATGTGTCATCTCATTTTTTCTCTTTTTTTTTTTTTTTTGCTTTTGCTCGAACAAACAGTTCACATGTTGAGTCTCTTTGGCGGCTGTGACAGCCTCCCGGCTCTAGTGTAAGTGCCTGTGTGTGGAGATAGCTGCTGCCCAGGTCCGACAGGGCTTGACACAACCCCTGGTGTTTGGGGCTCTGGGAAGCACTCTTCAGGTGCAGTTGTAAGTGGGGGCTCGTTGATATCTACGGCTGGTGAAGCTGTGGGCTCTGCCACTCGCAGATCCACTTTATTGCGCCGCCAACATCCATCAAATAGGAGCATGGTGCAACACGTCGGAGACAGGTTCCGAGTCTCCAGCGACCAGATGCATCACCTTGCATGGGCTTCATTCTAATCACCTCACCAATCTCCAGCTCAGGTAAATCCCTCGCGGTGTGGTCATAAAAGTGCTTTGCAATTTGTCGGCGGTGACGCAACTTCTCTGTGACGCCCAATATCACACATGGTTCAAGAAGCTTGTTTGCCACTGGAATGGAAGTTTTGAGCCTCCTGGACATGAGGCGTTGCGCAGGACTGCTGTCTATGTTCTCTGTAGGCGTATTTCTCCAGTGTAATATGGCCTTCCATGGGTCTGTCCCATCTCTTGCTGCTCTGCGTAGCAGGTTTTTTGCTATTTTAACAGCTGACTCAGCTTTCCCATTTGCTTTTGGATGTCTTGGTGAGGAGGTCACATGGTCGAACTCCCACTTGATAGCAAATCGCTTGAACAGGGAGCCAAACTGAGGGCCATTGTCCGAGATAACTTTGTCTGGCTGGCCAATGACGGGCAAATTGGGACTTGCAGCGCTTAATGACAGTGTCTGCAGGTCTGGAAGAAGCTCAATCTCCCAAAAATCCGAATAATGGTCCACGATGAGCAGGTAGTCCTTTTGTCTGTGTGTAAACAAGTCCATGCTGACAATTTGCCATGGACGTGTGGGTAGCTCATGTGAAAGCATGGATTCTTTCTGTTGTTTGTGAGCGTATTCATTGCAGGTTGAGCATGAGCTAACAAAGTCCTTGATTTCTGCCTGCATATTGGGCCAATAAAGAGTCTCTTTAGCTTGTCTGTAACAGGCATCGCCACCAATGTGGCTGGAATGTATGCGGGTAAGCATCTCTGGACGCATGGACTTTGGTATGATGACCTTCTGGCCCCGGAAAAGGATGCCGTTCTGCACGCTGATCTCATCACGGAAAGGCCAGTATTCACGGATGCAGTGTGGTGTGATTTCTTTCGCTTCTGGCCAACCCGCAAGCACAGTAGACTTGAGAGACTGCAGGCCATCATCCCTATCAGTGTGTCGCCTAATCTGTTCAAGTCGCTGATCACTCATATTCAAATACTCCGCCTGATTGATGTGTTGTACATCGTCCTGCACTTGCTGCAGTGAACAGACATCATGACGTGTGTAGACCGTGCCAAGGCCCGAGCAATTGGCTGTTGCTCTGCTGAGTGTGTCACTGATAAACATCTCCACCCCGGGCTTGTAGACAATTCTTAAGTTGTAGTTTTGCAATGTCAAGAGCATGCTCTGGAGCCTCTTGGGAGCACTCAGAAGAGGCTTGCTGAATATGGATATCAAAGGCTTGTGGTCGGTCTCAACTGTGACGAGGTCACGCCCATACAGGTAATGATGAAACCTCTGACAGGCAAACACAATACTGAGACACTCCTTTTCGATTTGGGCGTAATTTCTCTCTGTAGCGGTGAGTGCTCTGGATGCGAAAGCGATAGGCTGGCCTTCCTGCATGAGGCAGCACCCAAGTCCGCTCTGGCTGGAGTCACTCTGCACCGTGACAGGCCTAGTGACGTCATAGTAGCGCAACACTGGCATGGATGAGGCTAGTGATTTTAGCTCGGACACTGCCGCATCGTGCTTGGGGAGCCAGTGCCACGGGGTGTCCTTGTCCAGCAAACGTCTCAGTGGTTCACAGACGGCCGATAGGTGTGGCATGAACTTTGCTAGATAGTTGGCAAAACCTACAAGACGTTGCACACCTTTCGCATCCTCAGGGTTGGGCATGTCCACGATGGCCTTCACTTTCTCAGGGTCCGGCTTTAACCCAGTGGCTGATAGAATGTGTCCATGGAAGCGGACTTCTGCCAACTTGAGCTGCAGCTTTGTGAGGCTTAGACGCAGTTTCACCTCCCTGCAGCGCTCCATCACAGCCTTCAGGTTCACATCATGATCTCTCTCTGCCTCTTCGTCTGTGTCTCCACAACCCACGACTAAAATGTCGTCAGCGATGGGTTCAACCCCTTTCAGCCCCGCTAGGAGCTCATGTTGCTTGCGCTGGTAGACCTCTGGGGCCACAGAAACCCCAAAAGGTAGCTTCAGCCAGCGCTTCCTGCCCCAGGGGGTCCAGAATGTGGTCATGAGGCTGCTTTCGTCATCCAGCTTACACTGTAGGAACGCGTGCTTGGCATCCACCAAACTGAAAAGTCTGGCCTTTGGCAACTTGTATAAGACATCCTCAAGCGTGGGCATGATATAATGTGAGCGTTTCAGAGCTTTGTTCAAGAATTTTGGATCCAAGCAAATCCTTAATTTGCCTGGCTTTTTCACGATGACCATATTGCTTATCCAATCGGTCGGTTCACTGACATCTGTGATGTGACCATCAGCTTGGTATTGGTCCAGCAGGGCTTTAACATCCGCTTTCATTGCGATAGGGACATTGCGGGGCGCACACTGAATAGGGGCAACGGTTGGGTCCAACTCGAATCTAACTATCCCAGGCACAGATTCCACGGGTGAGTTAAACACGTCCCCGTACTGTCTTATCAATTGTTCCTTGGTAAGGGCCTCGGAGTAAGTGTGCTCCACTGTGTGCACATCTGCAGGGATCATGAACTTGATGAGCCCAAGGCGCTCGCATGTAGAGCCTGACAGCAAGGGCTTTTGACTTGTCTTGACCACTTCGAATGACAGTTGGTGAGTCTGGCCCTTGATTACGCACTCAGCTTCAAAAATGCCCATGGAACTCAACAGGTCACCAGAATACAGCTTTAGTCTGGTATTACTGGGCTGCAGTGCTGTATTAGGTGCCAGCTTCATCTTGTCTTTGTAACTCATTACATCACAAGTGGCCCCTGAATCAAGCTGACACTGCTGTGACTTCTGATTGATTTGCAGCGTGATAAACCATTTCTTTCCTTTGGCCTGCACTGCTCCAATTGACTCATGCATGTATATGTCACCATCACTGTTTGCCTCTGAATCAAATGTTTCATCTACACAGTGCAACTTCTTCTCATTTCTTTTACTCTTCAAACACATCTTTGCAAAATGATTCTGTGTGCCACATTGCATACCTTCCCAAATGCTGGACAATGCTGTCTGCCCCTTGGGTGTGTGTTGCCGCAGTATTTGCACATATCCGTCTCTGTGGTAGGAGAAGAATCACTCGGTTTCGATTTGTTTGGCCTGAATCGTTGCTTGGCAACGGCGTGAACAGCGTCCGCGTGAGGTGTGGACAAAATCATTTTCATTCGAATGTCCGTCTGCTCTGCTGCGCGGCACATTTCGATAGCATTTACAAGTGTTAAAGTCTTTTCCCTGAGCAGCCTGCGTCGTGTGCTTTCGTCTGAAATGCCCAGTACAATTTTGTCGCGAATCATTTCATCCTTCAATTGTCCATACTCACATGTTGCCGCTTTCTCCCTCAGCCTCGTAATAAATGTGTCTGCACTCACTTCCCATCACGGTCCGTAGCATAGCTGCTTGTACATTCTTCGGTCTGCTAGACAAACCCGTGACCAGTGAATAATCCTCAAACTCTGCCCGGAAAACTTCCCAGTTGACACTCCAATCTCCTGCGAAGCTCATAGATGACGGCGGGGGAATATTGGCAGCCATGCCTAACCCGGCGACCTGCTGCTGAATCTGCTGTGGAGCGGCGCTCGATGGCGCGCTATCACTCGACCCGTGTGACATGGTCTGTCGCTGCTGCACTATAAACACGTAGGCCTAGGCTACAAGTTCGTAACTACTCGTAGGTTCACTAACTTCTGACACCATGTTCTGGTAGGTAGTGTCTACATTAAATAGGCACACAGGGGTGTGTGGAGCATGTCAGTCTGTATTGAAATAAAGCACAACACAATGTCCTAACATCCGGGGTCAGTGCATATCATAATAAAAGGCAGCCAGCTAAACTAGACCCCGTAACAGTATCCGCTCCACAACACCTACATTTCTTTTGATATTCTGATTTCTTTATGATATTCTGCCCAATCAATTTTGAGGGAAACAAATGCAAATGCTTTGTTAACACTTCATGGGGAGCTTGTAGGATGCAGCTACACAAGGTTAGGTATCCTATAGGCTATGTTAACACTTCATGAAGAGCTTGCAGAATGCATCTTAACACAAGCTTAGGTATACACTATGTTAACACTTAATGAAGAGCTTGCAGAATGCATCTACACATGCAGTTAATTGATGCAGTTTCATCATTCAACCTGCTGAGGTAGGCCACCCAAAAATGCTTAATGTTAACAATCAAATTCACATTCAGCATGGCCAGAGCTTGTGACGTGGGGAAGGGGGGAAGGAACTCTATTGCACCTAATCCCTGATATAGAGAAAGTATGATCTAATAAGTCTTACCTGCAGAGACCATAGCTTGACCATCATTAAAAGGTCTACCTGGCATAAGGTGGTTTAATATGGTCTAAGCCGGTTTGACCAGCTAGTTTCTTAATATAGCTGTAAATTGTTAATTTACTTTATCTGTGAAACTGCTGATTTTGAGATAGATATTAAATCGTTATTGTGAAATTGTGGTCATTTTCCGACTGTTCATTTAACCCCCTTTTCACCCGCTGACCTCTTAATGAAACCAACTTGTTACTAATCACCAGCCACCACTGACGCCACTGCCCTACTACCTATCAGTTACCAATGCACTCTATTGGTTACCACTGCACTCTATTGGTTACCACTGCACCCTATTGGTTACCACTGCACTCTAGTGACAAAACATCAAGGCTGAAAAAATCACACCTACAGGTCATATGCTTTCAGAAAACGTACAGTTTTGTTGGGAGGTAGGTGTGTGTGTGTGTGTGTGTGTGTGTGTGTGTGTGTGTGTGGTGGTAGTGGTGGGGGGTCTATAAGCCTCTCTGGCCCACAACCTTCATCAGAATGCCATTGCAGTACTCCATTGCACGCATTAGCCTTAGTAGGGGGAATTATATGAAAAATCGCTACGTGTCCCTTGGGTGATCCTAAGACATCCTAGAAGGGGTGCCCCAAAAAATTTCAAACAGGAAGTGAGTTTTTGAAGAAATTCAAAATGGCCGACCATACAATTAGCAGCTGATTCAAAACACACTACAAACAACCTCATAAAAGCATGAAATTTGGTATATATGCTCTTTGGGAGACCTTAAGGCATCATAGAAAAATTTGTCTCAAATATCTCAACCAGGAAGTGAGTTTTTGAGGAAATTAAAAATGGCCGACCATATAATTAGCAGCTGATTCCAAGCCCATCAAAACGCGCCACAACCAACTCCTTAAAAGTATGAAATGTGGAGTATATACTCTTTTGGAGACCTAAAGACATCCTGGAAAATCTGTCTCAAAAATCTTGAACAGGAAGTGAGTTTATGAAGAAATTCAAAATAGCCTCCAATACACTTTGCTAATTCAAAACCTGCCAAAACTGACCTCATAGAAGTATGAAATTGGGAGTATATGCTCTTTGTGTGACCTTGAGACATCCTGGAGAATGAGTCCCAAAAATCTGAAACAGGATGTGAGTTTTTGAAGCAATCAAAAATGGCCACCCATACTATTGGATACGAATTGACAGCCCACCAAAAAAATTACCCTTAAAGGAAGGGAATGCGAAATGGCTACCTATATGCCATTTGCCGAGAAAGATGATATCATGCACTTGAAATAGACTAACTGCAACTGTACACAAACCATAAACGATGAAATGTATCTATTCACATGTTCCAGCACATTGGCATAATGCTGTACATGGTAACCCTGCATTCTTGCATTTACACTTTCGAGAGCAGAGAGGTTCCATTTTGCAACCACATTTAAGCAGTTCTCTACATACTTCGGCTGCCTCAGGTAAAAGTGTCCATAAAGGTGTCCAAGATTCATCTGTTTTGGTCCATCCATATTTGTCTGGAGAAGGCACAGACTGAATAACCTGCGTACTTTTGGACCAAATGCTGACTTGGTACACTGCTCGATTAGAATGCTGTAGCAGTGCAGCCTGTCTGGGAGGGATATTTTCCACTGATAAACATTTTTGAGAAAATAAGTCCTTCCTGAGATCATTGACATTTTCCAGGTTAGTTGTCTTAAAGAACACAAGTGTACCTCTCTAATATCCCGAAAGTGTTTGATTCCAGGCTAAGCTGTTGAAAAGGACATGCAGTCATAGCACTGAAAGCATCTGCTAGCTACCTGCTAGCTACCATTACACACGTGTGTGACCCAATGTATCCATTCTGTTAATCAGCTTGTATTACTTTTGATAAACAATTTCCCCAGTTAGTTATAAATAGACCAATGAATTTGTACATTTATAGACTGTGTGTGTGTGTGTGTGTGTGTGTGTGTGTGGAGGGGGGGTGAGTGGTTGGGGGGGTGTTTGGAGTTTAGTGGGTTGTTGCAGTAACTAAAAGTTATCATGGTATCATCATTTTCAGGGTAGCATACATAGCATATATAGGCTAATGCTAATGCTAACATTGGCATAATATTATGTCAATGAATTGTGTTCCAATGTAATCTCTGTTCATTTAAACATTTTATTCATAAACTACTCTTTGAAAGGTACAGATAAGTTGCTGTGAAAGTTTATAGATATGCTAGCTATATGTATGTATTTTACAAATAATTCCCCACTCAAATGAAGATTTATTTGAAAAGTCCTCTCATTTGGACTGCTTTTTTTTGCATTTTTCCCCTTTAAAGCTGTATAAAAGCTATAAAACATTATTTTATGTATTAAAGTGCACATAGTAACTGATGGCAGTATATATACATCACATGCAATAAAACAAAATGGCAGAAGGAGCCATAATGTCCAAGCTATAAACCATTTTGTCATTCTTGGGTCGCTTTTTGCAGCCATCTTGGATTTTCCCTTTCAAAATGACCTTAATGGACTGAAAATTTTGGGCACCTCTTCTGAAATGATGAGAACCAACTTTGGTTCTTCTATCCACTATCTACTTACAGATTAGATGGACAGTGTAAGTGTGTTTGTGTTCACTTACACATAAAAACACCCCTCAATCCCTATTTTTGCTTCCAGTGACAGCCTCCACCAAAAACCTATTTCCAATAAAATTTCTCCCTTACTGAATTACATGGGCTTCAGTCAATAAGGCCTACAGGACAACGTTAGTACACTTAAGTTTTAAATTTGTAATTTGTATACGTTGATGCAGAGGTCTATCACAACATTTGATGATAATCATTGAAAATGTATGTATTACCTCAAGTTAAAAATTATCCGGTCATTTTTGACTGGAACACTAAAGTTGAAACCATGAAACGAACACAACAGGAGGGTTAATACAGGTATTACTACACCTAGAGAACAGAGTATTACAATAATCAAGCCTGGGGGTAGATTAGATTGGAATGTATAGAAACCTTTTAACCTTAGTGATATTTCATAAGTGAAAAAGGATGTTTTTTAAATTCACGTGAGAGGTCCTGGTCAATGATTACCCCAAGGTTTTTGACTCTTGGGTTAGATGACAGTTGAAGGCCACTGAGTTTTTGTAGTGAGGCGGAATATTATTCAGCTGTTTAGGACCTATCATCATAGCTTTAGTTAAAAAATAATACATTGTTTTACTGTCTCTCAGGCAGGCATCAAGTTTAGTTAGAGGCATACAGTCATTAGGCTCAATGGAATGGTATAGCTGGATGTCAGCATCATAGGAATGGAAAAGACTGCCATGCTTCCTCATTAAAGATCCCAAGGGTAGCATGTAGAGGGAAAATAATAGAGGCTCTAGCACTCAGCCTTGGGGGACATCACTACTTTACTTTAGTGCAACATGATGATTCATTACGTACATGTACGAACTGGTAGAGGTCAGAGAGGTAAGATTTAAACCAGGCTAATGCAGAATCTTTGATGCTCAGGTGTTAGAGCCTGTGTGGCAGGCCCTTGTAGAGAAAGGTGGCATACTGTAGCTGTTCTGTTAATGGAGTAAAGTTCAGTGTGAGATAAACATTTTATTTATTGTCATATAATTCGATTGTGTTTAGATTAATGTGTTATAGTGCGGCTCACTATAATTATCCACTCTGGGGCTCAATACAAAGCTCAAACTCCTCTCAGACTATTCATAGCTGTGCTTGAAGATAGAGGCAGTGCCGATTTGTATATCTGATCAATGTGCTGAAAGATCATGTTTATGTGTTTATATGGAGACGGGGCTGATCTGGATATCTGAGCAAAGAGATGAAAGATCATGTTTATGTGTTTATATGGAGGCGGGGCTGATCTGGATATCTGAGAAAAGAGATGAAAGATCATGTTTATACATTTATGGTGTGTTTGTGCCCTTAGAGCCAGCTGCCATGTGGTAAATGGATCCGTATCGCATCCGAAAAGCGGTGGAGCAGGATATTGAACAGACCCTTATCTGCCACGGATGCGTTTCGCATTGGACGGTTAGCGTTGGCTGCCGTTTCGCTAAACTTTTTCATGAACCAACTGGCAATGTGCTGCGGAATCCTGTGGGTCATTGGACCCCAGTTTGAGAACCAATGCATTAAGACTTACCGTTAGTGTTTGATATGGAAACGAGAAGGAGACAAGGTCAGATAGTCTCATACACACACAGAGGAAGTTTCCAGTATGGATCTTTTAAGCCATTTTAAACACATTATACATTGTTTCTGCATTCTACACGGAACTAATAAAAAATTAAACGTGTTCAGAGCAGCATATCGTCCTACTTCATAGGACCAGCACAAAAAAAGACTAAGTCAACATCCAACTAAGTCATCCATCGCTGTTATTGGGCCAGACGTGTGTTCATTCCCTGCGCAGAGGTTCGCAGAGATGTGAATAAAAGAAGGACGACACGCTGCAGATGATGCGCCAACAGGAAAACTGAAAAGGCCACATGAAATCCGACATCAGAGCAAACTGTTTATTTAGTTTTATAATTAGTTACTTTGACATAACATGTGAAATCATATTTTATGACTTGTGAAATCATTATTGTTACGGTTTACAGACCGATCCCATTAGGCTAATGTTCCTCTGCCAATCCTCTGACATGTTCGCGTGATCGGACCTTATCCATGGTTCTGAAGCCCACAGAAAATGAAATGTTTCATGTCTTTTTAAGTTTGCATTGAAGATGAATGCTCATCTGTCCATAATTTAGGCACATAGGGTCTACCATTAACCTAAAAAAGAATTAAGCCTGTTGATTGCTTATTTTTTTCATGACTAAAAAACAACAACAAAAAAAACATCCCCCCCTCTGTTTTTTTTGACAAATTGCACCCTGGTTATACCTAACACAATTTAGACGGAGTTTTAATGATTTCTAAATGAGTACAATAGTCAAAAATTGCTACAAATAATTATTTTTAGACCATGGAAGTGCCCTTTTTTCAAACCTTGATGTCCGACAGGCAGGCAGAGGGAGGCAGAATGCCAACAGCTGAAACGTGCCCTGGAGACTGGGAAGGTGGGCCAAGTCCGAGTACAGCAGGGCCCAGCAGCACAAGTGTCGGCTGGTTCATGAAGTTATTTCCGGCCACTTGCCACCAGGGTCTGGGCTCCACGCTGTCCTCAGCTCTCCTAGAACCAGTGTCCTTCAACTACCTGGCAATTTGCTCGTGCCCACAGCTTATCTCTCAGTCACCTGTGGCAGTGTTCAGGTGCCAGTCATTAATATTGGGAAACTAGACCAGTGGCTTTGGCTGAAGACCATGCTTGAAGAACTGCATATGGCCATATTGCCAGCCGCAAATTTGTCCATCCACTTTGAACACCAGCAAGCTCATGGCAAGCAGGTAATCTTCATTCAGTCAGTCGAGTCTGAGGGCAATGATGGTGTCGAGATCTCACTGACTGGCCTACCCTGTCAGACCAAGACCAGCAGGATGCTCAAGCCTTGCTTGATGATGCCCCAGTGCAACAACAGTACCACCTTCCCACCCTTGCAGTATGACTTATCAAGAAGCATAGATCAGAACCTAGTTCGACCCAGTTGTAGTCCCTATGCCTCATCGATTGTGGTGGTGCAAAAGAAAGTTGATTCGACTGTGTGGATTATCGACAGTTAAACTCTGAAACTTGTAAGGATGCATTCCAGCCAGCTAGGATAGAGGAGTCCTTGAGTGTCCTGAGTGGAGCCACTTTGTACAGCACTTTGGAATATAATGAAGTCCCTGTGAGCAAAAAGGACAAAGAGAAAATGTCCACCCTTTGGGCTCTTCAAGTTCAATAGAATACCTTTTGGATTGTGTACCACTCCAGGAACGTTTCAGCGACTTATGGAGCACATATTTGGCCATCAAAGTTTCCATGCACTGTCAGACTTTAGCAGCATAACCTAAATATATAGAGCTCAAAAAGTGTCGCTTTTAAAACTGAAGTTAGCAACTTGGGACATGTAAAAAAATCCTTTGGAGAGCTACTCTTAAGCAGGTGAGGAACTACTGGTTGTTCCTGAGCTACCTGTTGGAGACCCCTAAATTAAGCCATCATCCCTCACTTGCTTAAGATTTGCCCTCTCTGAGATTTACACACGTAGTTACCTGTTTCAGTGTCTCTGACAAAAGTTGCATTTTACTATTTTACATAAATCTTCTTTTAAGTTGCATTATTAATGTCTTCGATCAGGCATGGTGCGTGAATGGTTACAAGTTTTGCAGAACTGTAAATTATGGGGTTGCCATTTCATGCCATTTGTTTGGTTTGTTTTTCTTCATATCCAGCACCAGTGACTTTCACTACAACTTTCACCAGAAGGGGCAGTGGGAAGTTGGTCCTGGGTAGGAACTGGCCGAAGTAGCAGAGAGTTGACAGGTATTGTTGCTGGGATGTACCACTTGCTTCTTGTCTCTCATCTCCACCACACTGTCCCGTGACACTTAGACCGGACTGCTCTGTGCCATTTGTTTGCTTATAATGAATGTATCAGCATAACAATTCATTATAGAATGTCAGCTTAACTTAAGGTTATGCTCCTACGGCCTTCCAACTGTAGGACTATTGTACGACTGGTAAGGTTACTCCAACAAAATGGTTTAGTCTGGCGCTATCAATCACAAGTAGCAGTCTGACATGACATGCTGAATTTCATGGAACTGTTGGCAAGTGTCCCAAAACAGCAGAAAAATGGCACATACCATCAACAATAGTGCAGCAGAATTTTTTTTGTTGCTGTGAATCTGCAACTGACCTGACTGCCCAGATGAAACGGTTAGGCGGGGATGGGCTGCAGTGGGATACCTTTCTCCTTGTCTTCAGTTGATATGTTCAAATGTCCAACTCATCCACTGTGGTGCAAACGACCTTGGATGTGTAAGGAGTGTCCATATTGTCAAAGTTTGTATTGTCTACAATAAACCAGCGTGACTAAACCCATGCTTGGACAGAGAACATTACTGTATTTGAATCTGCCATGGACAGTGCATGTGCCACTTCACTGGCCACTGGTCAATATTACTAAACTCACACTTTGGATTGTATGTGACCTGGGACTGTCAATGTATGTATACCTGCGTTGTTAATGTTACCAAATTTGTCGGCACTGCTTTAATGTTGAAGATTTGTTGACTTGTGAACATGTCTGTGTGATCTTAACCTGTCATTACTTACAACATGAAATCTTGTCTTCATGAAATCTAGAAATGTGCATCAACAGAATAGGACTAGGTCTATTAGCTAAATTACAAAAAAAAATAAGTGACATGCCAAAAACTCATGTTGGCCACATGAAAATAGTCCAGTGAAATTGAAGGTGATGATAATGCTAAGTACAAGTTAAGGTTACTAGCTATCTGTACTTTATGATTTTAACAGCCCTCCAAATGTTCTGATGGTGTCATATTTACTGAACAAGTAGTTGGAGACTTAAAAAACGAAGCTCCCTTAAATGTCTGCTATAACAAATTGTTGTTCCCAACTTATGCATGGGCTAAGGCTAATGTTTTGCTGCCACTCAAGCAAAACATTACATTTAGGCATTTAGCAGATGCTTTTATCCAAAGCGACTTACAAAAGAGGATAACATTCAAGCTACAACACAATGAAAGAACTAACAAGGAGTGCATATTGCTAACATAGAATCTGCACTATTTTAAGTTGAAAGTGCAATAGTGTAACACAGTGTAGAGAAATTAAATTATTAAGTGCATTCTCAAAAATTTATGCCAGGAGATATTCTTGGAAGAGCTGGGTCTTCACGAGTTTCTTGAAGGTGGAGAGGGTATCAGTTGATCTGGTAGCACTTGGGAGGTCATTCCACCAGCACGGAACCAGATATGAGAAGAGTCTGGATTGACCTGCACAAGGTGTTGGCCGTGCGTAGCGGTCGTTGGGTGACATAGGGCTTCAGAAGAGTATTCAGGTAGATGGGAGCCGAGCCATCATTCACCCTGTAGGCCACCATAAGTGCCTTGAATTCAATGCAAGCAGCCAAGGATAATCAGTGAAGTTCAATGAACAGAGGTGTGACATGTGGCTGGTTAAAGACCAGACGTGCAGCTGCATTCTGGATCATCTGTAGTGGTCTGACCGCACAGGCTGGTAGGCCTGATAGGAGGACATTGCAGTAGTAAAGACAAGAGATAACCAGGGTCTGAACCAGGAGCTGGGTTGCATGTTGGGTTCGGTACGGCCTGATCTTCCTTATGTTGAATAGGGAAAAACAGCACGACCGAGCCACAGAGGCAACGTGATCTGCAAAGGTCAGTTGGTCATTGATCATGACACCTAGGTTTCTTGCCACTTTGGTGGGAGAAACAGACAGGGAGTCGATCTTGATACTGATGTCGTGATGTATGGCTTGTTTGGCTGGGAGGACCAGCAGTTCAGTTTTGGAGAGATTTAGTTGGACGTGATGTCCTTTCATCCATGCAGATATATCAGAGAGACAGTCCGAGATCCGTGTTGACACCGTGGAGTCGTCCGGCAGAAAGGACAGATAGAGCTGGATATCATCAGCATAGCAGTGGTAAGAGAAGCCATGGGAGTGGATGATTGAGCCCAGCGAGGTGATGTACAGGGCGAAGAGAAGGGGGCCCAGCACAGATCCTTGGGGTACTCCTGTGGTGAGTTGGTGAAGTGCCGATGTCTGTCCCAGCCATGATACGTTGAACGACCGTCCAGTAAGATAGGACGTGCGCTGTGCCATCAATGCCAATGTTGGTCAGCTTGTCCAGTAGGATGCTGTGGTTGACCGTGTCAAATGCTGCTGATGATCACTGAGGATTGACCTGCCGCTCTGGCCTCTTTTAATGCTTCCGTCACAGACAGAAGCGCCGCTTCAGTGGAGTGGCCACTTCTGAAACCAGATTGGTTGGAGTCGAGGAGGTTGTTCTGAGTGAGAAATCCTGTGACCTGTTTAAAGACAGCTCGTTCAATGGCTTTGGAAAGGAAGGGAAGAAGAGAGACAGGCCGGTAGTTCTCCACTTGAGTGGGAGCAAGGGATGGTTTTTTGAGCAGCGGTGTTACCTGGGCTTGTTTGAAGGCAGTGGGAAGTGTACCCCAAGTTAGTGAAGCATTGACCACATGTGTGGTTGCTGTCACAATGGTGGGGGTTATGGCCTGAAGAAGGGTTGTTGGGATAGGGTCCAGAAGACAAGAGATAGGCCGGCTGTCTGTGAGAAGCTTAGACACCTCTGCCTCGGAGAGAGGAGTGAAAGAAGAAAAGGAAGCAGTTGGTTTAGAGAGGCTAGGAGAAGGAACCTCTGTGGATTGGTTTGAGAACTGACTACTAATAGCTGCAACTTTGTTAGTGAAGAATGCAGCAAAAGTGTCAGAGTTTCTTGGTGTCCATGGCATTGTTAATCTTGTCGTGATAGAAAGCCTTTTTCGCAGCAGTGACACTGGATGAGAAGGAAGATACTAGTACTTGGAATTGTGTTAGATCGGCCAAATTCTTAGTTTTGTGCCATTTCCTTTCAGCGGCTCTGAGGTTAGTGCGCATTGACCGAAGTGAGTCATTAAGCCACGCATGAGACTGAGTGGGTCGTGCGGGTCTGGTAGACAGAGCAAGCAGGATCTCAGCGTAGAACAGAGTGACTCTGTGGCATCGTCGACCTCAAAAGAAGAGAAACTTCTAGACGGTGGTAGAGCAGACGCCACCAAGGAGGAAAAGTGAGTAGGAGATAGATTCCGGAGATTGCGATGGACAGAGACAGTAGTAGGGAGTAGGAGCAGATGGTTGCTGACAGAGGGAAACCTTGAACTGAATAAAGTAATGGTCAGATAGATGTAGAGGAGTAACTGTCTGTGAAGTAGCGGCGTACTTCCGGGTGAAAATGAGATCAAGTTCCTTACAGGCTTTGTGAGTTGGAGGGCTGTGAACCTGCTGTAGCTCAAAGGAGTCCATCAGAGACAGGAATTCTGCAGAACCTGGATTGTCTAAGTGGATGTTCATATCACCGAGAACAAGCATGGGACAGTCATGCTCAGGGATGGAAGAAAGCAGAGTGTCAAGTTCCTCAAGGAAATCGCCCATTTGACCTGGAGGACGATAGATAACACACAGATATATTTTGTCTTTTTGTATGTGACAGATGGTACCAGTTGAGTATATTTTTGTCTGATATTACCGCCCACCAAGAGTCAGACAGAAACAATAGGCCTGATAGGAGTGGCCAACGACCAGTTGATCTCTGATGACCCAGCTGTGCTAGAAGTTCACACCTTCTGATGGCTTGAAGGTGTATTACAAATCAGGTGGTTTCCCACTAGACAGGTAATCCAAAGCAGCTTCCAAGTTATCAAAAATAAGCACAGAACTAAATAAGCAGACACTCACTTACTTCCTGTGTGTGTAGCTCACAAACAGTAATTACAACAGTAATATGACCCAAAAAGGGAATCATATTCATCCAGGAAATATCGAACATTGTAAACATCATGATGCAGTAATGAGGATGACCAGGTAAGGTAAATGACATTACTTTTACCGTTTGTTATCTACGATTAACATATTGTGACAAATGAAGCAGAAAGCTGATTGTCAGCAATAGAAAACGTTAATTATCTTCGCTGCCGTAGTTTTCGGTTTAACAGAGTTATCTCCAGTGGTCGCATATGAGCGGACAGACACAGAAAGACATAGTCTACAACACAAAGAGTTATCTCCAGTGGTCGCACATGAACGGACAGACACAGAAAGACATAGCCTACAACACAAAGGTGGCTAAAATTATACCATGGGTTCAAACTGTCTACATTAAGAATGCAGTCGCTATATGCACATAAACAGAACAGACAGAACAGTCACGCCATACAAACACATTTTAAATTTAATAAACCATACAGAATCACTACTCCCTGCATGGTGGGCAAACCGGAAGTAACAGGAGTATTCCAGATAGCTAGCTAGCAAAGGTGCTAAATACAGGGGGAATAGGAGAATGTTAGCATGCTAGTATTAGGCTTACCGAAACAACAGCTAAAAACTTCCCAACTGACAGCCTGTCAAAGTTAAGTTAAAGCCAACGAACAGTACAATCATCAGAACAAGGCATTACTGTTGAGATGTTTTAATTAGACTATAATGTGCGATAGCATGATTTTAGGTTTGATACACAACGAACTTCACAACCCACAGTAAACCCAACAGCTTCATAATGAACAACGCTGTAGGGCTGGGAAGTGCTATCTGCAGCAACAGCTGTCAATCATGGGTCAACCACGCCCACTTTAAATAACATTTAAAAAAATAAGTCCTTGGCTTGGAAAATTCTGGTTTTGTTTGAAGGACAAGGGAAGTTATTTTTTCAAATAAAATGCCTTAGATGAAACGTCATTTTAAAGGTGAAAAGTTACACTTGTTTGTCATTTGTCATGTACTGCATGCCACACACTGCTTTCTGCAAAAATCAGTATACCAGTGGAAATGGTAGATGAGTTCTGGTTCTAGATGAGTTCTGGCCAAAAAGTTGAGGATTGCAAGGTTCTGTGGTCCTCAGTAAAACAGCGCCATCTGGTGGTGTAGAGTATCTCTCGCCTTTTGCAGAGGGCGTGTCTGTTACGTAAGACGTTGCCCCTGACGTTGAGCTGAAGACTTCCCTGGCTTGCTGCCTGCAGAGGACCTATCAGAGTGTCTCTGACAAGACCCGGAGAGCTGTGACGTTAACGGAGACACGAAGAAAAAGCATTTCTGTCCGAAACGAAGTAAGACAAAACTTTGTTCATGGTTTTGCAGTCGACATGCACGTTCACACACGACCGTCTGGGGCTCCGAAACCGAGTGGTTTGACAGCTCAGCGCGCTTAACGTTAGTGCACGACTGTGTGTCTCGTCTCTTTGCATCTTCCGCAGCGTGTAGTACCGTTAACGTTAAACCTCAGACAGCTGCACGGCGTGGCCTGTTTTGCAGTGCAAAGCCAGAGCCAGATTAGATGCGTAATGCAGCTCTCAGATGCTTCGTGTCATTCATGTGTTCTCCGCACGGCTGTTAGCTGGCTGCCGAAAGCAACTTCATTACTGAAGATCCTTTTCATGCTCCTGATTTATTACCGCATGCGTCTCTATGTGCAAGTGTGTGTGTGTGTGTGTGTGTGTGTGTGTGTGTGTGTGTGTGTGTGTGTGAGAGGGAGAGAGAGAGAGAGTTTGAGAAGGGTGTTGTGTTGTAGAATCGTCGTGGCCAAGTCGTTAGCCATTAGCCAGGTCAGCATAAAGTTTAGTTTCCAGGGGGCACTAAAGTTGGAGCACCCTGGGTGGAGCCTACATGCGTGCCTGTTGCACACCTCTTAGCCCGAATCCATGGATAGATATTTTATTTATGCAATATAGATATTTTGTTTTATTACGTGCTTGGCTAAACACACCAAGAGGTCGCGTGTGTCTAGTGCAGGGGTCTCCAACAGGTAGCTCACCATCTGCTTGAGTAGCAAGGGTCAGGAAATGTCTCCTAACAGTCAAAATCACACCACATAGTCACAAAACGTATTAAACTTGCAAAAATCTCTATGAACTCAAATTCAAACATCTGGCATGTCAGACACAAAAGGATTCTTTCCATGGTAAGGAATCACATGACACTGTAGATGAGTGTTTGTACTGTACTGACGCTGTAGATGAGTGTTTGTTCTGTGCTGACGCTGTAGATGAGTGTTTGTACTGTACTGACGCTGTAGATGAGTGTTTGTTCTGTACTGACGCTGTAGATGAGTGTTTGTTCTGTACTGACGCTGTAGATGAGTGTTTGTTCTGTACTGACGCTGTAGATGAGTGTTTGTTCTGTACTGACACTGTAGGTGAGTGTTTGTTCTGTGCTGCAAGTGTGTCACTTATCTCCAGGAACATCAATAAGACCAATGTGAAATAGCAGCTAGCTCTCAGCCATGTTGATTTTGGTTGAAGACCCCTGTGTGTGTGTGCGCGTGTGTGTGTGCGTGCGTGCACCCATCATGGGGGCTGGTTCATGCACCACACTCAGGACCATCTTTAGCAAACTGACTGCGATACTGACTGACCGCTGTTGTTAAAGGTTCCATTACCATCAACATGTTCAGTCGGCCACAAACGACCCAGCAGATATCTGCCGATATTTAACTACTGCTCCCGTTTGAGCCACAGACCTGCCCGACACCATCACACGTTCAACCGTCTGTCTAGTGTGTGCATACTGTAAAGTGTGTGTGTGTGTGTGTGTGTGTGTGTGTGTGTTGTGAGAGGTGAATGAGGCTGTTGCAGCTCTAACATGCTGCATTGGCACTAGTGTGTGTGTGTGCGCATGACATGCAGTCCATGCCTAATGACCACTGATGTTTGTGTGTGTGTTCCATAGGTAACCATGGCGCTGGTACAGGTATCCTCCAACAAGTGCTTCGGTGGCTACCAGAAGGTGTTTGAGCACGAGAGGTGAGCGCCAACTGTGTGTGTGTGTGTGTGTGCGCGTGTGTGCGTGCGTGTGTGCGTGCATGTGTTTGAAGAGAGAGAAGCTGTCTGTGTGTGAGAACATCATTGAATCTGTATAGCTGCTCGGAGCTAAAGTGTGTGTGTGTGAGAGAGAGAGAGAGTAAAACTGAATCTGTATTGCAGCTCGGAGCTGAAGTGTGTGTGTGTGTATGTGTATGTGTGTGTGTGAGAGAGAGAGAGAGAGTAAAACTGAATCTGTATTGCAGCTCGGAGCTGAAGTGTGTGTGTATGTCTGTGTGTGTGTGTGTGTAAGAGGGAGAGAGTAAAACTGAATCTGTATTGCAGCTCGGAGCTGAAGTGTGTGTGTGTGTGTGTGTGTGTGTGAGAGAGAGAGAGAGAGTAAAACTGAATCTGTATTGCAGCTCGGAGCTGAAGTGTGTGTAAGTGTATGTATGTGTGTGTGTGTGTGTGTGTGTGTGCGTGAGAGAGAGAGAGAGTAAAACTGAATCTGTATTGCAGCTCGGAGCTGAAGTGTGTGTGTATGTCTGTGTGTGTGTGTGTGTGTGAGAGGGAGAGAGTAAAACTGAATCTGTATTGCAGCTCGGAGCTGAAGTGTGTGTGTGTGTGTGTGTGTGTGTGTGTGTGTGTGTGTGTGTGTGTGTGTGTGTGTGTGAGAGTAAAACTGAATCTGTATTGCAGCTCGGAGCTGAAGTGTAAGATGAAGTTTGCCATCTACCTGCCACCCAAAGCAGAGAGCACCAAGTGCCCCGTCCTCTACTGGCTCTCAGGTGTGTGTGTGTGTGTGTCTGTGTCTGTGTCTGTGTCTGTGTCTCTCTCTATTGGCTTTTAGATGTGTGTGTGTGTCTGTATGTGTCTTGTCCACTATTGGGTCACAGGTGTATGTGTGTGTGTGTGTGTGTGTGTGTGTCCTGTCCTCTCCTCTCCTCTACTGGGTCACAGGTGTATGTGTGTGTGTGTGTCCTGTCCTCTCCTCTACTGGGTCACAGGTGTATGTGTGTGTGTGTGTGTGTCCTGTCCTCTCCTCTACTTGGTCACAGGTGTGTGTGTGTGTGTGTGTGTGTGTGTCCCGATCTCTACTTGCTCTACTGTGCGCTGTCAGTTGAAAAAAGAATGTGAACCTTTGATACAACATGGACCAAGTAACTATAAGTTGGCAGCCAGCTGATTTGCAGAGTGAAACTGAAACGAGCTAAATCCTAGAGTCCCTCCCTAGACGCCCATCCCAGGCCTGAGTCCCTCCCTGAGGCTTTGTGACTGACCCCCCTCACAATGGCACTGTCCAATGGACCCTTACTGTTACCCCCATGACCATCTCACTCCTTGAGTTTAACACTATGTCTGTCCACTGCTACATTGTCCAGCCATAATTCCTGATAACCACCTATGGACTGACTACCATGTAATGTAATAGTGGGATAATACTCTATTATGAACCTTTCTGCATGACCCCTGGCAGTTGGGTTAGCCCCTTGAGTAGTGGATCTGCCCAAGGTTTCTTCCTAGATTAACTGAACATAAGGGAGTTTTTCCTGCCCCTGTTGCTCTTGGGTGCTCCCTCTGTGAAGAGCCACGAGACAATACTATTGTA
>PYXC01002156.1:277500-295000 GCA_015244755.2 Tenualosa ilisha
GGTTCTGTGCAAAATGCACTGAGCTGGAACAGAGGATTTCTTTCCTGGAATCAAAGACTGATGAACTACGCCAGAGGTCTCATGAAGGGACTCCAACAGCAGAAGCCATTAGTGGGAATGTAGAGAAAGCCACAACATGACTCCAGTTGGAGCGGCGGAATGCATCATGACTCCAGTTAGAGCGGCGGAATGCATCATGACTCCAGTTGGAGCGGCGGAATGCATCAATCTCACAAAACAGAATGTGGGTACAGAAGGTGCCAGACCCAAAAAGCAAAATATTGGTGGAAGGGTGATGACCTCAACACCAGTGTGTTCTGATGCTGTTAGACCCGCGGGGCATCAGTCCAGAACCAGTCAGTCTAGAAAATACAATAGGAAATGCAGGCCTGTGGAAACCCCACAGCCCATAAGGCTTCAGAACAGATTCGAATGCCTCAGAGATCTGGAGGTGGAGCCTTCCAGAGAGCAGGTTCACTGTAGACAAAGACCAAACCATAAGAACAAAGCAGCAGTCCAAGGTGAGCGGCAACACTCAGCACCTGTTCATCCTGCAAGCCTTGTTCTTGGCAACTCCACTGTGAGAAGTTTAAAGGGAGAAAAGACTGTATGCTGCTTTCCAAATGCATCTCTGAAACAACAAAGAGGCTTTCAGGGTCAGTATCAGAACACAGAATGAATCAACAGAATCACTCTGCATGTTGGAGCAAATGACATTTTCAAAGAACAACTGCGCAACAGGATTTAAGGGAACTCTTCTTTGCTCTAAATTTGCTTGGGATACAAACCTTTCAGTGGCCCACATCCAGCACAGGGAAGTTTTGCCTCCTCTGGACTATTCAGTCTAAACACATGTTTATCTCTTGGAAAAAAAAATCATGTACAATTTCTCCCTTTTTTGGAATCACAGAGGATTCTTCAGACCAAACGGTACAAAACTCAGCTGGCTTGGGGCCAAAGTTTTAGCCGACCACTGTTGCCTCTCTCTCCACCATGCAACCTTCTATCTGCTGACTATGGGGCAGTTTCCTGATAAGCCCTCTGTAATGGCACAGACAGAACCTGTTGTGCTCCACAAAACCATGATAAGGAATCCGAAGCTGCACACTGATCCAGTCACAGTTATCAACAATCACTACCTAAACACCAACCATCTGCGTCACGTGGTCCTGATGACATGGAAACTGCTGGAATAACTCAGGACCAATGATCTACGTCAGGCTTTCCAGGACCCCAGCCCTCAAATGCAGATTATGAGCATGTAGCACCGGATAACAACGGAACACTGCAGACATCTGCACCACCATTCTGACTGACGCCAAACGACTACATGAGCAGGAACAGGTAGACATGTCAGATTAAATCACACAGAATCAGATTATTCTCTGATTTGATTTTACCATCCCCATCACGACCCCACCTGAAATTCCCTGCAAGTTTGCAGAAGATGCTTCCGATTGCTAGGCTGTGGCGGTTGTACAGTGAGTTACTCCCCGGGCGAGACTGCCTCCGAGCACCGCCAGACTTGTTAGTGACTGTTTACAGACCTCCAAAACATTCAACTGAAGTGTTTCTTGAAGAGTTTGGTGTTTTTTGTTTGGAGTTTGACTGTCTTGTTATATCTGGAGATTTCAGCTTCCGTGTGGATAAAGCAGAGAACACCAATGGCAAGGAACTACTCACACTAATTCACACTTTTGCCCTGACACAACACATTCAGGTGCTGACACACTCTCATGGCCATACTCAACCTTGTCATCACAAAGGGTCTTATTGTCTCTACAACTGTTAAGAACTTGGCTTTATCTGATCATTTCTGTAATTTCTTTGACGTTTGCATGTGCCCTCACATTCAGAACAAGACTATGACTGTAGGAAGGAGAATCATGAATGATAACACAGGTCTTCTCTCTGAGCAGCACTCACAGACCTCAAGTCAACCATCAGAATCTGCTAATGACACGCAAATTCACTTTGCTTTGTCACCTAATGACTACGTGCCCCTTGAATGTCTCTCAGTGTATGGACCGAATTAACAACTGAATGTCACACAATTTCCTTCAGTTTAAGACAAAACTGAAGTAATAATATTTGGAAAAAGAGGAAAGACTCAGGATTGCTACTGTCCTCGACACAAAGAATCTAAAAGCCAAAGAGACTGTTAAACAATTCTGGGGTCATTATTAACAGTGATCTAAACTTAAACACTCACATGAAAGCAATCTAATTTAGCGTTTTATCACCTAAAAACATTTCCAAAATAAGAGGTCAAATATCAAAAAAAGATTTAGAAACTCATCCATGACTTTAAATCCACTAGGGTTGATTACCTCAATGGTCTTTTCACAGAACTTCCTAAAAAGACCATCAAACAGCTTCAACTGACCACATTACTCCCATTCTAAAGTCCCTGCATTGGCTTCCTGTAAGTTACAGAACTGATTTTAAAGCATTGCTGCTTGTGTTTAAATCACTAAATGGGATCTAATTATACCTATCTGCCATGTTTCAGTAATACACACCACTAAGGTCTCTCAGGTCACAGGAGAAACATTTGCTGGTAAAACCTGCTGTCAAAACAAGTGTGGTGAAGCAGCTTTCAGCTGCTATGCAGTTCACTTTGTAACCGGCTTCATGAAGACGTCAGAAATGGCTTCTGTTGGCAGTTTCAAATCTAGACTTAAGACCATTGCCTTGCCAACATGATCATCATCAGTATATCCTGCAGTGTTGAAAGGCAAAAGGGATCGAAGAAAGCATCTAGCAGGAATGGTTCAGATAACAAGCCTTGATGACTGGCCTACAACTAACAGTATAAATCAGTTTATGAGGATTTTTTTTCCTGCGCACTTCTGCCTATTGAATGGCACCAGCAGGAACATTTCTTTCTCCCCGGGCCTTTACAGTAAGAAACCAAAGACACAAACCTGTTGAGCCAAGCTGACCAGCAGTGAGGTGATTTCATGTGGGATTTATGTTCGTTTAATTTGAGTTTTGAGGTCGTTTAATTACAGTTTTATGGTCATTTAATTTGTGTTTTCTGGTTGTTTAATTACAGTTTAAAGGTCATTCAATCAGAGTTTTATGGTGGCAGGGATGTAGGGCCAGCACTAAATAAAATCAATAATTAAATGTTATCTACGAAGCGGGTCGGTTCTTTTGCAAGCTTGTTGCTGAACCCCCTCCCCTTAACACACAAACACAAGTTGTGAGGCGTCTGCATCAGGTAAGATACACACTCCGCTCTGTGTATCCCTGTGGGCGGTGGTGGCGCAGGTGGTAGGGTTGCAGGTTCGAGCCCCACTGTGGCTGACCCCATCGAAGTGTCCTTGAGCAAGATACTGGACCCCAAATTGCTCCCGGTGGCAGGTTGGCACCTTGCATGGCAGCCTCTGCCACCGGTGTGTGAATGCATGTGTGTGAGTGGGTGAATGTGAGGCACACTCTGTGAAGTGCTTTGAGTACTCATAGGAGTGGAAAAGCGCAATATAAATGCAGTCCATTTACCATTTACTTTACAGTGAGCTTAGAAACTTTATCAGGAACCACACAAACTTTACACACAATGGCCATACACACTTCACACACACTGACCATACACACTTCACACACACTGGCCATACAGACTTTACACACACTGACCATACACACTTCACACACACTGGCCATACACACTTCACACACACTGGCCATACACACTTCACACACACTGGCCATACAGACTTCACACACACTGACCATACACACTTCACACACACTGGCCATACACACTTTACACACACTGACCATACACACTTCACACACACTGGCCATACACACTTCACACACACTGGCCATACAGACTTCACACACACTGACCATACACACTTCACACACACTGGCCATACACACTTTACACACACTGACCATACACACTTCACACACACTGGCCATACACACTTCACACACACTGGCCATACACATTTTACACACACTGGCCATACACACTTCACACACACTGGCCATACACACTTCACATACAAAGGTAAAATAAATTAAAAGACAGTTCTTACAAACACACAAGCAGAATAAAAACATTAAATGTTTTTTTAATAAACTTTACATCTAAAAACAATAGAAACGTAACATACAAGTAAGAAGATTCAATGCTGTGAAAAGTAGTGCTGAATTCCATATGTGGACCGGACACACACACACACACACACTCACACACACTCACGCGCACACTCACACACACACACTCACACGCACGTGCAAGCACACACACACTCACACGCACACACACACTCACACGCACGCACGCACACTCACACACAAACACAATGCTTGTCTCAAATAGAGCTTTTAAGAGTTGGCCTTACAGTCTGTATCCACACACGTTAAAGTGAACAAACGTGTTTCAGGAGGGGTGTGTAGAGTGAGTGTGTGTGTACATGTATTTCAGGAGGGGTGTGTAGAGTGAGTGTGTGTGTACATGCTTGAAGCTGGAGTGTTTGTATGTGTGTTTAAAGGAGCAAGTGTGTGGCCAATCTCCCCAGCTGGCAAGGTGCATCCAGGTGTGTGTGAGTGTGTGTGTGTGTGAGAGAGAGGGAGAGAGAGAGTGTCTTTTAGAGTGTTTCTGCCGTCTCCATGAGGGCCTGCACCGTCACACACACTTTTAACACACCCCTCTCCTCCAGCACGTGGTGAGGAAGACACAACTTCGCCTGAGAGAGAGAGATAGAGAGAGAGATAACAATCCAAAACATTGCAGAGCAAAGAAATGAAAAGAAAGAACATGGGACATGAGTTTATTGCACACACACACACACCCCCAACATCCACAGTCCCAGGGAACAAAACAAGCTGTGTGTGTGTGTGTGGGGACATGATGGATATTCTTACACCATTTCATCTAATACATGACTGGCTAGTCTGGCCACTAGTGGGCGCTAGGTCTCAGAAGGGCTTTGCTTCAGGAAGCAAAGAATGGTGGGCTAGATTGACATTAGGCAGAAGGATTAGTTGTACAGTGTAGTTCTACTGGTTTACTCTCCAAAGTAAGCCTGGCTAATAAGCTCCATGTTCCTTTAGCTCGTCGCTATAGCCTCACTGCAATGGTTTACCAGTGTAAGAGCTAATTACCGGAAACAGTCAACCATCTGTGTGAGTGTGTGTGTGTGAGTGTGTGTGTGTGTGTACAGAGGACAAATACTCATCAATCAATACTCAATCATTAAAACCAGCTGTCAAAACTTTGCATTTATTTGTCATCGTCATCATCATTATCACACTTCACGTTGATCGAACACACACACACACACACACACTCACACTCACGTGCAAAATGGTGATTTTTCCACAACCCAATCAGAGCACACAGTTGCCAGTGGCCAATCAGATAAGAGAAGGTGAGACAGGTGGGATGGGGAGGTGTTTGAGTTTGGCAGGTGGCAACGGCAGCCAGTATTATAGCCCTTCATATGCAACACACACACACACACACACACACACCATATACAATGGCCTGATCTCGCTCACACACACACACACGACTTGTGTGTGACAAAGATCCTGTACATGTATAAAAGATGCTGTATATGCATATACACAGCAGAGTCAGTTGGTGCTTTTAACCTGTATGTGTGTGTGTGTGTATGTAATATGTGTGTGTGTGTGATTTTAAACAAGCTTGTATGTGAACTCCTCATGGACACTTAAAATGTGTGTGAGAGAGTGTGTGTGTGTGCGCGTGTGAGAGAGAGAGTGTGTGTGTGTGTGTGTGTGAGAGAGAGAGTGTGTGTGTGTGTGTGTGAGAGAGAGAGAGTGTGTGTGTGTGTGTGAGAGAGAGAGATAGAAAGAGAGAGATAGTGTGTGTGTGAGAGAGAGATAGTGTGTGTGTGTGTGTGTGTGAGAGAGAGATAGTGTGTGTGTGTGTGTGTGTGTGAGAGAGAGAGAGATAGTGTGTGTGTGTGAGAGAGAGAGATAGTGTGTGTTTGTGTGAGAGAGAGAGAGAGAGAGAGAGAGATAGTGTGTGTGTGTGTGAATTTAGATATGACAACATTTCATGAGATGAGGAAGTAAGTCAAAGAGAGCTGATGGAAATGACCTGAAGTGACCCTAATGACTTACTTCCTTATTTCTCATTCATGAAAATAAGAGAAAAAACAGGTGTGTGCGTGTGTGTCTGTGCGTGTGCGTGTGTGTGTGCGCACATGTGTGTGTGTGCGTGTGTGTGTGTGCATGCTCGCGTGTGTGTGTGCGTGTGTGTGCTCCCGTGTGTGTGTGTGTGTCAGAGTCCTGCACAGGTCCACTTTTGGAGATCAGTACAGCACCACACCCACCCGTTAACATTCAGTACATTACATTTTCTTGAACATTTCGCATTAATGGGGCCTTTGGATTTTAATAGAATGAACAGATTTTAATAGAATGAACAGATTTTAATAGAATGAACAGTAACTCACCTCTTTTTCATGCAGCGCATTTTCACGATGCAAAACTCAACCTGAGTTCAAATTATCAATAGATAAACTCAGATAGGTTATCAATAGATAAACTCATATAGGTTATCAATAGATAAACTCAGATAGGTTATCAATAGATAAACTCAGATAGGTTATCAATAGATAAACTCATATAGGTTATCAATAGATAAACTCAGATAGGTTATCAATAGATAAACTCAGATAGGTTATCAATAGATAAACTCGATACTGAACTTAAAAATAGTGGGATCATTTAGGACTAGACGTCCCTCTGTGTGATCACTGCCATGTTGGGGAAGGTCTTATATTCATAAGTATTTTCACTGAGGCTATAGGTTATTTCTGCAGGCTACAATACTGCTTTGATTCACCTGCTACCTGCCCGTATGTAATTAATTACCTGCCCATATGTAATTAATTACCTGCCCGTATGTAATTAACTACCAGGCCATATGTAATTAATTACCTGCCCGTATGTAATTAATTACCAGCCAGTATGTAATTAATTACCTGCCCGTATGTAATTAATTACCAGCCAGTATGTAATTAATTACCAGCCCGTATGTAATTAATTACCAGGCCGTATGTAATTAATTACCAGCCCGTATGTAATTAATTACCAGGCCGTATGTAATTAATTACCTGCCCGTATGTAACTAATTACCTGCCCGTATGTAATTAATTACCAGCCCGTATGTAATTAATTACCTGCCCGTATGTAATTAATTACCAGCCAGTATGTAATTAATTACCAGCCCGTATGTAATTAATTACCAGCCCGTATGTAATTAATTACCAGGCCGTATGTAATTAATTACCAGGCCGTATGTAATTAATTACCAGCCCGTATGTAATTAATTACCAGGCCGTATGTAATTAATTACCTGCCCGTATGTAACTAATTACCTGCCCGTATGTAATTAATTACCAGCCCGTATGTAATTAATTACCTGCCCGTATGTAATTAATTACCAGCCAGTATGTAATTAATTACCAGGCCGTATGTAATTAATTACCAGGCCGTATGTAATTAATTACCAGCCCGTATGTAATTAATTACCAGGCCGTATGTAATTAATTACCTGCCCGTATGTAACTAATTATCCGTCCGCATATCAGCTTGTAAAATTCCACAACAATTACCAACCATTTCAGCAATATTGTGTGGGTACCCAACCGGTGCAGGACTCTGATATGTGTGTGTGTGTGTGTGTGTGTGTGTGTGTGTGTGTGTGTGTGTGTGTGATCATAAAAGTGCTTTTACAGCAACTCCTCACTGACACATGAATGAGGAAGTAAGTCATAAAGAGGTCATGAAAATAAGAAATGAAAGAGGGGTGTGTGTGTGTATGTGAGTGTGTGTGTGTGTGTATGTGAGTGTGTGTGTGTGTGTGTGTGTATGTACTGTATGTCTGTGATATTGCTCGTTGAGTGCATGTGTGTGTGTGAAACAATGTTCTGTGAACGTGTAGGTTGGTTATATTCTGCATTAAATCATTAACTAATTATTACTGACAACAAACTGATAATCTTACTTTTACAAACCAACAAATAATTACATTACATATGACTTAACAATAAGTAATATATACTCATAATAATACATAATCTTATAAATCACCCTATAATATTAGTAAGTAATTAGGTATGTGTGTGTGCATGTGTGCGTGCGTGTGTGTGTGCGTGCATGTGTGTGCGTGCGTGTGTGTGTGTATCTATGTGTAGGTGGTTGTGTGTGCATGTGTGTGTTCCCGTGCATGTGTGTGCGTGCATGTGTGTGCGTGCGTGTGTGCGTGCGTGTGTGTGTGCGTGTTAAACAGCGATAGAGTAGCATGAATATGCTGTAGGTGTGTGTTCACGTCCGTGTGTGTATGTTGTGTGTGTGTGTGAATAAATTCTGTCTTAGTTACTGTTGTCTGTGTGTGTGTGTGTGTGTGTGTGTGTGTGTGTGTGTGTGTGTGTGTCTGTGTGTGTGTTCAGTAAGTGGTTGTACATGCACTAAGAGAAAATCAAATTACTGTCTAAATCCGACTACATACACTAAAATCGAGCTTTTAAAATGCATGTAAACACCTTAAGCGATCTCCAATCTCCCCACCCAGACAATGTGTTTGGAATGTCAAATGACTCACATGCAGGACCTGAATCCACACAGCTACTCACAGCTACTCACATAAACCCTGTTTCATCCAGACCTACAGTTTACCCATTAAAGGAGAAATCTGGTGTGAATCAGTCCATAGCCCTGTTGTTCAAGGTCACCAAGTGTTCCTCTATGCAGCTATGACTGACCAAGGACTCTACTCTGGCTATGTGATGTGGTGTGCAAACCTACTGACGGCATGTTAAAGGCTTTTTAAAGGGGGCACAGAATGGATGAGTGGAGTATTATACCTTGTTCTCTGATATTAAAACAGAATATAACTTTAATTTCTCAAAAATAAGCTCAAGTACAATTTTATAAGCCTAATTAAAATCTCACCTTTTGGCTGGGTACTGAAATCTGGGCTTAATGGTTTCCCCTTTGGCAACCACAGTTGAACTCCAATTGCTCTGTGCTGTCTGACATCACATACAAGCTTTGGCAGTGGTGGCTTAGCCATTAAAGGCCATTAAAGAGCCTGGCTGACATGCTAGTAGCCTGGAAATTGGGGGTTCCAATCAGGCTGCCACCGTTGTGACCTTGAGCAAGGCACTTAACCCTCAGTTGCTCTAGGGCAGATCAGCCCTGATGTAATTAATAGCTGACTGCTAAATGCATAAATGTACAGCATGTGTATTTCCCCCATGTTTCAGAGGCGATTTCTATATGAAGGAGGGCCCAACCATCCCTCCTGTTCACCCACTGCCCCTCCTGATTCATCAGAGCCAAGGCAAAAGGGGTTTCCATTCTATGCCTCCTTTACATGGACAATATTCTCCTTTTTCAAACTCCGTCTCATTGTGTGCAAAGTCAACAGTGAGCAGAGAGAGCGGCCCAGTGGGAATCCAAGCTCCTGATTACTCTGCTGGCGTGCCGTCTGGGAGTCCAGGCCCTGCATGCTGCTGTGTGGCACCACTGAAGCCTGAAACACAGTGGCCAACAGTGCAGTCTAGAGAATATCTATCACAATGACCCTAGTGTGTGTGTGTGTGTGAGTGTGTGAGTGTGTGTGTGTGTGTGTGTGTGTGTGTGAGTGTGTGAGTGTGTGTGTGTGTGTTAAGCAAGTTCACTCCAGCTGTAAGCCAGAAAGAGCATCAGGAGGCAGAGTAGGTGGAGCAGGCAGGAACCAATCAGATCCCAGATACGCCAGGTAGGGGGTGGGCCAGAGAGGCCTCTCTCACTTTCTCTTTCTCTCTCTCCCCCTCACTCTTGTTCTTTCTCTCCATTTCCACCTCTCTCTCTTCATCTTCCATCTTCTCTTTCCTTTCTTCACCTCCCCTCTCTCTCCATCCCTGTCTCTGTCTCTTCTCTCTCCATCCTTCCCTCCATCCCTTTCTCTCTCTCTTTTCTCTCCATCCCTCTCTCTCTCTCTGTCTCTGTGTTGTTGAGGTTCTTGAGCAGTGTGCACACGGTGGCCTCTACTGGCCGCAGACGGCACTGCAGGATGTCATACGCCGAACACAGAGATGACTGCCGGAGAGAGAGAGAAAGAGAGCGAGAGAGGGAGGAGAGGAAGGGAGGGAAGGAGGGGAAGAGAGAGAAAAAGAGAAAGAAAGAGAGAGGGAGAGGAAGGGAGGGAAGAAGGAAGAGATGGAGGGAGAGGGAGGAAGAGGAAAAGAAGAAAAGTGTGTGGGGGAAAAAGACAAGGCGAAAGAAAGGGTGAAAGGGAAGAGGAGAGAGAGAGAAAGAATAGAAGAGAGGGAGGAGTGAGAGAAAAGGTAGAAGAGGGAGAAAGGAGAGAGAGAAAGGGTGGAGAAGAAGAGGAAAAAAGGGGAGGGGGACGTCCGTTCGCCAAAAGAGAAGAACACAGCAGAAGATTAAACAGCGATAGAAACTCTCTCTGTGTGTGTGTGTGTGTGTGTGTGTGCGTGCATTCTGAGAGAGAACAGGCACTTGATTCATTCATGTTTGTACATATTCATATTTCTGCTCATAATCAGTGCTTTTGTTTTTAAATAGTGTTTGACTGCTCTGCCCCCTGTTGTTCAAAGGATGTTTGACTGCTCTGCCCCCTGTTGTTCAAAGGATGTTTGACTGCTCTGCCCCCTGTTGTTCAAAGGATGTTTGGTCATTAATGTCTGGCTTCCAAAAGCGCAAAACAAACTCCCTTTGAGGCAGTAAAGGGTCAAGGGTTAAAGGTGTCCTTCAGGGTAGTAAAGGGTCAAGGGTTAAAGGTGTCCTTCAGGCCAGTAAAGAGTTAAGGCAGTAAAGGTGTCCTTCAGGCCAGTAAAGGGTTAAAGGTGTCTTTCAGGGCAGTAAAAACATTAGCGGTGTTTTTCAGGGCAGTATAGGGTTAAAGGTTAAAGGTGTTTTTCAGGGCAGTATAGGGTTAAAGGTTAAGGGTGTTTCTTAGTTGGATTGTCCATTTTGAGACCAAATGAAGTAACATCAGTATTAAAGCCTCAGACTGGCAGAGCACATATGCCTAGTTAATGGAACAGAGTGTTTATCTTTGGCAATTAGAGAAATAATAATTAACAACAGAGTAGTGAACTGGATTATTAAATGACTGGACTGATCATACCAACTTTATCACCCCCCTCTCTCTCAGGAGGCAGACAGACATGTGTTGTTTGACTGTGTGTAGCGTGAGATGAGAATAGTGCCAGCAGAAAGTGAAAGCCTGTGGTTGGCAGAGTTAGCAGTTAACCACTTAGCATACTTAGCAGCCACTGATGCTCTTATAGAACAGCCTGTAACATTGGCAAACAGCCTTTAGCACTGAGGAGCTAAGCTAAGCCATTACTGTAACATTAGCAAACAGCCTTTAGCACTGAGCAGCTAAGCCAAGCCATTACTGTAGCATTAACAAACAGCCTTTAGCACTGAGCAGCTAAGCCAAGTCATTAACATTAGCAAACAACCTTTAGCACTGAGCATCTAGGCTAAGCCATTAACTTTGACAACATTAGCAAATAGTTATTAGCTTTTGGGCAACTGTTTTTCAGTCTTTCACTATGGGAAACTCACAGGGAACTGGGAGGTTTCTGATGTTAGAGGGGCTGCATCACGCTTGATTGGCCAAGACATCAGAAGAACATCAGAAAGCCCCCACTTCCCAGTAGCCTATGCCGGGAACACACTAGCAGCTAAACCAAGCTATTGGCATTGACAAAACAGTCTTTCACATTGATTCTAAAACATCAACATTATCTGTCAGCCTTTTAGCACAGACAGCTGGCATTGGTCAGCACTGGTCCTTTGGTCAGCACTAGTCCTTTAGTCAGCACTAGTCCTTTAGTCAGCACTAGTCCATTGGTCAGCACTGGTCCTTTAGTCAGCACAAGTCCTTTGGTCAGCACTAGTCCATTGGTCAGCACTAGTCCATTGGTCAGCACTGGTCCTTTAGTCAGCACTAGTCCTTTGGTCAGCACTAGTCCTTTGGTCAGCACTAGTCCATTGGTCAGCACTGGTCCTTTAGTCAGCACTAGTCCTTTGGTCAGCACTAGTCCTTTAGTCAGCACTAGTCCTTTGGTCAGCACTAGTCCATTAGTCAGCACTAGTCCTTTGGTCAGCACTAGTCCTTTGGTCAGCACTAGTCCATTAGTCAGCACTAGTCCTTTGGTCAGCACTAGTCCTTTAGTCAGCGCTAGTCCTTTGGTCAGCGCTAGTCCTTTAGTCAGCACTAGTCCTTTGGTCAGCACTGGTCCTTTAGTCAGCACTGGTCCTTTGGTCAGCACTAGTCCTTTAGTCAGCACTAGTCCATTGGTCAGCACTAGTCTTTTGGTCAGCACTAGTCCTTTAGTCAGCACTAGTCCATTGGTCAGCACTAGTCCATTGGTCAGCACTAGTCTTTTGGTCAGCACTAGTCTTTTGGTCAGCACTAGTCCTTTGGTCAGCACTAGTCCTTTGGTCAGCACTGGTCCTTTAGTCAGCACTGGTCCTTTGGTCAGCACTAGTCCTTTGGTCAGCACTGGTCCTTTGGTCAGCACTAGTCCTTTGGTCAGCACTAGTCTTTTGGTCAGCACTAGTCCTTTGGTCAGCACTAGTCCTTTGGTCAGCACTAGTCTTTTGGTCAGCACTGGCCCTTGTTATCAGCGTAAATGCAGTGAGCTGGTGAGGGCTTTTTAAAATCCTAGGCTAGTCCAATTCTATTTTAAAAAAAGATAAGATTTAGAAAATGGTCTTGGGTTTCAAATTTTGAGGACAAGTTTGTAAAGAGGACACTACAGGCCTACATCATTTTGAGGTGCTGAAAATGAAATACTTTATACTGAATACTAAATCATTTCTCTATTGGATTTTGCCTGTGGACAGAATTCTGCCCCCTTTCTAATGCTGTGAGACAAGCAAGCAAGATTTGTTTTTGTTTTAATCTCTGGTGTAGCTCGACAGTTGGTTTTAGCCCAAATGATCAAATATTCGCTCTAAACACCTTTCACTACACATTGATGTTATGGCAACCTTGCTAGTGTGTAGACAATTTTTGTTTAGTATGGAAACTGCCTTCAAAATCGACTCAAAACCTCCCAGTGCTGTTCATTTTGAGTTTTAAAGTCCTTCTAACCAAATGACATAGGCCTCCATAAAGTCCTTCTAACCAAATGACATAGGCCTCCATAAAGTCCTTCTAACCAAATGACATAGGCCTCCATAAAGTCCTTCTAACCAAATGACATAGGCCTCCATAGGCCTCCAAAGGCAGATTATGAGAGCAAGAAACAGGAAAATAAAAACCAACATAAGTTTTCTTGCCCTCATCAGATTCAGCTGCCATTTTATGATTCGGGTCTCTGTATCGATTCAAAGGCCTCAAGCCAAAGGGGTTACAGAATGAAATTCATTTGAAACCTCTAAACTCAACATAATAAACAACATCTTCAGCACCTGAAGTCCATAAAGAAAGCTTACAGACTCGCCAGCTCACCATTCTGTTGCCATTCTATGTAGAGCAGCGAGTAAACCTAATCACTGTGTCCAAATGAGACGCAGGTTAGGAGCCCATTTGTGCGATCACAGATACGGCACACACATACACAATCTCACACATTGATGTCACACACACCTCATACCCTGATGGACGTGTGCGTCAGGGTGGAGGTCTGGTAATGACATAACCCAGTCATGGAATGCGTCTTGTCCAATCAGAAATTAAATGCATGCACACAGACACACAGACACACACACACACATACACACACTCCTCCTGAGTAGACTGATATTAAATGTCCCATCCACAGACACCACCATAGCAGCAGCGTCCCCATAGCAACATCATTAGCTGCAGCAGCCGGCGGGGGGGGGGGGGGGGGGGGGGGGGGGTGATGATGTCACAGGCCAGCAGGCCAGACTGGTGACCTTTCACTACATCACAGGTTAGTCTAATGATGTCACTTGTAGCATCATGACATCACCAGCCTGCTTAAAGACACCATTAGGACCACTGGAGTGCGTGTGTGTGCTGCACATGTGTGCGCGTGCGTGTGTGTGTGTGCGCGTGTATGTCACATGCGTGCTCATATGTGTGTGGGACTGTGTGTGTGTGTGTGTGTGTGCTTGTGTGTAGTGTGTCGAGCACAAAGCGTGCCAGATGAGGTCCCATTCAAAACTCACTAACTCAGTTAACTATTTTTTTTAAAAGAATGAATCCCACCTTCCAAGCATTGTCACACAAGCATTCCCATCTTCATCATCTTTATGTATTTCCATATTTCCTTATTTATCATATTATACTGATCTCATTACAAAAGCACTTCAGCAGGACTTCCTAGTCAGTAATGTTAGACATGAACATGAGCTAAAGAGCATAACGCTACGCTGTAGGATTAGGTCATAAAGACTTAGCGAGGTACTGTTGTGACGTATTTACTAAGGTGTCTAACCTTTGATTTAACGGCCGGGATTCAATTCCTGTGATGAACTTTAAAAAGTTGCAAAACATCACAATGTATTAGTAGCCTGCTATTCTGCTATTAATCCCATGTATTAGACTACCAGGAGTCAGTGCATGAAAAGTTAGCCTGTTTTCAAACCACACGGCACGTTGGGTTGTTTTTGTGTTCAGACCAAAGTATTCACGTTTTAATTTTTCTTGTATTGTGTTGACCAGTAGGTGTCCCCACTGTGTATTTGAAGCCTCGGGAAATGGATCACTTTTGGCTGGAAGGCTTCAAGGTGTTATGAAGCTTCACCTCGCCATCACTACAGGTGTGTGTGTGTGTGTGTGTGTGTGTGTAGACACATGTGCAGATGTGCACCCCCAGTGGTCCTGAGTGTCCAGGAGCTCCTCTTGTCTGCTGAGCTCAGGAGAACTAAACTGGCCTCCCTTTCAAGAACTACAGAAAACACAAAAACTACAAACATGGAGTATGTCTGTGAAGATTCTTATTCATCAAGGTCATGGTAATCAAAAGTGTTAAATTATATGCAACTGGACTTTTTTGGAGCTCTAAGACATTACAACTTTCATCCAAAAGGCTTCTTCAGTTCTGGCCTGGTGATAAGAAAAACAGGAGATTTATCTCTGGACTGTAGGTGGAGTTGTGAACTGTAGACCACACCCCAGGGAAGAGACAGGGAAATGGAACCAAAATGGTGGTCCCCTACGTATCTGGATTATCTGAGAAACTAAGGAGAATCTTCAGTAAGTACAACATCCGAGTCTACTTCACACCTGGTAACACCCTCAGACAGAGACTGGTTCACCCCAAGGACAAAACCCCAAGACACTACCTCAACAATGTGGTTTCTGCAGTACAGTGCAGTGAGGTGTGCCCAGAACTGTACATTGGAGACACCACAGGTGGGACACCTCATCAGGACAGGATTCAGCAGTATATCAACATTCAATTTGATTTATACAGCACCTTTTACAATAGTACTGTCTTATGGAGAAGGGAAGGGACACTCCTTTAAATACACATTCTGTGGAAAAAGCCATATATTCCATTCATACTCCATACGCCAATGGGGACAGTATTTCCACAAAAAGTCGGTTCAAGTTCGAAACGAGAAAACACATAGTCCTAATTCTGGAGGAGATCTCTGCAATGCAATGTTTCTACTTCAGCCACAACAGACCAGCAGTATTATTGCTTCACACTGTAGATGTAGAAGCGATTTTTGGATGCACTCCACTTCAAAAAGACACAAATGAGACAGAATGAGCCTTTAAAGACACTGACGTGCACAATTGGGCAAGACAGACAAGTGGTATGAGAGAGGAGTTCATCTGGAACAACCAACTTTGATCAGGGGAGGAGGGCTGTGTCATCATGATCATCATCATGCCCATCCCATCCCATCACCATCAGAGCAGTCCCCACTCTCTGGATCATGTGATCACAATGACCCACAATTTCACACAATGACTCCAATTCACACATTGACTTATGCTAATTATGTCAATGGGTGACTCATAGTCACATGATGAGGGGTGTTGTTTACAGCTCACAACTCCACCTACAGTCCAGAGATAAATCTCCTGGTTTTTCCATCCCCAGGCCAGAACTGAAGAATCCTTTTGGAAGAAAGGTGAAATGTCTTCAAGCTTCAAAAAACAAGTCCGATTGCATACAACCTCACACTTTTGACTGCAAACATGGAGCCATATTGGGCTTCCTTTAAGACTACAAAAACTACAAAGACTACAAACATGGAGCTACTTTGGAGACGCCTTATGTTAAAAAAGTAAAACACACGCTCAGCGTGGGGAGTTTTAGCAACGGCTTCTGTCTCCTGAGCCCAATGCAGGAGGAGGAGCTCAGGAAGTGATGTCACAGGACCTGATGTCACTCACCTCAGGCACACCCATCTTCCGGCAGGCATCCAGAAAGTTCTCCACGTTTCTGCGGCATTTGGCCATACTGAGCTTTGGCTGCAACACAAACACACACACACACACACACACACACAGCGAAAATCATAAAACACTTCTGACTGAAGTTTGTGTTTAAGCAGTAAACCCTTACAAGCCTTTGTGACTTTGTGATTTTTTTACTTTTCTGACACACCCACTTAAGAAAAGCCACCAGATACCCACCAGAAACTCAGAAGTCTGTTGCAAAGCGTTGTAAAGCGTTGCAAAGCGTTGTAAAGCGTTGCAAAGCGTTGCAAAGCGTTGCACGACATTGCGAAAAATGATTAAACTGTTAGCAAACCATAGCAAAAAGGTCCATTGGTTGAACTTGCCCTTGGATTATAACTGGAGGACAGTGTGAGCTGAGCTGTGATTGGAGCAGAGTGTGAGCTAAGCTGAGCTGTGATTGATGGATAGTGTGAGCTGAGCTAAGCTGTGATTGGAGGAGAGTGTGGGCTAAGTTGTGATTGGAGGAGAGTGTGAGCGGGCTGAGCTGTGATTGGGGGAGAGTGTGAGCTGAGCTTTGATTGGAGGATAGAGTGTGGGCGGGCTGAGCTATGATTGGTGGCTTACCACTGCAGGGGAGGGCACATGGATGCTGAGGATGGAGCGTGGCTTGATGTGATTGGCCAGGTGACACAGAACCACCCCATCCATCAGGGCGGAGCCAAGGTCCTCTGGGAGACTCACCTTCAGTCTGCTCTCAATGTTCTACACACACACACACACACACACACGTACAGATACACACACAGATAAACACTCACAGTGTTTAGACCAGTAGTTATATTTTATAAGGAGTGTGTGTGTGTGTACCTCTCTAACCTGTTCAATGAGCTCCATCTTTTCTCTGAGCTGTGTGTGTGTGTGTGTGTGTGTGTGTGTGTGTGTGTGTGTGTGTGTGTGTGTGTGTGTGTGTGTGTGTACCTCTCTAACCTGTTCAATGAGCTCCATCTTTTCTCTGAGCTGTGTGTGTGTGTGTGTGTGTGTGTGTGTACCTCTCTAACCTGTTCAATGAGCTCCATCTTCTCTCTGAGCTGTGTGTGTGTGTGTGTGTGTGTGTGTGTGTGTGTGTGTACCCCTCTAACCTGT
>PYXC01002157.1:0-15000 GCA_015244755.2 Tenualosa ilisha
CCTAATTTACAGCCGACGCAGCGAGGCGCATTTGTCTGCGAGATCGCCACGTCTCCTTGGAGAATAATCAGATCCGCACACAGAGGGAGGTGTGGAGGGAGAGAGGGAGGAAGAGAGCAAGCGAGAGAGAGAGAGAGAGAGAGAGAGAGAGAGAGAGAGAGAGAGAGAGAGAGAGAGAGAGAGAGAGAGAGAGAGAGCGAGTGGGGAGGACAATGCTGTAGTGTGTGACCCCTGTGGCTTGTGGGCAGCGTGAGAGGGCAGACTGGAGCTCAGTGCAGTCAGTCATGGCCTCTCAATAAAGCAGCAGGCTCAAGTCAGCTCAAAGAGCTCAGAGAGAGGGGGCTTCACACACTCACACTCACACACACACACTTGGTTCTAATCGCACAACAAAACAGGCGCGCACACACACACATGCACGCACACACAAACACACACACACACTTGGTTTTAATTACTCAACAAAACCGTCTCGCACACACACACACACACACAGGGGCCATTCTGACACCACAGTCTCACACTTCAGCGCATAACAATAGCTTAGCTCGAGTGTAAACTCACCATCACATAGTGCCTCTGCATTTCTGTCTTCTCATTGGCCAGTTTATCGTACTCCACCTTTAGACTGTGAGCAAAAACAAAAACACAAAGCAAAGAATTAGCCTCCTTCTCTTCCAGTCGCCCCCCCCCCCCCCCCCCCGAGATCAGCTCATTCTTATGGTCTTTCATGGCAGGCTTACTCTGTGCAGTATAATGTCTGGATTGAATAGGACTGAGTGGTTGCTAGTCAAACACATGATTATGATTAGCATCCAGAGGTTGTGAAAACACACAATAGATTAAACACTGCCCAGGGATTTCTCAGCTCTGACACATGGCAATGTGTACAAGAGTGTGTTTGTGTGTGTGTTTGTGTGTGTGTGTATGTGTGTGTGTATAGAGGGGGAACTTTCCTGCATTTGATTTGGCAATAAACCACACACTCACAGGCAGGTTTTTTTTTGTTTTTTTTTTTTACAGCTGTGTGATGATTACCTGTGATACTGGGCTTGGAGGAACTGAAACTCGTCTTTAATCCTGTCACAGGACTCGGCCACTGTGAATTTGAAGCCTGGCTGACCAGGCTGGTGCGGCGCCTGCAAGACAAGAGATCGCATCAATCAAAGCCAATTACTGCCCCAGGAGACAAATGTTTTTTGTTTTGTTTTTTTCCCCCTCTCTCTCATCCTCTCCCCTCCCTCCCTCCCTCCCTCTCTCTTTCTCTCTCTGCCTCCCTCTCTAATGCGTTATCAGCTCGCGGAGAGAAGCTGCTCTCACATTTCAGAGTGGATGGGAAGTGAAGGGTGACATGTCTGCTAAAGTGCCATGTTGTGTGAGGAGGGGAGTGCTAGGGTTTCTGAGAGAGAGAGAGAGAGAGAGAGAGAGAGAGATGGGTGGGGGGCTTTACGGCTAGGGCAGGCCTGCCTGCAGGGAGGGCTCTTTTAATGCTTCACATAAACACCAGCAGCAGAAATGGGGTCGCCGCGCATGGATGAGTCTGAGCGTGCCAAACTGCGCCTGTAAAAATTCGCCTTTGTTTTTTTTCCCTCCCTCCCTCTCTCTCTCTCTCACCCCACACTTCTGCTTTCCCCCTCTCCTCCCCCACTCTTCCGTTAAGTTCAAACCAGGTGTTCAGTAAACAAATATGAGCAGAGCGAATAAACAGTGATCATGGGGAGTGCTTAGAGAAGAGGAAAATAGCACTCAGTCTTGTCTCAACCACTTTCAAATTTAGACATCATTGTCAGTGTGCGTCTGTGGCAGCTGGTCAAGCAGTGGTTGACTTGATCGCCTTGTTAGAAATGCTGTGCCAGCTACCGACCTGATACACACTTCAAAGCGTTATATTGTGGTGGCGTTTTAGCAAGTCAAAGGTATAGGTCTGTCTATAATAATTCAGGATGTCTGGTCACGGACAGGGGCTCTCCGCTGTGCTTGCCTGGCTAAATCAATGCAGATGGAGCAATTACGTATCACATCAGTTCAAGATGTCCAAACTTACCGGATGCCGGCCCTGCGGATACATCTTGAAATGTATCCCTTATTTATTGGACGTCTGTGAATTGTGCGGCTCTCTGGCACGCCGCTTTTCTCCAGCGATGTAGTCGGACACAAAGCCCGTGGTCGCTGGGGGGCTAAATACCCCGACACCGTCCCCCGGCTTTTAAGATCCACACAGTTTGATCCTCCTCCAGTCTTCGACCGAGAGAGGAAGAAGGAAAACACACATTCAGCATCAGTCTACTCGATAACTTCACCCACTACACAACACAGACAGCTAACCTAAATGAGTGAGCTTCGTATTCAACCCTTTGGGAGAAGCGGTTCATTCAGTATTAAAGTCGGGTGACCTTAGAAAATTCCCATCGGTGTAGTGCCAGCTACTTAACGCTGTAATGCTGTTTTGCAATCGCCAGTCGAGAATCTCTATAAGCCGTTTAATGATCTGTTAGACAACTGGTTTTACTGGCTATTCCGCAATCCTATCGGCCTGACCCAGAGGGGCATTATGTTACGTGAGGCGTAGGTACAAGAACTTGGACAAGCAATCAAATCAAACTAATGCCAGTTGGTACACTAACGTTACTGGTCTGATAAGGTAGGCTAGGACCAGTCGTTCTTTGTGTTCATGTATGAAGTAAGGACACGCTCCTTCGAAACATATCCACAGCTGGCCATGACGGGAGCGCTCGAAACAAAGAAAACATGTTTGAAGCATAGATATAGTAGTCAAAGCTGACTACATGTTGCTGCTACAGCAGATTTGTCTAATTGATGAATGTGTTGAATGTAAAAACGTTTGCTAGCTAGCCTGCTAGCGACAGCTAACCCTGCTAGCTCGTTAGCCAACATCGGCTACTCGACTTTTGTTGGACAAGAGCTGTTGTGGATAACGTTATCTTGGCTACCGTACCTGGATTGGTATCTTCTGAGGCTGGTCCAGTTACGTGGCTCCACGAACAGCAAATTAGAACAAGATGGCTATGGAAAGCCTTTGGTGTATCAAATCCAGAAAATTGAGTTCAATAATCGAGAATGTTCCTGCTCGACGCCGACCGCGTCAAACATTTCTCTGAAAACAGAAGCGACTCTCGACGGCTGCTTCTCTTTGCAGATCCAAGAGACTTTTTCCTCTTTTCTTAAAACTCCAGACTGCGAGTAAGCACTCACAAAAGAAAGACTGGGTAATCCAAAAATCGTGCCAAAGTGTACTTCCGATTTTGAAGAGGTTTTGGTCGTTTAAAAGTGTAACGTTGTACTCCTTCGACAAGCTCACATTTCCCCGTCGTCCAGCTATGCTATCCTGTGCCACACACAGACAGTCTACTGACACGAGGGCTGCACTGCCGCGAGAGCACCTCTTTCCAGCCAATCACCTTAACACAAAGGGAGTTCAACCAATCATATTAACACATGAGGGGTTCTGCTGTTTCCACCAATCGTAAGACCATATCCCCACGTGGGGTTGTCTGCTCCACATATTACGTCATTCTCGCCATTTTAGGTTCGAAGTATTTTGCTATCATCACATAGCTGGTTTGATATTTGTAAATATTTTGCGCAAACCCACGATGTGTGTAGTCACATATCAATGCAGCAATAAAGATTATATACATTTATTATTTTGTTGTCCGAGTGAGTAGGTTGGGCTTGCAGCACTGATGAATTCTATAGGCTGTTTTTCTCAGAACTATTCTCTCCACATGCACACGTTTTGGGTTCATATTGACAAATTGTGCTGGGCGTGTGGCTTATTTAGGCTACAGTTTGCTTATTATGGAAAAAAGACATACAACTTTACATTGGAATGATAGTTGTTAAAGATGTGCTCTCATGGCTGTGATGACAGCTTTTGGTTTCACCCTCTGATTTGATTAAATTACTCTGATAGAAATCACAAGCTTCCAATACGTGATGTAGGGTTAGAGAACGAAGGTAGGCTTTGTCATAGCTTCATGGAATTCCACAGATATTGCAGATTAGTATGTATCATAGTTGTATAGATTCATATAAATATGACCCATGAACTAAAAGGGCAATAGCTAGCAAAGGGAATAGGATGATTGTTCTGGTCTGATCCCCGTGAACATCGGCCATGTTTGAACTTTAGAAGAGCAGCCTATCATGTGTTGCCTGTTTTGCTGCCCCACGTGGGGTTCCTTTGCGGCTTAGCAGCTTTTTGTCCAATAGACACGCAGCTCGCGGTCTCGCCTGTTTTCTATTGGACAGAAAAGGTTAAGCCTGTCATTCAAGAAGGTTTGTTGTCAATCAATACCACGCGGGGTCAAGCGCTGACAAATGCCTGTGCTTCTCGGTCTTCTGCCCGTGAATAGTGCTTGGAATGGTTGCTTAATTAGCTTCGAATGGCTTTTCTTTCCAGTTCAAACAATCTGTTACTACCACGTGGTAATGAGAGCCTTACATAAAACAAAGAGGCAAAGAAGCATGCAAACACTTAATGACAGCGAGATATATATTTTTAAAATAAGTAGCTTGCATTTTTATGAGCTTGTCACCAAAATAGGTTGATCTTTCATCGAATAGTTTGACAATTATGGACAATTGTTCCATCATTGTTTTGTGTATTTAAAAGCTCATTAGACCTTCCTTACCCGAAGGTAATTTGAAATAGAGCGGTCGATTTTCGAGTCACAGTTTTTGTTGTCTGTGCAAACTAACCATTCTTATGATACAAAAAATACTTCTTTTCAATGCTTGACTTCTGACACTGCCTTTTTCAAATGTGATGTGTAACTGTCCACATAAATAATGCAGTTTTGCATTAATGCAGTCAAAACAAAAGTGACTTAGCCTACTTTCATTCAGAAAATCTGGTAATATTCCAGCTTCTACTCAAGACTAGACTTGCTTCACTTCACTTCTCAGTGATGTGAAGGTCTTTTAGTATTTATGGATTCTGTGGGTTTGGTCGTAAATTGTGGGTGTCATACAGAAAGACACAGGTTTTTGTGGCTTAACTGTGACTGAAATCTCTCGATTCCCTTCGTCCTAGTTATGAAGAGTAGGGTTTCTGGGCCATACTCGAGAGTACTACTGTGTGTGTGTTTGTGTGTGTGTGTGTGTGTGTCACTCTCTATTTCTCTCTCTCTCTGTGTCACACACACACACACACACACACACACAGCGCAAACACACACTCAACCGCCAGAGAACTGGCAGGCTAATCTGTGTCAGCCAGCATCCCCCCACCACCCCCACCCCCAGTCCTCCTCAATAGAAAGTGCCGGGATTAAAAGCAACAAAAGGCCAGGGCCTAACCTCAGGCAGGGGAGACGGGGTGAGATGGGGCAGGGGGAGGGAGGGAGTAGTTCCCCTCCACCTCCCACACACCCTCACATCCACCTCCGACCCCCTCCCCCCCCCCCCCCCCCCCCCACACACACAGGCCTCCTTGCTGTTTATTTACACGGAAACCCCAGCCGCTGTGAAAGTCCCACCCCCCGGCTTTACACATGGCCCTATTTGCAGAGGTGGTTTTAATTCTTCACAGAACAAGGGATTGGCCTCTTTTACCCCTCACCCCCCATATACACATACACACACACACACACACACACACTGTCAACTAACCAACCACACACACACATTTGAACTGAGCGTTTGGCTGGTTCCCACAGACCAACTGGGCCCTGGAGCCTGTACCACTGTAAAGAACTGAAAAGAAAAAACAAGACAAAACAAACAAAAGCCATCCTCACTTCATGCTTGAGTAAGGTGATCTTGGGAGATCTCAGTAGGGGATCCCAGACCATTTTAGCAGGTATGGTTGGGTTCATGCATTTTTTTAATTATTTTTCTCAGCAACTGTAGGTGTGAAGTGTGAGTGTGAAGCAGGGCCTGCTTCAGGCAGCGTGATGAGCTAAGCTGAGCTGAGTTGAGTTGAGTTGAGTTGGGTTGAGCTGAGTTGAGTTGAGTTGAGTTGAGTTGAGTTGAGTTGAGTTGAGTTGAATTGAGCTGAGCTGAGCTGTGGGCCACTATGCCCCTGCTGTGTAGCACCATTAGATATCTGCATGGCAAACAAGGCAGGGATATATGAAGAGACAGTGACACCCAAATTTATCATCGGCTTATTGGCCACACATGCAGCTGAAAGCACTATATGCATACAGTCATTAATGAGATGGCGAGAGAAAAAAATGGCTGGAAGAATGTAAACTCAGGCCTTCTAAAGAACTTCAGAGACTGCGTGTTTGTGTGCGTGTTTGTGTGTGTGTTTGTGTGTGTGTGTGTGTGTGTTTGTGTATGTGTGTTTGAGTAAGAGAGAGAGTTAGAGAGAGAAAAACCCCCTAAACAACCCCCTCATATTCAGCCTGAGTTTCCTGTTCACGGAGCAGAAAATGGGGGTCTTATTTCCCTGATGGGTGGGTATTGTGCTGCGGTGCTGTCTCCAGGGCATGACATGGTTTTACTGCCTGGGCCAGGGCCTAGAGGAGATACACACACACACACACACACACACACACACACACACACACACACACACACACACACACACACACACACACACACACACACATACACACACACATAAACAGACCTCTCTCTCTTTCGCTGACTCTCACTCACACGCACTCACTCACACACACACACACACACACACACACACACCATGCATTCCAGTTCACAAAGACCCCAGTGTGTGGCAGGAGGGTATGAATGGCCTATAGTGTATCGGGGTGAGTCGTCAGACTGTAATCAATGCAAACAGGATGAAAGGCCTTATCAGAGGGGACAAACGCAGACATGAGCAGTGTCACCAAACAAAGAGGTAGGGAGCCGTTGGCTATATCCCCAGTCCAGGCCTCAATACAGCCGGGGGGAGGGTGTGTGTGTGTGTGTGTGGGGGGGGGGGGGGGTGTAGTGGGGGTTAGAACAGCGAGAAGGCTCAGAGCCAATTACTACTCTGAAATTCTAATTCACTGACATCAACAGCCACTCACTCATATCTTACGACCTCAAGTAGAGACATTAGCACCAGTAGCTGCAAGCTAAGGAGGGGACAGCTTTCTCACCATCAGCTCTGTTGTGTGTCTGTTTGTGTGTGTGTTGAGGTATAAATTTAGAGAGTGGAGGGGAAAAAGAACACACCCTTACATACCAGTGATACTGCATGTGTGCAACTTTAGTTTCATCGCTCAGAGAGAGAGAGAGAGAGATTGAGAATGGAAAGTTTTATTGTTTTTATCCTCTAAATGCTTTCAGTTTTTTTTTCTCTTCTTTTCTTTGCCACACATGGACACTTTAAAACTACCCTGCTTCTTGCTCCTCAGGAGTCTCTTGAGCTCTTCACAGCTTTGTGTGGCTGGGCCACGATCCCCCACCCCCCACCCCCCACTCTCCTGCCACAAAAGAGGGCTTGGCCCCTGGAGGAAGCTGCAGGGGGGGGTGGAGGGGGGGCCTTTTGAGGAGGCCCAGCTGCCCATCAGACCAATTTGCTGCGGATCCAAAGGTGAGCACACGGCAGAACGAACCACAAGGATCCCCAAAAGAAAAAAACACCCTCTCAGCCACAATGACCTCTTCACCACCGCACAGGAGAAATCAATACTGCTGTCTGCTCCGGCTTAACACAGGGCCTAACAGCCATACCTGACAGAGAACCAGCACCAAGTACACACGCAAACACACGCACACACACTCAAACTCACACACACATATGCACACAAACAACATTTTAAATATTCACACCCACATTTATTCAATCTCTCTCTCTCACACACATACACACACACACACACACCTACTTTGGAGAAAGGCAGTCACTCCAGCTTGGTTTCCCAGTTGATTTTGTTGCTTTGTTTTGGTTTTAGTTTTCATCTGTATTTTTTTCCTGGCCTTCCCATGGGCCCCCCACTGATGATGCTGGTGATTGTGTGTAGTAGAGGCTCCATTCATGCAGCCCTGACTCCAGAGGTTAATGCCATTCATTGGATGACAATGAAACGTTACAATGAGCCCCGTTTGGCGAACAGAGCCCCATTAATGGCCATTGTGTGCGCCCCCGACTCATCTGTCAAGTGGCTTGTATGCTCAGATTTACAAAGAGTCTCCTCCTCCACAGTGGCTGCCGTAATCATTTATTCGGCACTGGCTGCCAGCCTGTGTGATATCAGGCCCTTGAAGTCTGACCTCCTGTCAGCCCTTCCTAGTGCTGTTTTCTTTTCTTCTCTCTCGCTTTCTCTCTCTCTTTCGCTCTCTCTTTTTACCACCACAGCTGAAAACAAAATGAATAAAAAAGCGTAAAGAGGACTGTTGCCACCTCCCATTGATAATTAGTAATTTATTCATTCCCATTACACAATGAAGGGCCTTTTATGTTTAACCAGACAAAAGGGAGGAGTGGTGGCCATGGTTTTAGGCTGTTTCCCCTGAGTGTTGCTTTAATTGTTTATTCATTAATCCACTTGGTCATTTGGTTTGTTTGGTACCTTTGTGATGCAGTGTTTGCTTTTAGCCATGGTTGAGCTACTGATCTAAAACAGACACTTTTCAGACACACTCCTCACACACACACACACACACACACACACACACATACATACAAACACGCACTAACACACAAACACACATGTACATGCGCACATACATACACACTTCTGCTCGCACAGGCAGAAATAGAGAGAGAGTGAGATAAAGTGAGATGAGATGTGTGTGTGTGTGTGAGTGAGTTACAAACATTCCCATCGCAGCTAAGCTGCAGTCATTTTCACCGTGCTGTTAAATAATTGCTACAGACAGTTGCTTCAGCATTTACATCAATTTGACAATGAGCTGTGAGATGTGTGTGAGTGGTGCCTTTGAACTGCCTCGCACCCGGCACTGCTGAGCCCGGCTCATTAAGCCACGGGGAGGACAGATTACTCACCGGGAGGGAGGGGTGTGTGCGTGTGTGTGTGTGTGTGTGTGTGTGTGTGTGTGTGTTGGGGGGTGATTTTCAATTCTACAGCACAGGCTTCCTGCACATGTTTCACATCACAGAAAAGTCCAGTGCACGTGGTCAGGTGTGCTCTCTTGAACGCACACACTCTGACAAACAAATGCACTCATGATTACAAAACAATACAAAATATACATGTTACCTACACACACACACACAAAACTTAATTTTACTCTCACACATTACCATTTGTTAGTAGTCACTGGTGGTAATGTAAATAAGACACTAGTTTAAATGACAAGTTCACTCATTGGGTGTAAATTTACTTAATAGCACCAGGAATGTGTGTGTGACTGTGTGTGTGTGTGTGTGTGTGTGTGTGTGTGTGTGTTGGCGCATACATGAGGGGCTCTTCACCTCCCCTGTCTGTGAGAGTGTGAAGTGAACACAGGGGCCTAATCTGGGTTTCCCTGGCTTTTAAAATGACATACAACACTGGAGCTGAAATGAAAGCCCTGTTGAGCCCACTATCTGCCAACAAGAGCTTAACTATGTCTTCAAAGATTAATTACTCTCTAATTAGCCTTCCTCTCTCCATCTCTCCCTCTCCTATTCCCTCTCTCTTGTTTCCCATCTTCATTTCCCTCTTACTCTCTCTCTCTCTCTCTCTCTCTCTCCTCTGTTCTCTCCTTCTTCCTCTCTCTCTCTCTTTCTCTCTCTCTCTCTCTCATTTTCACACAGATAGATCTGGATGAGCTGCCACACATCTGTGTTCCCCAGAGCGTCTCCTGAGCAGCTCCAGCAGCAGTGGCAGCAGTTGGATGAAATCACTGGGGTGTGAGTGATGCAAACATCCTGACTGACACCACAGCAGATGAATCTAAGCACGCTTAATTGCCTGACAGGTTCGCCGTCACTGTGTGTGTGTGTGTGTGTGTGTCTGTCTGTGTGTGTGTGTTTATGGATGTCAACATGATGTAGTAGAGTCTGACAGGAAAATTACTTTACACAAAGTGGAATGCATTATTTTATATACATTAGTTCTGTAGAAATACGCATGATGAGGGGAAGAGAGAGAAAGGGATAGAAAGCTGAGAATTAGAAAGAGAGAGAGGCTGGGGGGATCTGTGAGCAGGAGAGATTGGTTGCCATGGGAACAGAAAGCCCACTGGATTGTGGGTCAATCACAGGGGAGACTCAGTCAGAGAATGGTATATAGTCAAGAGTGTTTGTGTGGCACTCGCCATGCAAGCCCACTGATAGCTGTCAATGACAGGTCAAGAATAGGTTCTCACGTACGCTATGGAGGGATGCAGCCAGGCATGCAAGGGCATGCCAGGACAACCTTTTCACACGTGTCAGTGACAGAGAAGGAGTGTACCAGTGTGTTGATGCCCCTGAGAAAACACACACACACACACACACACACACAGCTACACTCACTCACACACACAGACACAGACACACTCGCTCACTCACACACACACTCACTCCACTCACACACACACACACACACACACACACACACACACACACGCGCACTCACTCACTTGCCCTCCAAGAGAGCAGGGGGCACTAGTGAGGTTCTGCTGACACCTTTGGCTGCTGAGCTGGAGATGTTTCTCTGTTCTCACCTCTGTGTGTATGTGTGTGTGTGTGTGTGTGTGTGTGTGTGTGTGTGTGTGTGTGTAAGCGGCGCCTCGCTGAGCGTTTCAACCATGTTGACTGCTCTGCCATCTCTCTCCTGTTATCTGGAGCTGCTGTGGACGGCCACTTATCACCCTTCTCCCAGGCAGGGGGCTTGACTGCTTGTTTGTCCCAAACCACACAACTGCCCACACATTGGCTTGTCACTTACGTACCCAATACACTCGCACACACACACATATACACAGACAAACACACACACACACACACACACACATACAAACATACACAAACACATGTACAGAAACCTGATACCTTCGTCCCATCAAACACATACACACACACACACACAAACACATACACAAACACATGTACAGATACCTGATACCTTCCTCCCAACAAACACACACACACACACACACACACACACACACACACACACACAAACAAACACATACACATACAAATACATACACATGTGCACAGGCAGAGGAATCACACATTTGTAAAGCTAAACAAACATATATACACATATGTATATACACATATACACACAAACACGCAGTTCTAAACACACCACACACTTATAAGCACAAGATAAACACAAACACCGGCAATGCAAATGTACACTAAAGGAGCTATAGAAAAAGCACACAAAAACAAAACATGAAATCTAGACAAAGATAGACAAACAGACATACTGATAATCATCCTCCTGCATACATATGTATGAGTCAGCCCTACAGTGAAACACAGACAAGACAATCCAGAGTTGCATGCTTAGATCTGACAAGTGTAACATGATAGATTGGCACCTGTGTTCATCTTATTTTATTGCGCAATAGATCTTTCTAGTTTAGTTTACCTCATGCTACGCTGCTATAGTTAGCATCTCTGCTAGCTTCCTCTCTACCCCCTTGTCTTACTTCCTTGTCCCCCAGTTCCTCTTTCCTGTTTATATCGTCGCCACGGAAACAGGTAGCTTGTGTTCTCACAGCCTAATGAGAAATCTGATAAACATTCATTTAAAAAAAGTCCCATCCATAAAATGTTTTACCCTCATATTGTAAATATAAATAGTTTACATTATGTTTGGGCCATTTTTCTAAATTATCCGTTTTGAAATGTTTACATTTTTCCACTTGGCCAGATGTAAGTAGGCTACTACCCTACAGAGCTCAGTGTTATTGAGATTAGCATGACTAGCAGAAACAGCATGCTAGCTTGTGGACTATCATAGGGGAGGATGTGTTCTTTTACCACGTCACACCAGTGCTGACACAGAAAAAGATGATTACTCCAGAAACGACATTCTTTGTTTGTTTATGTTTTTTAGTGTTTTTGTGTGTGAGCTGTCCATGACAGACATTCACATATGGGGATAATTGCGTATTTAACAAACATGAAATCTTGGGCCTGTGTGTGTTTGTGTTTGTATTTGTGTGTGTGTGTGTGTGTGTGTGTGTACACATGTGTATATTTGTTTATGTGTGTGTGCACAGCCTAATCTTTGGACCAGCCTCAGAGCCCACACTCAATATAAAGGGGAAAGGATATATCACCATGGGAACACTTCAAAGAAACAGCATTTTATGACACCAAAATATGTATTTGGCTAATTCTTTATCTTTATTAGGGCTATGGATTTTTTGATGTGTGTGTGGGCTGGGTATTCTGGTAGAATTATAGCTGGAAGATGGTTGAAGTCACAGCTGCATCTTTTAGTAAAATTGCCATGTAGCATGAACTTAGAAGAAGGAAGTGTAATTTACAATTAAGCTTTAATGCCCTGCGTTGATGCTTTGCATTTTCAATTGCAATTTTCTGTGAACTTCTGTGATGTAGTGTATAATGCAGCATGCATCCTTGCCAAAACTCACCCCTTATTTTTTTTACATTAGTTAGTGTAATGCTTGGACCAAATTGCTTTGACCAAACTGAGAAGGCAGAGGGAGAGAGAGAGAGAGAGAGAAGAACAAATAGTGGAGGGTGAAGATAGGTGACGGAGGTCATCACCTACCTGAGCAGAGATGGCCATCACCTGTCTGAGAGAGGTGTAGAGAGGTTGAGAGGGAAAGGAGTGGACAGTGTGCATTTGTGTGTGTTGACACTGATAAACAAAAGGTAGCACAGCAGCACTCTTCATCACACTGGCTTGCAGAACCTCTTTCAAGACATTCTTACCTGTTAGAACTCACTGCTAGAAACACACACACACGCTTATGAGGTTTTGCCTTTTGCAATAACTCTCTCACACATACACACACACACACACTCACACACACACACCCCACACACACGCTTGTAAGGTTTTGCTTTTTTTGCAATAACACTCTCTCTCTCTCTCTGTCTCTCACACGCACACACACAAACAAAGACACACACACACACACCTGTATTCATGGTGGTGGAGCCTAACAGGATTCAGTGGCAAGCAACCACCGGAGATGAGCTCCAGTCTACACATTACAGCTCAATCACATCAGATCAGTGCCACCTCTACACTCCCACACATTAGGGAGGGAGATCAAGGCGTACACACACACACACACACACACACACACACACACACTCACATGCTCACACTCCGAAATCTGAAATCCACCTCTGAGTCCTCCTCTTCCTCCTCCCCCTCCCCTTCCCTGCGAAGAACAAAGGCTGGCCGTAACTCTGTGAGCCTATTCATTTTCTTCTGGGATTCTGTAATTTCATGAGTTCCACACCATGGAGAGTCTCTTTTCTTATTTCCTGCCACAAAAAGCAATAACGCTCCCGCTCCTCCAGGCTAAATTGCCTTTGCACAAGCAGCCTGTCTCCCCCTTACTCACTCACACACACACACACACACACACACACACACACACGTGAGTACACACATACACACACCTCTCTTCTCCTGTACCTGCTGACTGACACGTGCTCCTAAAAAAATTACCCTACCTACTGTGCTGCTCGCTTCCAAGAGGGGACTTTATGCTGTTATTAAGGTGAAAACGAGAGGAAGATAGGCAGGAGATGGGAGGAGGAAGAGGGAGGGAGGGAGGGAGAGAGGGAGAAAGAGGAGCGAAAGAAAGAGACAGATGAGGGAGATGAGTGAGAGAAAGAGAGGGGGAGAGGGTGATAAGAGGAACAAGATGATAGAGGTTGAAATAGACAGAGAGAGAGGTGAGAGAAACGAGTGAGAGAGAGAGAGAACAAGAGAGGAGATGAGAGGGGATGAGAGGGGCAAAGAGAGTGAAAGAATAATGGTCCAGCCGTGGAGAGGAGGGAAAAAAGAGATATCAGTGTGTTGGTTTGGATCGATGTGGGGAGTGGGGTTTCTGACAGCAGCGAAGGATGCTCCTCTGGCTGCCACACCAGCCGGAACCAGAGACTGGGCTAGGCCCCCGATCCCATCTGAGGGATCATTACACAGGCTCTCATTGACACACTCCATCTCTACTCAACAGACCCAACCCAAAGATAGCTACACGCAGAGAATACAGTACCTGGCTCCAAGCGCTCCAGTTTGCTCTCTGTAGGCTCTCATGAGCCCATAAGAGGGCTTCTCATCCAACCTGTTCTAGCCTTATTCTCCAAGACAACCTGATGGATGAACTTGACAGTCAGAACCACAATGATTTTCACAGAACATAGTATACCTATACCCAACCACCCAACCCAAAGTCATTTACACAGACAGAACCATATAGACCCTGACAGAACCACTGTGATGTTTACACATTTAAATACTTCTGAATGGGTCCTGATATAGTCTGACCTGAGCTGGTCATAAGATGCATCATTATCAACATATCACTGCTGTTGTAGATCCAATTATGCAGGTTCTATATGATTGATGATGTAATATCGTCATGCACCTCACATCTCCTGTATTCCACCTTGTCAGGGGCCAGACAGACAAACCTGGAGGCAAAACTCTTTGTCTGTTCATAAGCTTATTTTCCTTTACCAACCCCCACCTCTCTTTCTCTGTCTCTCTCTCTCTCTCTCACACACACTCACACACATATACATACACACACATACAGGCAGTAAGAGTCACAAACACAAACACACATGAGCAGACATATACACATGGTCAAGAACTCACACACACACACACACACACACACACACACACATAAACACACACACGACTATGGTATCATCGGGCAAGAGGAGAGCAAGAGGAGAGCAGAGGCAGAAGACACAGTAAATGATTGCCTCAGTCTGGGAGCTAAGCCTCTCTTATTTTCTTTCCAAATGAGGACCTAAATTGACTTTCCTTTAAAAATCTAATTATTAGCCTGTGCCCTCCAAAAGTCTCTCCAAAAAAGCGCCCGCAGCACCCAAACTATTACCATAAACACAACCCACGGCAAGCTTAAAACAAATTGTATATTTAGTCTGTGCTAATGGGATTCAATTTG
>PYXC01002157.1:22500-30000 GCA_015244755.2 Tenualosa ilisha
TTCTTCCTCCCCTCCTTCTCTTCATTTCTTCCTCTCCTTTATCTCTTCTGTCTCTCTACTCTTCGCTCTTTTTTTACCCTCCTGTCTCCCTCCTTCCCTTTCCAGCTTTTACCTTTTTGCTTTGTCTCCTACCTCCCTCATTCCCTCTCTCTCTCCTTTCTTCTTCCCACTATCTATATTTCTACACGCCTCCCTCATTCCCCCTCTATCCCCCTCTCCCTCTCTCCCCCTCCCATTCTCACATCATTACACAAATCTGCAGTTAGCGCCAGACAAAACATCACCCCTGCAGGACACTGGAGAAGAACAAGGGTTACACAGAGGGAAAGATAGAGAGAGAGAGAAAGAGAGAGGAGGAAGAGAGAAAGAGAAGTTAGAGAGAGTGGGAGGAAGAGAGGAAAGATAGAGTGATATGTGAGAGAGAGAGAGGAAGAAAGAGAGAGAGAGGGAGGAAGAGATGGAGAGGGAGGAAGAAAGTGTGTGTGAGAGACAGGGAGGAAGAGAGTGAGAGAGAAAGAGAGAGAGAGGGAGAAAGAAAGTGAGAGGGGAGGGAGAAGTAACTTGGCTGTGCTGGCCTCTCTCCTGTGATGGGTGCAGATAAGCAGGCCTGAGGGTGCTGTTATCTCTCCACTGCTCCCCAGTAAACGTACAGTTTAGTCTGTGGGATTAGATGTGCCCGTGGTGACAGGGAGAAAGGGCACGGCCCTGGGGGGTGGCACTGATGTGGCCCTGCATGACACACAACCCCCCCCCAACACACACACACACACACACAGAGACACACAGGAGACAGGGACCCCATGCCCAAGGACACAGCATTTCCCATCGCCCTCACATCTCTACCTCAACCCCCCACCTCGGATCCCCCAAGCAACTGTGCATAAGTGTTGTTATGTGTCCACCTTAATAAAGCTCAATACCCTACCATTCTCTCTTGTGCTATCTCCCTCCCTCCTTCTCTCTCACTCTCTCCCTCTCCCTCTCTCTCTCTCTCTCTCCCTCTCTCCCTCCCCGTCTCTCCCTCTGTCCCTCTTCCTCCCTCACTCTCTCTCCCTTCCTCTCGCTTTCTCTCCTTCTCCCTCTCTCATTTTCCATCCCTCCCTCTCTCTCCTTTCCTCCCTCCATCCCTATCTCCCTCTCTCTCTCTTTCTCTCTAGGCTGTGCAGTGTGAAGTGTATTGCTGTGGAGAGAACAGAACTGTATTTAGTTACCCTTTATGCTTCTGATGGCTGCTTGTACATTCAGTAACCTCAAGGGGTGTGGTGTGTCAGGTGCTTGGTAATCAGGTCACTATAGAATATGTGTGTGTGTGTGTGTGTGTGTGCATGCATATATGTGTGTGGTACACCCACTCCTAGTTGGCCCTGAAGGGGTGAACAACAACCCACCACTGACCCAAGTAACCGACATAAAACACACACACCTTTAAAGTAATGCCCAACCAGTGGGATTTATTAACACTAAGGCAAGACACAAAAAACACATACAGTCGTAACAGTGTGTGTGCATGTGTGTGACCCACAATGGAACAGAAACACAGAATGGGGAACCCATGGTAGACATAAATAGATGGCTCTGTCAGTCACACAGCAGATGGGAGGAGAGGAGAGGAGAGGAGAGAAGAGGAGAGGAGAGGAGAAGACAGCTTGGAACTCTGTCTGTCCTGTGTGTGCATCTAGGGATTTAGTTTGGACATGGGACAGCTTGGGACAGAGAAAGAGAGACATACTCAGGAAGGGGTTTATCCACAGGCCTCACTTAAAGCCGCTCACCACTGCCATTTTGGACAAATTGGGAATTCCTTCAGATGAACATGTTTCGCTCACTCGCTCACTCGCTCGCTCGCTCATTCACTCGCTCGGCCGCGACCACAATATTTGGGTTTTGTGGACCTCCAGGGCTTGGAGTATGTGAGACATTTGGAGAATGGCTTTGGCTGGATGCTAATGCTAACAGCAGAAACAGCAATACTGCCTGTGGGTGTTTTAAATGGGACAGATTAAAGGTAGGCACTAAGCAGAGAATAAAACATCAGCTGCCCAATACCAGAATATACAGTATGTTAGCTGTGCTCCAGTCCAGACCCCAAACTTGTATTTCCACTATGACTGTGTGTGTGTCTGTGGTGTGTGTGTGTGTGTGTGTGTTAAGTTGCGGTCTTGCCTGTCAGCCTGCATCATGGGGTAGAAGACTCTGTGAGTATCTGTGTGTGCATGTGTGTGTGTGTGTGTGTGTGTGTGTATGTCATCCTGCATCAGTGGGAATGAAACTGTGTGTATATGTTTATGTGTGAACCAGTGTGTGTGTGTGTGTGTGTGTCATCCTGCATCAGTAGGATGACACTGTATTTGTGTGTGTGTGTGTTTGTGTGTGTCTGTGTGTATGTTTTTGTGCCGTTCTGCATCAGTGGAAAGAGTGTTCCAGCTCAGTTCTGCCCAGCCAGTTGAGCTGCGGGCCAGTGGTATGTCTCGCGGTGATGATGTCACTGCTTGTTGGCCGTCCCCTGGGTGGTGATTTATGAGCTAATCTGGGCCTGTCTCCTTCTCCTTGGCCCTCAGGACACTCTTTCTCTCTCTCTATCTCTCTCTTTCTCTCTCTCGCTCTCTTTTCCTTTCTCTCCATCTCTATCTCTTTCAGTGCCCTCTTCTCTCTCTCTCTCTTTCTCTTTCTCTTTCTCTCCCAGAGCTGTGCTAATGGGATTCCGCTGTGGATTTACACTCTCTGCCATCCATCTACATGGCTACACACATCAGAACACACACTGCTTGGCAACACACAAAGGGATATATGCACATGTTCGGGCACACACACACACACACACACACACACACAAACACACACACACACACACACACACACACACACACACACACACACACACACGCACACACACACATACTAACACACATAGTAGAAAATAAATACATCCACAAACAAAATAAACACCGGCACATGTTTAACCGGCATGAAATCAACTAATCAGGCCTGAATTCATTGCACGTTTTTAATCAGCACCCTGTAACAGCTATATTACAGCCTCTTATGATGATGAAAAATGGACACTTCCCATTACGATATTAGCCAGCTGAATTATGCACAGGAAGCGTATCGGACCGTGCGGATTCTCCTCCACCACATATTAATTCCATAATTATCCCTCCTAATCTCTGAGTGAGCTAGAGAGAGAGGAACCTATCCCAGTGTAGCCTGTCCTGCTCATTTGGATTCATTCTGATGAATCAGATAGGAGGCTAGAAGAACCTGCTGCAGACCCACTTTCTATTTCTCCCTGGACGGCCTCAGAAAAGTAATTTGTGAGGCTGGCAGGAGTTACACTGATAGGTGGCCAGATGAATGGCTGGTGTGTGTGTGCGTGTGTGTGTGTGTGGGCGCGGCCAGGTGGGAGCTCAGAGCAGAGCCACTGGGCAGTAAATCACCAGGCGATTAGTTTTACGAGCGAGCGAGGGACCGTCGAGAAAATAATTGCTAATGTTCCCAGACTAACCAAAGGGAAATGGAGGTAATGGGCCAATTTATAAATTCTGATTGGTATACATGAAACACGTCCAGCCCATCTCCTTTGCTCTGTTTTTTTTTTTATATTTTGTTTGTATTTATTTATATATTTTTAACAGCGCTGCCCTATAAAAGTGGCCCCTGCGCCCCTCGGGGTCCCTCAGTCTCCACGGTCGGTCATTAAAATCAATGCTGTCACTGTGTCACTGCCTACCACCGCTGCTGCTGCTGCTGCTGCTGTTGTTGTTGTTTTTTCTTGACTGTTATGCCTCTCTCTCTCTCCGCAGAGGACAGCGAGAGCACCTCACCGCCGTAAATCAGTGGCATATAAAAGGACAAAAACACCCATGTAAACAGCAAGTGCCTATAATTCACTCTAAGGTGTTTCTCTCCTTTTTTTTTTTACATTTTACTTACTTCAGTCCATACCACACTGACTTAAGCAGCCCCACCCCCGTCCTCAATACATGTGCTATGCGTGTCCTACATGTGTCCTGTGATCCTGATACAGCGCAATAGCCTTTAAGTGGGCCATAACTTTCATACACCAACATTGTCGGCGTGACCCCAATGACCTTGATGAAACAGAATAGCAGCATATCCTTTGTGACTTGTAAGACCTTGACATGAAAGAGCAAGTGTGCATGTGTGTCCTATGGCCCAGATACAGTAGCATAGCCTACACACAGGCCCCATGATTATGATATATAGTCACAACCTTAGTTCAAATATACCAAATATCCCCTACCAGTCTGTAACCAAGTAACATACCTTGTATTCCGCATTATAAACGGTTTATATATGAATTTTGCAAAATAACAGCAGCTCTTTAATTAATACTCGGAGCAGCATGTCTAAGGCAATTTTTTCATCAGTTCAAAAGTCTGAGTAAAATGTTAAAGTGTATGGTTATGCATATGCAAAAAGATGCAAAAGTGGGTAGAGATACCCATAAGTATTAGTATTAATATAGTCTCTGATAGTTTGTTTTGAGTGACTGCTCTAAAATGGGCCTTTGTGTATAGTATGGCCTTGTTATGACTCACTGTGCCTAATGAGAGCTCTTGATCTGGGAAAAATGATTCAGTGATGTTAATGTTGATTGGTGATGAATTATTTGAAGTGAATTTCTCTGTCAGCAGCAATCACACAGGTGGCAGTTAAAGGACTTTACTCTAAAACAGCAAAAAAAAAAAAAATGTATTTCTTTTCCACTGGCAAACACTTTATTCAGCATTTTATTTTAAATATCTCCATAGTTACTCAAGAAATGAGCCAGCGTGTTTCAGAATAAGGACCTAAGTTAAAAGAGGTTTGTGCCACCCTGAAGAGAGTCTGTTTGTGTCATAAGCTAGCTTCTGTGAAAGGTGGCGGTTAATTCAGACCAAAAATGTGCCTGCATGGTGTGTATATATGTGGTCCTCAAAGCCAAGGGCTGCACCCGCTACACACACACAGTAAAAGACACATGCACACACACACAAAAAAAAAAAAAACACTTAGCTTAACCACACACACACACATACACTCACAAACAACCACCCCCCACCCCACAGACACACACACTGACACATTTTCCATCATTTTGACTAAAATCGTTAATGTTTTTAGCCCCCCCCCCCTTCCCCCGCGGGTCTTCTGATGTTTAACGGGCGAGTTTTGTTGAGTCTACACATGGGCGGAAATGTTGTGCAGCTGCGGATTCCACTCATGTGGTCACTGGAGCATGGACTTATCTGGTAGGAGGCTTCGCCGCGCTCCAGCCGCACTCTGACCAATTTATACTTCCGCATCAAGCTGGGTGGTCTGCTCGACTAGTTCGCTCCCAGCTGGTTTTACCCCCACCCGCTGCACCCCTTCTTGTCCACAGAGTTGTTGCTTTATAACCACCACCCTTTAACCACACTCATACACACACACACACACACACACACATACACACACACACACACACACACAGACACACACACACACACACACAGACACACACACACACACGTGGATGGATGTTATACAGATAAACATACAGACTCAAACTCACACACACAGAGTTGTACATATACACTGACACACATGCACACATGTCTTCACATAGGTATACACACACACAAACAAAAACACATGGAAACAAATACAAAGTCGTTCCTCTTCATAACTCTCTCTCCACACTAAAAACTGCAGACACACACACACACACCAAAAATGTTTATTATATAACCAATACCCTCTACCCTGTGCCCACTCAAAGACACACATCACCATTTTTCCCTTTTTCCCTGCCCCACCTGCCCCATTCTCCTTGTAAACAATCTAAACAGACACAGATGAACACACACACACAAAGACACACACACACACACACACACACAACACACACCTATTTGTAAAACTTAAAATGCATCCAAACACACACATTAGTGCTTGTCATGTCATTAAGGGGTCTGGGGCGGAACATCAGTGTGTCTGGCTGTTGTGTTTAGAGCAAACAGATGAGGTGGGACCACTTTAGTCAGTGCTTACTGATGGGACTGATAGAAATGCTCTGTGTTTGCACACACACACACACACACACACACACACACACATATACAAACACACACACACACATACACTCGCACACACATGTACGCACACACACACGTACACACACATACACACACACACACACACACACACACACACACACACACATACACACACACACGCCAGCTGCAGGTCTACTGTGGGAACTCTTCTCTTGACATTGTCCACAAACCAGCATTGCGATGTAGACTGCTGCAACAATCTTCCACTCAGGCTTTTTTCTCGTTGCTAAACATAGTTTTGTCAGAGCTGTCATAACTGATACCTCAGAGCATGAGTAAAACGTTAAAGTGTGTGGTTATGCATATGTGCGTGTCAGTGTGTATTTCTTTTAGTACACACACACACACACACACACATAGTGCAGGATGTACGGCGTATCTAGGCTTTGGCGGATGTGACTGCTGCTTTGCAGACACATTTGACCTTTTTTACAGCGCAGGAACCCAAAGCCTCCAACACACTTTCCACACCACTTCCCCCAATGTGGTTTCGGTTACGCTACTGTGCTCTCTCTCTCTCTCTCTCTCTCTCTCTCTCTCTCTCTCTCTCTCTTTCTCTCTCTCTTTCTCTCTTTCTCTCTCCCTCTCTGTGCTATCTGACTGTCACGCTTTGTCATCTTAGATGTTTGTGTGTGTGTGTGTGTGTGTGTGTGTGTGTGTTAGAGGGTGTATGTGTGTGTGTGTGTGTGTGTGCATGATGTGTGTGTATGTGAAAGAGAGAGAGTTGCTGCACCATCACATCATGTACCAGTCAGTGCGTCGTTGAACCATCCCGTTCTATCCCTGTGAGATTGTGTGTGTGTGTGTGTGTGTGTGTGTGTGTGTGTGTGTGTGTGTGTGTGCATGCGTGGCACAGACATGTGTGAGTGGTTATCACATTATGACTGTGCGCCCAACAGCCTGCAGCCACACAGGAGTCTTGGGAAGATCTGAGCTTCAAAACATGATAGAGGTCAGGAACACACACACATACACACACACACACACACTGACACAGAGTTGACTACTAACATGTGGAGAGAGAGAGGGATGAAGAGAAAAACTGGAAAGTGGAAGCCAAAGAAAGAGATAGCAGGGAGAGCCATGGAGATGGAGGGATGAAAGAAGGAGGGAGGGAATGACAGCCAGAGAGATAGTGTGAGAGAGAAAGAGAGACGGAGAAAGGGTGAGACAAGAGAGTGTGAACAGTCAAAGGGAGTTGGAGTGGTTGAGATAGAGAGGTGAAGAGATGAAAAGATGGCGGGATACAGAGAAAGAGTGTGAAGAAACAGAGGAGAAGAAGTAGCCGAACTCCGTCAGGAAGCACTCGAAGCTTAGGATATTAGGATTTCTGTAGTTTCCATGACGACAGACACAGATTGGAGTGTGCAGACGGACACCTTCTCTTACCCTGTGTCTG
>PYXC01002157.1:35000-40000 GCA_015244755.2 Tenualosa ilisha
ACCCCCGGGGCAAGAGAAGCAGTAGCTCATCAGGGCAACAGGGCCTCTCTGAATGAGCAGCAAGTAGAGCATAGAGAGGAGACAAAAAAAAAGAAAAGAACAAAAAAGAGAAAAGAAAAAAGGAAGAAAGAAAAATCTCAATTTGCAGACACATAGGGGCTATTACTGTCAAACTCACTCTCTCTCTCTCTCCCTCACTCATCCCTCTCTCTCTCTCCCTCTATCTCCATCCTTGTTCTTTTCTCCCCCCTCTCCCTCTCCTCTTCTCTTTCACCAACTCCCCTCTTGTTTTTCTTTTTTCTTTCCCTCCGTCTTCACCACTCTTTCTCCCTCTCTCACTCCCCCCTCCCCCCACCCCCTCCCTCTTTCTCTCTTTCTGTCTCAATCTCTAGTAAATTAGTTCCCCCTGATCCTCCTCTTCAGAGGCAGAAACGCATGTCCCCGGGGAGACTCTGCCTGCGCCCTGCAAATCAGCCCCATCATCAGACACTGCTGCCGTAAGACAGGCCTTTCCCCCACGGGTGTCTTCCTCTGTGCTATTATCTAAATGCAGATCTTATCTCTGTGCCGTAATTGATAAAACAAATGGACTGAAAGAGCACGGGGGGAAACATGACTGCATGTACATGAGAATGCTGTCAGCTTAGAATGGCCTCATACCTACAAACACCAACACACACACACAGACAAATGCATGCATACATACACATAGTAATACACACACACGCACACACACACACACATACACACAGACAAATGCATGCATACATACACATACTGATACACAGACATACGCACATGCATACATACATACATACATACAGAGAGACAGACAGAGCCACATGCACACACACACACACACACATACACATGCATAGACACACACACTCATACTCACACACACACATATATGCATACATACAGACAGACACACACACACATACATATGCACATACAAACAGATAGACACACACACATACACACACATACACACACTCCTCTTCTCCTCCCACTCCCTCTTCTGAAATGTATGTCCAGATGCTAATAGCAGGTATTTTGCGGACAGAACGGGGCTGTTTTCTCTCTGAAGCTGTATAGTGAAAATGTTGAGTGCGTTGTCTGGCCTGCTGGAGAGGCTGTAACAGTAGAAGGACAGCTTATTAAATTCAAACGGCCTGATTAGAGCCACTTAGCCTCTCTATACTGCTGACTGACAAGCGTGATATGATCTCATTAAACCTGAAACGGCCAGCCCAGGTTAAAAGCCTGCATGCTGCACTAATGTAAGCATCCAGACACACACACACACACACACACACACATCCTCTCATCCTCATTCATACACGCAAAATCTGACTCTCTCTCTCTCTCTCTGTCTCTCATACACACATACACACACTCACTTACACTCTCTCCCTTATCCACACACACACACACACACAAAATCGATTGCTATTCCGACCCACTCACCCCAGTCTGCACTAAGTGCCTTGATCTTCTCCTGTTCTCTATGTGTGTGTGTGTGTGTGTGTGTGTGTGTGTGTGTGTGTGTGTGTGTGTGTTTGTAGGCATGAGTGTGAGTGTGTGTGAGTGTGTGACAATCAGCCATCTCTTCCACACCCCACCCCCTTCACCTCTCCTTGCCTTCCTTGTGGAGTCTGGTAGCAGTTGGTGGAAGGGGTGGCCTTTTTCTGTGGAGGTCAGAGAGAGCACAGCGGAACAGGTGGTGGTGATAATGGAGGTGGAGGTGGAGGTGGTGAAGGGTGTGTGTGTGTGTGTGTGTGTGTGTGTGTGTGTGTTGGGGGGTGGAGAGGCGTGGTGGTGATGAGGATTTAATGACACCCAGCACTGCAGCTAGTATTGACACCAGAGTCAGTGGGACCCTTGTTGCAGCGTCACAGAGTCTCTCTCACTGCCTAGCCCTGGCCACACACACACACACACACACACACACGCACACACACACACACACACACACAAGCACGCACACACACACAGCTTAGCAGGGCCCTCTGCGGGGTAAAAACATCACCGATCAATAGGACACTAGGGGAGAATCAATGAGCACATCCCTCAGCCCCTGTGGCTTACCGTGTGTGTGTGTGTGTGTGTGTTTCAGTGTGAGTGTATTTCTTGGTGTGTGTGTGTGTGTGTTTCTCTGTAACTGTGACAGCGTAACAACACCAAGGCCTATTCCCCAGTATTATTTTCTGAAGACTTTCTAAAGATAATGTAACATGAAGTACAATATTTGTGGCAGCATGTGTGTGTGTGTGTGTGTGCGCGCGATGTGTTTGTGTGTGTGTGTGTGTGTGTGTGTGTGTGTGTGTGTGTTTTGGAGTGCGATAGGGTTGGCAGTGTGGTGTCTGTGCTCCATTAAAGCCTGTTCATAAACCACACATCATCACTCTGTTGTAGTCCTCCTAACACCTTCATACACACACACACACACACACACACACACAGCACACACACACACACACACACACACCACACACAACACACACACACACACACACACTCATCTCTAATGAATATGAATACCCCCCTCATAAAACGCAGCACTGTGTCATTACGCCCCCTACACGCCTCACTGGCTACGAAAGGAGGATCAGGGTGTGGAGGAGGAGGAGGAGGAGAAGGAGGAGGAAGAGGAGATTTAAATCATATACAGGAAAGTCAAACGTAAGCATTACTATAACACAGACAAGTCTTCCTAGCCCCCTGGACAGAGACACACTCCCTGGACAAACATGCAGTGGCACTACAGGCAGAGATGATGACTTACATTGAGATAAACATAGAGAATGGTGACAGACAGAGATGATGACTGATGAGTTCCACAGGGGACAGGAAGAGGGCGCCCTTCTAGATATCAGATAAAATGCAACAGTAGGTCAGGGGCAGCCTTTCTTACTGCTCATGGTTACTGAGTGATGAATTAAACCAATTTCACAGTAGGTCTGAGAGAAGCAGATAGATAGATAGATAGATAGATAGATAGATAGATAGATAGATAGATAGATAGATAGATAGATAGATAGATAGATAGATAGATAGATAGATAGATAGATAGATAGATAGATAGATAAACAACAATACAAGACATGTATTTGTCTATCTGTCTGTACGTACGTGCATGCATACACACATACTTGTGTATACATATATCATATATACATAAAGATGTACATACTGTCCATACATACATACAATGATGTATTGGCAGGGCACTCCTTTGTATTTTTGTAGTAGCCTATGTATATATGTGTGTATGTCATATGTCCGTGTGTCTATGTGTATGTATGATATGTTCACATGCTACTGGACACCTTCATTTCCTTCTGGATAAATAAAGTATCTCTATCTATATATAACATGACCATCAGTATGCCCTTGGCTGCAGTATGAGCCAAGACATACAAGACATGGTTTTATTCTACATGATGCTAAAGTGGCTAATTGAACAGAAATGCATAAGGTTATTACGAATCACAACAATGTAACATCAAGATATGCGTCCTCTGACACCATTGTGGCAACACCAAGGCTGCCATGACGCTGTTATTTCCGAGGGCTGAAGACTGGCTGGGAAAGTCAGGCAGTGAAAACAAAAGCCAGCATCTGGACCATCCAGTCATTCCTTACACTAGAGCGAATAATGACATGGTGGTGATTCACTATAAGGTGCACTGCATAGCCAATGAATGAATGAATGGATGAACGATTGAATGAATGAATGAATGGATTCTGGGAAACACATGCAGACACAGACGACGACTCCATTCCACTCCATTCTTTTCTCCCAGAGGCCCCTGCTTCCTGCGGTGTTCTGAGACATGTGAGATTAATTGCTCAGCCAGTGCGAAGTGCGGAAGGGAAGTGAACTGTAATTGTGTTAACCTTCAGACCCACACCTTCCTTCCTAACGAGAGGAGTCTGAGCACCAGGCGGAGGAGAGAGGGAATAGACAAGACGAGAGGAGAGGAGAGAAGAGGAGAGGAGAGGAGAGGAGGGAGGACAGACTCTTAACAGTAGCAGAATTATTCTGAAACCTTGACAGCTCTCTGCCTTGTAATTGGCTGTGATTATCCGTTTCTTATTCAGAGATAATTCAGTCAATTAAACAGCAGCTCTGTGAGCTGGGCTTGGCTTTGATCATGAATAAGATCAAACTGAGGCTGGATGGGGTAGCGGGTGGCATGAGAGTAGCGTTGGTGATCTGTTAATAAAAATAAAAAAAAAACAGAATTATGGATCACCTTTCTTCCCCCATTTCTCTCCCTAAATATGCACATAATGTGGTCTGCTCCAGGGGCTGGTGCTTGTTGTTGTTGTTTGTGAACCCCAAGGTCTCTGCTTTGGATTCACATCACAGACACCAGCGCAGGGCTGCTGACCTGGTTGGTATTCATTGTGAAGAGGGGCCTCCTGATGGGCAGAACGAAAAGTGTGTTTGTGTTTGTGTTGGATTCTGTGGAGCTGTGCTGTGCTGTGCTGTGTTGTGTTGTGCTGTGTTGTGTTGTGTTGTGTTGTGCTGTGTTGTGTTGTGTTGTGTTGTGTTGTGTTGTGTTGTGTTGTGTTGTGCTGTGTTGTGCTGTGTTGTGCTGTGTTATGTTGTGTTGTGTTGTGCTGTGCTGTGTTGTGTTGTGTTGTGTTGTGTTGTGTTGTGTTGTGTTGTGCTGCGCTGCATTGGTGTATATTGTGCTGTGCTTTGCTTTGTTGTACAAGATGTGTTGTGTTGTGTTGTGTTGTGTTGTGTTGTGTTGTGTTGTGTTGTGTTGTGCTGTGTTGTGCTGTGTTGTGTTGTGTTGTGTTGTGCTGTGCTGTGTTGTGTTGTGTTGTGTTGTGTTGTGCTGTGTTGTGTTGTGTTGTGTTGTGTTGTGTTGTGTTGTGTTGTGTTGTGCTGGGCAGGAATTTAGTCTTTATGATGAAGTGTCACTTGTATGTACTTATACATGCTGTTTAATCTAAGGTCCAAACTCACTCTGTAATAGTAC
>PYXC01002157.1:57500-62500 GCA_015244755.2 Tenualosa ilisha
GTGTGTGTGTGTGTGTGTGTGTGTGTGTGTGTGTGTGTGTGTGTGTGTGTGTGTGTGTGTGTATGTGTGTGTGTGTGAACACAGCCAGAGTCTGAGGCACAAATACTCTGACCCTCACATGATGGAGCCAGTCATAATGGGCCTTCCCAGTGCAGCATGCAAGCATGAAAGCATCCAATAGGCCAGCTCTGGACCTGTGTGTCTTGCTTAAGGGTCAAAGGTCACAGGCTCTGACCTCTAAGACAACAGAGGGCTTCGTGGGGAGGTAACGGCAGGGTCACCGCGATGCGACAAAGCCAGGGTAGGAGCTTGGGGCGACACATTCTTGGGTTTCTGGGAATTTTTTTCCTGGGCTTTAGCGAGTGCCTCATCAAAGGCAAAAAAGGATCAGATGCCTAAATCGTGACCTTTGAACCCTGACACAATGAGGTCAAGACTCAGCATTGGGTTTAGTACTGTTTGACTGTGTGCACATGGGTCTGTGTACTTTTGTGAGTGTATGTGTATGTGTGCGTGAGAGAAAGAGAGAGAGAGAGAAACTGAAGCGTGACACTGAATAAAGATGTGTGTGTTTTGGGTGTGTGAGTTTATGATTATGCCTGTCTGTCTAAATGAGAGGCAGACACAAAGTATAATGTGTGCATGTGCGTGCATTTGCGTGCGTGTGTGCGTGTGTACGTGTGAAGAGAGAGAGAGCGAGAAAGAGAGAGAGAGGTGTAGGTGGATGATTTTGTGTGTGTGAGAGAGACTATGTACAAGAACCCTGAACATATCACATACTCTGTCCTCTTAAAAAAAAAGGTCCTTTTGGTCTTCTCGACTATTATAGAGATGCAAAAAAAAAAACCTGCACTTGTCCAGCTAAAAAAATAGAAGCGAAACAACCTACCGACTAAACCGTCAAAATCCCCTAGATCCCCATTCAGAAATGAGTTTAATGGTTGATCAGGCTGATAAGACTGGCATTATTTGGAGCAAATTAATTTTCCCGGCATCAGGGAAAAGAAAGGTTGAGGAAAGAGGAAGGGGGAGGGGGTATCCAGGATGGAGACAGGGGTGTTTCTCACAGGTGGCAGTTATCACCCACTACACCTGAGCCACACCTGAGAGAGTAGGCACACCTGCTCCCATCACAGGTAAACACAAACACTCGCACAGGGGTGTGGAACACACACATCTGAGATACACAAAGAGAGTGAGGGAGAGAGAGAGAGAGAGTGAGAGAGAGAACGACAGAGAAGGAAAGAGAGAGAGAAGAGAGGGGGAAGAGATAGAAAAACTGAGAGAATGTGAGAGGGAAATAGAGATGGGTACAGATGAGAAAAGCAAGAGAGAGAGCTGCAGGTATGGGGACTGGGCACACACATACACACAAACACATACAAACACACTCTCTCCCTCTCCTACACACACACACACACACACACTCATCCCTCCATCCCTCCCTGGTGCGTAATTACTGCAGTGCCTTATCTTGTCACTCTTTGATGTGCTCACACACTCATTTAAAAGCATTAAAAGGCCCCCCCACACACGCACACACTGTATCAGAACATCACACACATACACACACACGCACACACACGCACACACACACACACACACACACACTCACACAGAGAGAGACACACACATACACACTCTCTCTCTCTACCCTATCTCTCACACCCCAGGAGCTTTGTTTCTTTTGCAATTAATTACCAAAACACCATGTGTGCTGCCTGCCATTGTTTTGTTACGGTAATGGTGTCTCTGCATCTGCGGAAGAAAATCAAAGCAGGTGCATTTGTGTTTCAAGCTGAAGAAGTAATATTTAATTACGTGTTTAGTTCCTCATCAGAGTGATCTCTGCAGACCTGGAGGAGCGCATAAATCATAAATACAGTGTATCACTGAATCGAACAAAAAGATGAAGACTTGACACAGTTAAAAGGAATACAAGAGTCTCGCAATGGTAAGAGATAAAAGCCTAATAAGATAAAAGAATGTTTTGTTTTGTCTTTATTTGGTGGCCTTGGGAGTTTGTGGAGAAGGAGCTGTGTTTACTGGGAACGTGGAAGTGTGTGTGTGTGTGTGTGTGCGTGTGTGTGTGTGTGCGTGGTGTGTGTGTGCATGTGTGTGTGTGTATGTGTGTGTGTGTGTGTGTGTGTGTGTGTGTGCATGTGTGTGTGTGTGTGTGTGTGTGTGTGTGTGTGTGTGTGTGTGTGTGTGTGTGTGATGTGTGTGTGTGTGTGCGTGTGAAAGAGGGAGAGAGAGAATGTAAACATGTTCTTGTAAACAAAGTTTCTGGGGTCATTTTTATCTAAAGATGAGGAGAGGGGAAGGAAAAAAATAAAAGAGAAAAGAGAGAAAGAACACTGGAGAGGGGAGAGAATAAAAGGCAGGACTGGAGAGAGAGAGAGAGAGAGAGAGAGAGAGAGGAAGCGATAGAGAGAGAGAAGGTGTCTAACTCCATCAGGGAGCTCACTATGACTTCCTGCTAAAGCGCAGTACCTGCACGCTCCGTTTCCATGGTGATGGAGTGTGGCGCGAGCGAGCCGAGGGACCAACCAGTGAACTGGATGATGTGCCTCCTCACCTCCAGAGGCTGGAGCATGTGTGTGAGTGTGTGTGTGGGTGTGTGTGTGTGTGTGTAGGAAAAAATGGAAGGAAAAAAATCACTGCAACAAAGAGAATGATTTATTAAGGCTGCTGAAGCCAGAGTCCCATTATCCCACCTATACACAAGCATCACACATTGGTCCCTGAGCCGCGCTACCAGGAAGACAAGCTCAAAGGACGCCGCAGGCTTCAAAATGGCCACCTATTATCACTGCCCATTTGTGGCAGGGGACAGTGGGAACATGTGATGTCATAATTACCACTAGCGGAACTACAAAAAACAGCTGAAGCGGCCCACTGTCTTACCCACAATGCACTTGTTTTTTTTGTTGTTGTTTTTTTTTTGTTTTTGTTTTTTTTTGCAGAAAACCAAACACAAATAGACAGATAGACAGACAAGTAAATAAATAGATGAATGGATAAACAAGCCAGATGAAAAGCCCAGTTATAATTTGCTCATACATAATTGACTTCTCGCATGTTTAAAATCTCGGGAGGCCCTGGGAAGCATGCTTAGCAAATTAGCCTTTCACCACCACTTCGTCCACCCACCACTGAACAATACACCTCTCTCTCTCTCTCTCCTCTCTCTCTCTCTCTCTCTCTTCTCTCTTCTCTCTCTCTCTCTGTTTTTACTTGCATTCTCTTTCTCTCTCTCTTTCTTTCTCTCTCTCTCTCTCTCTCTCTCTCTCTCAGTCCCTTGTCACTCCTGTCCTCCAGTAATAACCTTCAACTAACCTTTAAACCTCGGTGAATAATTCAAATCCTATTTTCATATCAATAGGGGGGCAGTCAAGCCAGGCAATTATCTTTTATCCGTATACTTTTCCGTCAGTGGGAGGCATAATAAAGTTTTCCCATGTGACGCAAGAGAGGAGGGGGAAAGAGGGAGACGGAGGGAAGGGGGAAGAGAAAAAGAGAGCAGGAGAGAGAGGGAGTAAAAGAGCAAATGACAGAAGGAGAGAGGAGAGAGATGAGAGAGAGAGATTGAAAGAGAAGAAGAGAGAGAGGAAGACGGAGTGAGACAGTGAAACAGAGAGATGCTATCTGAAGACATTAATGCATCCATGAATAATTCAGTAATAACTAGGAGATCTGTCATAAAAAATGCTGGTAACATCTGCAGCATGTTGTGTGTGTGTGTGCGTGTGTGTGTGTGTGTGTGTGTGTGTGTGTGTGGTGCGATGATGAGATGAGGGGGAGGGCAGTCACAGCATCGGCGGCGGCAGCAGCAGCCTCTGCGGAGTAGAGCAGAAGATAAACATGACAAATTGGCAGATCATCTGTTCAATTAGGACAGGCGAGCAGGTGTGCCTGTGGCGCCGGGCGGCCAATGCCATGCCGTGCCACGCAGCGACACGCTTACCAGCCAAAACGCACTGCCATGACGGCCTACACTCGCCTCGTTTGGCTGACAGAGATTTAGAGCTAACGCGCCCCACAGATGCCCAGATAGAGAAATAGGGGAGGGAGGGAGGGAGGGAGGGAGAGAAGGAGAGAGCGAGGGAGTGATGGGGAGTGTGAGGGAGGAAAAAAAGCAAGGGAGGAAGGGAGGGGGAAAGAAGGGGGAGAAAAGGGTAGATGGAGGAGAGACAAATTGAGTGAGAGAGATGGTTGTTGGGGGGAGCAAATGGAGGGAGGGAGAAGGAGAGAGGGAGGGAGGGAGGGGGAGAAAGAGAGGGAGGGAGGGAGGGAGGAAGGAGGGAAAGAGAGCAAAAAATCTGATATTCCCCTTGGTACTCATTAAAATTCGACTGCAGCCTCCAACACACCCCTCGCTTTTTTCCCCTCTCTGTTCTCTCTCTCTCTCTCTCTCTCTCTCCATCTCTCTCTCTCCCTCCCTCCATCCGTGTGCTGGTAGCTCCCTGGCGGCCGCTGGGGCTCTGGCCCTTCCAGGATCATCTCTTATTAATTCATAAAACACACTGTACTGGTGATTGGGCCCCGGCAGCAGAGGCAGCGGAGGCCGGAGCAGCGGAGCAGTGAAACAGTGAAACATGAGATAGGAGGAAAATATCGCACATGTCTGCAGCAGGGAGAGAGAGACGGGGGGAGGGGGGAGAGAGATGGAGAGATGGGGGGGGGGAGGGAGAGAGAGGTAAAGAGTAAGGGAGAGAGATGTAGAGAGGGAGAGAGAGTGAGAGAGAGGGAGGTAAAGAGACAGAGAGAGAGAGATGGGAAGAGAGAAATAGGAAGTAAAGAGAGAGTGAGAGAGAGATGGAGAGAGGGGGGTGGGAGAGAGAGAGAGAGAGAGAGAGAAGGAGGGAGGTAAAGAGCGAGAGACAGGGGAAAGAGAGAGTGAGGGAGGTAAAGAGGGAGAGAGAGAGTGAAAAGCAGAGTGAGAGAAAAGGGGGATGGGGCAGTGGGGTGGGGTGGGGAGGTGGGAGAAGGGCAGAGAG
>PYXC01002157.1:70000-80000 GCA_015244755.2 Tenualosa ilisha
GTAGGAGTATTTAAGAGTGTGTGTATGTGTGTGTGTGTGTGTGTGTGTGTGTGTACCTCAAGTGTTTACTCAGGGCTGCTCAAGACTTAGCCCTACAGGTCTATTATCAGAGAACATTCCAGAATTCTGGCCATCCGGCAGGCAGCAATTCCGAGCTCCTTGCACAGCCATAAATGGAATTCCAGAGGAAATGACACCACGCTGGGTTCCATTCTCACACGTTTATAGGTGTCGAGCTCCAAGGGCCTCACTGGCCATTAGCCAAATTTACAGCCCAGATATTTCCCTCATGACGCACACACAACCTCTCAGCAGCACTGTGTGTGTGTGTGTAAGCGTGTGTGTGTGTGTGTGTGTGTAAAGCTAAGGGGGTAGCAGGTGTAATGTCCGCCACTAGAGGACCAACAGAACAGCATTATGGGCTTGGTATCCACCCTGCGTCCCACCAGCGCCACCACCAAAGCAGCTCTGTTAGGTCCACTTTGGCCCTGCGATTCCTGCACAGTCCTGCTTTCATGTGACGCCCGGATCCTTGTGAGTCTCCCTAAAGGCCACGTAATGACCAATTAAAGAGGGATGCTAATGAGGACTCATTTAAGTGCTGCAGGCAACATGAAAGGGACCTTAAAAGTATATCACTGACAGATGCACAAGCTGCTACTACCAGTGGAGAGGGAAGAATCTGGCACATCGCGATGAGTGTGTGTGTGTGTGTGTGTGTGTGTGCGGGCGTTTGTGGTTATATGTATCTGAGTGTGTCTGTATGTGTGTGTGTCTGTGTGTGTGTGTGTGTTTGTGTGTGTGATTTTCCTGAAGTAATGTGCCTGTTGTGTGCAGGCTTCCTAAAAGAAATATGCCAACACTGATTTGGAAAACTCATTAATAGACAGAGATAGAGACAAAGAGAAAAAGAGAGAGAGTGATAGAGAGAGACAGAGAGAGAGTGAGAGAGAGAGAGTGTATGAGGGAGAGTATGGAGGAGAGAGAGGGAGAGTATGGAGGAAATACCCTCTCCCTCCTGTCCGCCTCCCTTTCTCTCTCTCACACACACACACACACACACACACACACACACACACACACACACACACACATACCCACCCACCCTCCTCTCATCTGTGGTTCTCGGAGGCTTAGTAATTGGGCCGGTGCTCATTGTTATTCAAAACCCTGTAGAACCAATTAGCAGTGGCCCTAGCGACCCTGTGGTTGCTATGGAATGGCTGTAGCTAACAGACTCTAAGTGAGGAAGCCAGATCTTTTTGAAAATGTCTTTCTCTCTCTCTCTCTCTCTCTCTCTCTCTCTCTCTCTCTCTCTCTCTCTCTTCTATGCTTCCTTTTTAGTTATCCTGTCAGGGCCATCTGAGACATTAAAAAGAGAACATGGCTTCTGGTTCTGCCACTCTTTTTTATCGTCCTATTTTTCTCCGCCTCTCTCTCTATCACTTCTTTTTTCTTTTTTTGTCCTCCTTTAAACTGCCTCCCTCTCTCTCTTTCTCTCCCCCTCGTTTCGCTGCTCCCCATTAAAGCTTAATGACGGCCGAGGCGCTCCTGCCCCTCTGTCTTGTCTGATAAATGCACAGTTAACAGGATAATGAGGATCCCTGATCTCCGGGCAATCTGTGACGGAGCAGACCTGTGACCCACACACACATACACACACACTTACACACATCACCTACTCACAGTATCCTCTGACACACACATGCATACACACTCTCCCACACTCGCACATGCTCACTCTCTCTCTCTCTCTCGCTCCCTCAACACACAAACCCACACCCTTTGCTAGTTAGAGGGATGGCAGTGAGCCCAAGCAATGTGTGTGTGTGTGTGTGTGAATATGGCGGGAGGACAGGGCAGATGGGCTGAGAACACACAGCAGTCTGTGAGGAGGAAGAGACCAGACCAGCCTGCCAAATGGCATCATGGGTAATGGAGAAACGGTTGGGGTGGGGGGGCTTCGGATGGTGTGTGATGCTTGAGATGGGGGTGTTGGCAGTGAATCTACATCCCAGCCAAGATTGAGGAATGTGTGTGTCTGTGTGTGCACTACAGGAAATGCAAAGGATAATTCAGCCCCCGACACCCCCCCCCCCAATCAGTCACGCTGTTAATTGAAGCTGGTTCTGCTTCAGCAGCGCAGGTGAACAGCACCTGTCACCCACCTCCAGACACACACGCACGCACGGACACATACATACGCACCTTCCTGGTGATGGTTCCGATTATGATTCAGCAGTAGTGTAGGTGAACACCTGCATCCCTCCCCCAAACACACACACACTTACACATACACATACAAAATGATTAGTTCTGATACAGAGCTAAAGTCCGCACCTGTCAAGCGGAATCAGTCAGAATTCTCAGGATGTCTGGAATGGGTGTTCTGTGTGTGTGTGCGTGTGTGTGTGTGTGTGTGTGTGTGTGTGTGACAGGGGTACAAACAACACAGAACAATAATAACATGACTTCCTGGCTCCAGAGATCCTGCATGCTCTCCCGCGGGGACTGCCACAATCATGTTACCCCTCCGCGTATGGCTAAGACATGCACATATTAAAATGATAAATCTCTTTCATTAAAAGACGTCTCATGCAGATAGCATCTGATACGATCCTAAATCCCAACTTCAGACGGCTCAATAATTCATATTTCCTGATATCCAAAGACTAGCCATAGTCTCTTCTTTATTGCGTCTTACCATCTCCCCACTGACATGCATGGAAAACACAACAGCCCACTTCTTTCCTCCTTGTCATTGCTCCACCATGATGCACGGCCGTCGGATATTACTGTGGCAATTGTCTGTGGGGTTAGATTGATTAAAAGATCTGTGTGGTACATGGATCACCCCAACTAGTCTTAATGGGTCAAATTCAAAATTAAGAGTGATTAAGGAAGGATTAGAACTGAATTAGCCTAAAGCCAAGCAAGGATGCCTAAAAAACGTCTCGTCTTCATTAAGGAACACATGGCAGGATCACACTCAGTTTGCTGGTGCTGGGTCTGTGTCTGTATACTGTGTACACACGCAGACAGACACAGACACACATACATGCACGCACACACACATATACATACATGCTGTTACGCCCTTTCAAAAAACCTGACGTCATGACGTATAGGGACGCACTTTTGGGACCCACTTCAGCTTTCTGTTCGTTTCTGCCGCCACGCTACAGGCCACTTGTGGCCCAAGCCAGACATTCACGGCCAGGTTATCCATCGTTTCTGCCCCTCTCTGGGTGAGAGCTTGACAGGAGGCCTGGGATATTTGGAAGCCTATTTTTGAGGCCTTGTCTATGTTTTGGATTTTTATTTTTAATTCTTGGTTCATCGTTTACTCTTTCTTCTGTGCATTATCCTATCTTTGTCGAAATAAATTCTCTCAACTTTTTGTTGAACACACACACACAGACACTCACTCACTCTCTCTCTCTCTCTCTCTCTCTCACTCTCCTTTCTGTCCTAAAGCTCTGGACTGGGTCATGACACACACACACACACACACACACACACACACACACACACATCTACAACTATCAACTAACTACAACAACTATCTTACTTCTTATTAGTAATAAAGGCCACTTACATAGCCTCTCTCTCTCACACACACATACACACACAGTCTCTTTTGATCTCTCTCTTCTCTCTCTCTGACTGTCTCTCTCATTTTATATCCTTGTTATATTGCACTCATCTCTTCTCTTCTTTGAATGTATTTATTTTAAGCCACAAACAAGCATATCAGAGCACAGCACAGCTGCATGTCTGACCACACTGATGAATAGAACACACTAGCATAAATACTCTCTCTGTCTCTCTCAATGACACACACACTCACACACACACCTGCCTTGGAATCAGAGATCTGAGTGATGCGGAATTTATAAATAACTGATGATTATGACTTGCATTTCACGAGCAACCAGGAAGCACATACCCTTACATGAGGAAGGACTAACATTTATTCATCAACATTCCTTTTCCTAATGTGGGAGGGACCACATTGTCCCACTAAAGTATTTTGCCCCCTAGCCAGCGTTGGGACGACCCAGTCCGCTGTGGTGATGGAATGAATCAACACCCGCACCAAGATTTTCCAAACAAGTCAACGATTCCAAACCAGCAACAGAGTCGTCGTCAGTCAACAATCTGTCAGGTTTCCTTCTGCACATGCTCCAGTGGTGGGACGTGCGGAGGCAAGGCTATGGTTATGCCATATTTGATGATGGTTATGGTTATGGTTATGGTTATGGTATTTTAACCCAGGAGTTTGTCCAAAGCAGCTAACAAAACATTTTTTTTCCAACAACACTTTAGCACTTTAGAAAATTGAGTTGTAAACAAACCAAATCAAATCAAATTCAATCCGTGAGATTATATTAATTATGACTTTAAAGTATAAAAAGTGCAGCTGGACTATGGTGATACCAGTGGGAGCATTAGGAGGACAGAGACCTCCAGCATTCTCCATATAAGGCCTGGCCCATCTGCATGTGTGCTGCGTGCCACAATGCATTCTCCACGCAGCAGGTAAAAAGCCTGTTATTACTTCCCAGCTGGTACGGGATGGGCTGGCTGACAAGGCCATGCGCTGTTTGCGTTCCTCAGCCTGGTTAAGAGCTTGTTTGGATCCCTCACCCAGATACTGGAAGGACCATACAATTTGAAACTCTTCTTCTTTCCTAACTTCTTCTTCTTCTTCTATTTCTTCTTCTCCTCCTTTCCCTCTATCTATCATTCCACTTTCCATCTCATTCTTTCCATCTCTCCTCTCCCTCCTCTCACTCTCTGCTTCTTCATTCCATCCCTCCTTCTTTCATCCCCCCATTCTTCTTCCCCTCCCCTCTTCTCTCTTTCCCATTCTAAGCTGTGTATTAAAGTCAGCTATCTCCTGCCTCTAAGTTGCTGGACGGACCCACGGCGAGTCATAAATCCTTTTACAACAAACCCCATAAAGCTCTTTGGTGCCTAAATATTTATGAATGCCTGTGGTTCCCTGGAGGGCTGTTCTGTGTCAGGGGTTCAGCGCCGCACTAACTCATCTGCAGAAGCTCTGCTTTGCACCGGCCCGCGCTGGGCCGCTGCAAGCCTCTTATCAAGGTCGCTCGGTGAAGGGCCTTTTTCAGGACACTTTGGTGGTCTGCCCTTCCTAACAACCATCAGCTCTGAAGATGTGAGGGATGTGTGCGTATGTGTGAAGGAGAGAGAGGGAGTTGACATGTGAGTAAGAGAGAGGGAGAGAGAAAGCATGTATGGGAGAGACAGGAGGGAGTGAAAGGGAGAGGGAGGGAACACACACCAGGGAAAAGGTAATAAATAAAAATGAGAGAAAGAGAGGGACAGAGAGAGACAGAGAGAGCAGAGGAGTGGACTTGGCCGTGAGCATGCAGCTGGCCTCTCCCTCTCCCCTCCCCCGTCCAGGTCCCAGTTCCCAGTCCCAGTTCCCAGCCTCCCTCTCTCACTGTCTCCTCCTCCCTCCACATCTCTCTCCCCTTGCTCTTCATCATTCCTCTCCTCTGCTGCTCCTCTTCCCCATTATTCCCTTTCTCCACTCCTCCTCTCCTCCTCCAGACTTTATTCCTCCTTTCCACTCCTCCTCTCCTCTTCTCCCCTCCTCCTTATTTTCCTTCCTCTTTTCTTCCCTCCTTTCACCACAATATCATCCCTAGATCTGGTGGATCACTCCCACTGCTCTGCTTTTCTCCATTCCAACTCCTCACCCTCACCCTCATCTTCTCTCTCCCTCCATAGTATCCATGACGTCTCTCCGTCATGTCCCCACTAGAAGAGCTGGACAGCTGATTACCTTGCTCCGCTCCACCAGCACTGTCCCTCCTCTCTTTCCTGTCTATTTCTTCTTTCACTCCTTCTCTTCCTCCTCCTCCTCTTCTCCAGCCTGATGTCTGCCCTGTTTGCTCCACTCTCTCTTAAGCGGCTCTCAGGCCGCCCAGACTCAAGCCAACAGCCAAAGGCCAACAGTCAGCCACTCTGTTGCCTCCCATCTTCCCCATTGCCAAAAAATCTGCATCGAGACACACCGCTTTGACTGTTGCCAATTCAACAGTTGCATGTGCGTTTTGCACCTGATGCGAGATGCAATAACTCTTCTTCAAGCCCATCTTGCAGGTTAACAACTACTTTTAATATGTAGAGAAGTGAACTAAGTGCTGAATCTTCATTTAAATATGTATTTGAAATACACAAATTAAACGTTTACAGACGTTTTTCATAACTGACTTGATGAACATTCCAAAAGCCACCAATTTGGTGAAGAATACGTGACAACAGGTAAACACTGAAGAATTCCCATAGAGAATAATGGATTATAACAGCATTGTTGACACTGGTGGGGTCAGTAGACTGCTATGAGTAGCTTGCCATCATATCAGAGCATAATTAATTACATTGAAAACTCAGTTGAATTATGTGTGTGTTATACCATAACAGGCATAATCTTCCCAAATCTAAAACTGTCTAATCAATTAGCCTACCTAACATTGGCTCCATTAAACGTTACTGGACATCTAGCTGTTGGCTAATTAACAATATTGTGCAGGGTCACCCACAAGCAACACCGCAGATCGAACTAGATTATCAATGTGTAGTTTTGCCAAAATGCTTTAAGTTACAACTTTTTGTACGACGAAGGAAACACACACACACACACAAACACACACAACACACACACACATTAACAGGCCTAAAGCGCAGTAGTAGGGAGTCCTAAGGGGGAGTGCATGCAGAGGGGTCATTCCCTCTCAGTGAACAAGAAAACAGTGTCTCAGCCTTTTAAAAGAGTTTAACCAATTGGCCAGAGGGCAATAACATATTAGTCCATGCCATAAGAGTATCATCAGCCCCCATCTTTGCCAGGGCTGCAGAGAGAGCGAGAGAGAGAAAGAGAGAGAGAAAGAGAGAGAGAGAGAAGAGAGAGACTCACGGTACTGAGACTAAAGGCTTGTCAATGAGCACGTCTCTGGTGTCAGGCAAGGCTTCTGGAGCTAAAGAGGCCTCAGAGACTTGCTCAGCTAATGCCTTATCCCCATCAGACTGCTCTACTGCACAACTCATCTACATGCAGGGGCGTCATTGGACTAGGAAAGGAATGGAGAGGTAGATAGAGAGAGAGAGAGAGTGAGAGATGGAAAGAGAAAGGGAGAGAGAGGGAAAGAGACACAGACAGACAGGGACAACGTAAAAGAGAGAGGGAGAAAAAGTAAAAGAAGGAGGGAGAAAAAGAGAAGGCTTGTTCGTCTTCACATAAATTTCAGCGAAAGCCTGATGGCTCCCTCAGCCTCCACCGCCTCCACACACCCCCTTCATTGCCATTACCGCCGTTTACCCTCTTTAATATGTGTAATTCCCATTCTGTCTGACTGGTGAGTAAGGGCCCTCGAGGGAACCCACTCTTAGTGGCAGCCTGCCAAAGCTTCCCCTCACACACACACACACACACACACACATGGCTCCAAGTCATCGTCATCCCCCTCTCCACTGTAGACTGCCAGCATCACAGCAACACACTGTCTGGATATGTTATTAGCATAATTGCACACTTTTCTGTGCTTTTCTTCTTCCTCTCTCTCTCTCTCTCTCTCTCACTCTTTCTTTTTCTCTGTCTTTCACCCACCCAGCTGGAAGAGGAGATAAACTGATGACACGATGCCCATTGTTATGGGTTGTACACACACACACACACACACACACCTGGCTGGAATGACATTTGCCAAAGGTTACAGCCCTGATGGAAGCCCTGGCTTGCCTTTCTGTTGGACCAGAGACCAAAGGTTAAGGCAATCTGTCAAACTGTACACACACACACATAAACGCTCACAAAATACTGATCTAGCACTCATTTGGCTCTGTCTTCTGCATGCTACCACTGTGTGCTAACGTGTGTGTGTGTGTGTCTAGGTGTGTGTGTGTGTGTGTATGGCATGCTGATGGCTGGCACGGCGTGAGTTCAGGCCAGGCCTGATGGTTTGTTTGGCATTGCAGCGAGGCGTGGGGTGCAATCAGCTCTGCACCATTGGTCTCCCCGCCTGAGAGGCCGGCGGTGACTCACTTCTCCCAGGTTCATCTCCATCTCCATCACAGGCTCACAAAATACCTGCCAGCCATCACACTCACTCACACGCGCACACAGACACACGCACACACATCTCCTGCACTATCGCTCACATAAATCCTCTGTACTTTCGCACACACACACACACACACACACACACACACACATTCCCTTTTGCTATTGCTCTCACACATCCTTTGTACCACCATTTTCTCTCTCTCTCTCTCTCTCTCTCTCTCTCTCACTCTCTCACTCTATCTCTGTCTCACACACACACACTAACACACACACTCTCCCATACTGTCATGTGACTACATACTCACAAAAGCCTCCTGTACTGTAGCTCTCAGATGTCTCCTGTGCTTTTGCTCACAGATGTCTTAAACTGTATAGTTAGCCTGCTGCAGCCTGCCCTTTTTCACACACTCTTAGTCTGGGTGGGGAAACACAGCCTCAAAGGTTTGCAAGCCTATCCATAAGCACTACATATGCAGAATGCAAATTTGGCGCGTGCAACAGAAGGGAATGAGCATATCTGCCTATCTAAGTTGTTCAAAGACATGGTTTGTACTGCAAATTACCATAGTGCAAATGGGGTATAGTATTTTATCTGTGTTTGTCATTTTGAGAAACTGAACATGCTGCTGCTCGTGGTGTGGTGGTGTACATGTTAAAACTTACCCAGAATGCCTCAGGGCTAACTGCCATGTTTTCCAGGGTTTGTCCTCTTTGGTCAACCACATACATAAAAAAACAACATCCCAAAAACCACAGCAGAACTGAAGCAAACCTCAGGCTGGCCATAAAGAAATGGCTTTTCCTGCTTAAGCTGAGGTTTGTCAGACTAGCATAGAATGGATTTCACTGCTATATTACCACCATCAGCAGTGAAAACAGAGAAAATGTCAATGTCTTGAGCAGAGTCTCTTAATGTGGTGGTTGCCTTGCGTCATCTCACTGTTCTTACCTTTATTGGACACTGAATGTACGTAATCACACACACATTGCACACATCCACTGACATCCACACACACACAAACACACACAGACACGTACACACACAGAGACATATACACATACTTAAGAGGCCCTCAAAATAGACACATGCAATGCTGTATACACATAGCACCATGTGTAAACATACTGTACATACATACATATTTCAGATTCATATATTTCATATTTTCATTCACCTTATAATGAGTGTTAAATTAACCTAGAAATATTGCCTGGTTTGCATTTAAACAGTGTGTTGTCATGAGATGACCGTCCAGGAAGAGTGCAGTTCTCTCCATAGACAGCAGAGTAATGGTTTCGTTCAGTACAAAAATTTCAAAAATGTATTCAGAAATAAGCAAACAATTTGGATAAAGTAAATCATCTGTTGAAGAGAGAGAAAAAAGCCCTGCTCCAGTGACTGGGCATGTTACTGCAAGGTCTCATAGCAAGCAAGTCAGTGAACCCCTGAATGTGAGCATTACTGCATGGTCCATTCCAAAAGAGTGAATCCTCCTGGGCCCATGATCAGGCACGTTACTGCGGGATCCCCTTAATAAGTCAGGGTGACCCTGCTCTAGTGTTGGTGCTGGAGTGGTGGTGGGGGGGGTTCCCTAAATAACTGAGAGAACCCCTCTGCTCCAGTATTGGGGAGTGTTAGTGCAGGCTGGGGTCCCCCCAGTAAAGTGTGTGGCGGAGGCCCGTTCCAGCAGCACGCGGCGCAGTGCAGAGCCGCTGACAGGGCAGATTAATGCGCTCTGTGGCTCAGCCAGCACAACAACTGCTCCTGCACGCATCGCCAAAAACCAGCAGCCTCTGCCAGCTCCACACACAACTCATGCATATTTGGGGCCTGTGAACATCTGCCAGCACAAATAATTTACACACACACACACACACACACACACACACACACACCACACA
>PYXC01002157.1:85000-233072 GCA_015244755.2 Tenualosa ilisha
GCATCTTCTCATTTGTTGATAGGTCTTTTTCACAGCTTATTCGCTACAGACATTCAGCAGTCTCTGACCTTGGTTAGCACAGCAAAATCACACACACAGTGACATTCACACATTCCTTTTCCCTCTCTCACACACACAAACAGGTGCACACTGATAAACACACACACACACACACACACACACCAACCTCCAGCTTTTCCAACCTGCATCTTGACCCAGGGACAATTTGGAGGCACAAAGGTGCAATCAGAGTCAAAGGCGATCAGTCTGCAGCGTTACTCGGATGAAAGAGTGCTGAGTCCGAGGCTTTGAGAGCCAACACTGAAGAGGCATTTACCTCTACTAACGGAGTAATGACACGGAGGTCAGAGGAGGAGAGAGAGAAAAATGGAGGACAGATTGAGAGAAGCAGACAGGAAGGCAGGAAAGAAGAGCTGACATGAGCTTCTGCCTCAAAAAGCCTTTTTACTCCCAATTATTTTTTTTTCAGACAGTCTCCTGAACTATCAACATTTTAATAGCATCCAATGGACGATAATTAGTGAGTAAAAATTAGGCAGTTTACAGTATTTGTATTTGTAACAAGTACTGAATAGACCTTACATAAAAGAGACCAGTCCAATAACACATTTATAACTAGTTCAGACTACTTGGTTATAACTACTTTACTTGTAACAAAATGGACATATTGACTGTATTTGACTGTATGTAAGCAATACCCAACCATAACTAAGTTGAGTTCATAAATGGGAAGGGGAAATGACAATATCTTTATTGTCAGGCATTCATGCCATGTCTGTCTGTATTATAAAGGGCATAGGGCATAACTGCAAGGAATCCTGGTGTGATTTCTTTCTTATTCTGATTTTAACAACAAATAAACTCTATGATGAGCTGCCACTACATATAAGGTTGTTGCCTGTTTTTAAATCACAACTGAAAACTGGTTTCTGCTTCTTTCTTTTTTTTTTTTCTTTTTGTTGTCTCTCATGTCCTGATGTTTTGATTGTAATAGCACTTCTGTCAGCTGTTGATGTTTTTTTAAAGTACTACATAAATAAATGTGACATGAATAACCTTGACTTGTTGGGAAATATCTCTGGGGATTTGATAACAGTGTCTTGAAGAGAGTTATAGTCATGTCAGATGTCATTTTAGGTCACTAGAAGTGTTGTTGTTGTTGTTATTGTTGTTTTATTATTGTTTATCTGTGAATTTACAGAAACTGCGTTAATCGGTTATTGGAGGTGAGGTCAGGAGGAACACCATATGCAATACTCCTTCACCATTTCCTTTCCCTGCTGTCCCATACTCCACACAGCCACTGCCATCACCACACGCAGCCCTAAACCACATCCCAAACATGCACACATCAACAGCCTCCCCTCTGCACAGACACACACTGCTGTAAACCACTACTAAAGTGCCATTGGAAACAGATGGCTGAAATTCGCTTCCAGCCACAATCCCCCAGCACCATTACCACCAACAACCATGTCCAAACACACACGCACACACACACAAACACACACACACGCACACACACAAATGCACACACACACAGCCCCCACCAGCGGAAAGTGATCTTCTCGATTGGAAGGAATTTTTTGGTAAGGATTACCAAATGTGGCCATCTCAGAGCAAAACAAATGAAGGCAGATGTAGGTTTCCATTTTTACAGGCTGTTTATGCCTCTCACATTCCTCTCCTCAGACATGGGCCAGTGTGCTCTCTTTCATGTTTTAAATGGAGTCGGGAGAGCGCAGCCCCTTCTTGTGGGCCAACACATTTTCCAATACTAATGATCAACAGTCACTTAACACACATATACACACACACACACACACACACACACACACACACACAGCTGGCTGTAGCTCCATGTCGACAGAATAATGACAGCTTGGCTAACTCCTGGGTTAAGGATACACTCATGCCCACATTAAACCATCTAAGCGCTAGTGCCCACATGAAGAAGGCTCATATGAACCCCCAAATTTATCCCCCACCCCCACTCCCCACCTCCGACCTCCAGCGAGGCCCACCGGCTGCCTCTGCTCTCCAGGAGGCATTTACAAAGGAAGTGCGCAAAACGAGGAGATCAGAAGGAGCGCTGCACTCAAGCGCTGTTAAAGGCAAGGGGGGAAATCAGTGTGTGTGTGTGTGTGTGTGTGTGTGTTGGGGCGTGGTTGTTGGAATGTTGTATTGTGTGTGTATATGTATTAAGGTGGGGGAGTGAACTTATTGTGGCTCTGTGTGAGGAATCAGGGTGTGTGTGTGTGTGTGTCGGTGTGTGTGTGCATGAGTGCTTGCAGTGCATGAAACTTTCAATAGAACAAGTGCACCTGCAGTGCGTAGCCTTCTGTCTCCCACATATCTTAAAGCACAAAAAAATCCACCCTGAAGTGTAGTTAGAAATCTTATGGACCTGATGACCCCTAGAGGCCCAGGAGAGACCCCTGGGGAAGGGGCAGGGGAGGTCCTGCTTACCACCTGACACACACGTTACCTGTGCTACTGTGCAGAAGTCCCTGCCCCTAGGCAGGTACAAATTTCAGTCTTATAGATATTCTTGTAGAGGTTCCTACAAGGCCATTCACTCCAGTGAAGACACGTGCAGCGGTGCGAGACCCCTGAAATTTACCCTGAAGTTCCTGCAGTGGGAATCGGTGTCAAGAGATGAAGCAAGTTAGCTTTGCTTTTAGCGCCCACGCTTGTTTTCATGGCTGGTTAAGGCAGGGGTTCTCAAACTTTATTGGACCGGGGCCACTCATGGAGCAGAAAAAAATTCTCATAATCACAACACAAGTTTGACCATACAGGCGTGCATTAGTTAGTACATTCGTTTTTTCACAGATCCCCTGGCAATGCACTGTGGACCCCTGGGGGTCCCTGTACCCCAGTTTGACAACCAATGAGTGAAGGTATTGCAGACACTAACAAACAGCCAGTGTCAATCATGTGAACTATAAAGCAATCCTGCAGGTATTTATAAACCCATTTTTTAAGCAGCATCACATTATAAACAAAGAGGAACAAAAACATTTTCCACTAGACAGAGTGGAAGGATAGTTTTAAGTGAACGGCTTTATTCATTTTGTATAAAAAGACACTCCCGACATATGTGTATGCTAGAGTGTATGCCTTGCTACAGTTTGCTATTTGATTGACAGCCAGTTGGCACAAGCAGAAACACACATAAGAGACAACCCCCCCACCCACCCCCCGCCAAATACACCCACACACCGGCAACCCCCCCCCCCCCCCCCCCCGCCCCCTCCCACACATACACACACACACACACACACACACACACACACACAGCCCCCCACCCCTCAAGGAACGTGCTTCAATTGTTTCTCTGTGCTGTACAGCGCTAGGTTTCGAGTGACAGGGAAAACAGCGCACAAGACCACAGGGGGGAGGCTCCTCTGCTAACAAGCACCAGATGATTACACAGGCGCGATTGTATATTTTGTCACAGTATATGGCAATATACCGCCGCCGGGCCTCAGAGCATCCCAGAAGCTCTTTCATGTTCAGTTGTGTTCGATTCGAGCAAAGTGGTTGCAGATGTAAGCCATGTTTTGAAGCCCTAACCGTGAAGCCCCTTCCGTGGTGAAATATCTGACAGCCGAGCGGGGGCTGGGTCTCGTCCGCGCTGAAGAGCAACAGCATGTAGCTGGCTACGCACGGCAAATAACTGTCACTTCAATCAGCGCATACAGAGACTGCGTCTCGGGTGAAGATTCTCTTGCTCGTTGATGAGTGAGGTCATCTTGGGGAGAGCTTATGGGTTCTACGTAACGACAGCAGCAGGGCAAACACACACGCTGGGGCACTGACACTGTCCTGATCTTATTTCCAAGTCTTCACATACACACACGCACTCATCTGAGTGATGACAGACTAGGCCAGGGACAGTCATGTGGAACTGTCCTCACGCTTCACACCAGAGCACTTTCATCAATAACGGCACGATGTCGCCCGCTAGTGGATTACAGACCAATGTTTCCCTCTAGGCGGCCAGTGAGAAGTCATGCATGTCACGCAAACACACATTAGCAGAGAGAGAGAGAGGCTGATAGATAGAAAGAGAGAGGGGGAAGGGGGTGGAGTAAATGGGCAGCACATCTCTTTGACCTCTAAACAGCCCATAATAGTCACAGCTGGGAGCTGAAGAACGAGTTATGGGCAAATCTCAAAGAAATCCAAGTCAGCCAAGACTGAAGGTAACAGCCATGAAGCATTCCACTGAAACAGCCATTAGAACCTGTCTCATGCAGGGAAGAAACCCAAGGAAAGGACCCATCACATCTCCTGCATCAGGGCAGTTTAAATTCAGTCTCCATAGAAATTTGGGAGGTATTTAAGTGATTTTTAGCGCACTATTGCAGGGCGTTATGGGTAATTGTGCATATGGATATACAGCACTATAGCATGGGGTTAACTGGAGGTTGTAATTGAAGGTTAATTGGAGCACAGCACTGTTCTCCCATGCCTTCTCTAAGGGACATTCAAACAGGTATATCACCTCAAATTCAGTCAGAGTCTTAATGTTGATTCTAAAGTGAGTGACATGACTCAGACAAGTGTGTGTGTCTGTGTGTGACACAAGCACTGTGAGGTATGTGACCCCTAAGTATGGTGTCAATCTTTGTTTGATCCCAGGTGTGAATATGTAGATCTCTAAGCATTGTGTGAATAGTCGGAGTTTGTGAGTGTGTGTGTGTGTGTGTGTGTGTGTGTGTGTGATTGTTCACTTTTTGGCGCAGGTCTTCATTGTGGCTTGTTCTTAATGGCCTGTGACTGATGACTTTTCCGGATGGTTCTGGATGAGCTGAGTGGCTCAGAGCTCATCTCTAGAGGGAGGAGTCCAGCGTCGAGGTGCACAGCTCACAAACCACAAACTCAGACCGCACAGCTAAATGCCAAATACCAGATAGAGAGAGGGAGAGAGAGAGAGAGACTATGTGTGTGTGTGTGTGTGTGTGTGTGTGTGTGTGTGTGTGTGTCTGTGTGTGTGTGTGAGAGAGAGAAAGGGGCAGAGAAGGGTAAATAGACACCAAATGAACAACATGTGTCCTGGTTTAGTGGTGCAGAGGCCTGAGAAAGCTCTGAGTCCGGCCCTGGAAGCTCTCACTACGCCCGTCCCCAGCCTGTAGTCACATTGTCAGATGGAATTATTCAGCCTTTGAGCCTCTAAAGAGAAAAGATGGAAAGAAAAAAGGAAAAAACAAGTTAGTGTGTAAGTCTCTGTGTGCGTGTATGTATTGGAATGAGCTTCTGAGAGAGAGAGAGAAAGAGAAAGAGAGAGTGTGTGCATGTGTGTGTGTGTGTATATAGCGTTTTACATCAGAGGGCAGCAGTTAAAAGTGGATTGTGATGGAAAGGGGTGGTATCAGAACACACAGTGAGGTCAACCACCAATGAGCCTCTAGGGAAGGGGAGGGGCCTTAGCTCTTTGATGGCAGGTTGTTGAGAGGCATGGCAGAGCTGTGATCTTCAGACACAATACAAGCTAGAGAGGAAAGAAAAAAAGAACAGAAAAGAAACGTAAAACAACAACAATAAAAAGCTGAGGCATCTGGTTTTGGTTAGTGCTGTGGATATCTTAGTGAAGACGAATGTCCAGACCCTGGTGAAATCTATTTGGGGTAATTACCTCGAACAGCTTGGCCAAATCAGACCGCAGAGAGCCAAACTGGAAACCAATGTTGTGGTTGTGCTCCTCTATTAAACATAAGGCCACAGTCACAATAATGGCCAAGCCAGGAAGTGGGACTATACTGAACAAATTGAGGTGGAGGGGGGGGAAGGTTGTGGTATAGTTTGATGGGAGTAAGAAAAGGAGGGGGGGGCTTGTGAGGGGGTCTTTCGGAGAGGGAAATGGTGGGAGAGGGGGACTTGGTTGTGATGTTTGGCTGAGCTTCAAAGGCATATTATGTTTCTTTCCTGTGTAAAAGCCTGTACTGAGACTGTCTGAGGCCAAAAAGTAAAGCGAGATGAGGGGGAGAAAAAGAAATTCATAAAACACGCCATCTTTCAGTCAAGCAGCTCCTCTCAATATCACAGACTCAGATGGGACGCACTCCCAAAGGCCAAGAAAAGGAACAAAACCATGGTGACCGCAACTCTTTCCCTAGCCAACTGGTGTGTGAAGAGTTCCTACTTACAGGTGTGTGTGTGTGCATTTGTGTGTGTAAATTTTGTCCTCTCCTTGGTGGGCTGGAAATAAATCTCCTTGTTATGGGGAATGAAAGGTGTGGATAAATCAAAGCTCTGGAGGTAAATGTGTCCCCCTCCCACACACACACACACACACACACACACATACACAAAACACACACACACACACTCAAAACACACACACAACACACACTACTTTTCTCTCTCACCATTAACTGCCTTCTAATAGGGACCATATGAGATGAGTGTAATGGTGTGGTCCTTAAGGAGTGAAAGGATAACTCTCCATGGCCTGAAGTGCTTTAAAGGCATACCAGGCAAGCCTGCGTTTTTTTTACCTCCTGAGCTCCTCCTACAGTCACCCTTTGTTTTTGTTTTTTGTTTTTTTAATAGCAACAACATTGTACATTCTCACCAATCCATATTGATTTATCCAGAATATCAGGTGAACTGAAATTTTCTCGAAGTTTCTCACTAGGCTAAAGCCCTTCTAAAACATATAGGCTATGCTACCTGTAGAGGTCCAGAGTCGAAACCTCTCGGCTCACAAGCATGGATTCATCATTTATCAAATTAGTAGGCTAGATAGGAAATGGGATATCCTTGATTAAATGCAGGCTAAGTGTTTTTACAGCAATTATCAGTCAAAGGGCTTGTACTCTTCGCTATTAACACTAACCTTCTGCCATTTCTTAGATCTCTGATACTTTGTGGACCATCAGTTCTAACCTTAGTTACCCCTGTGCTCACTATTCACTACTCAGCTTGCATGCCACAGGGTGTACTTACAGTCATGCCTTATCTGCTGAATCTGTCATTTTTTCACTATGTATTCATACTGATGTTCATTGAGATGCAATATCCCTACCAAGTAAACTCATAAAATAAAATAAAAAAAACACCACTAGGGGGCAACACCAATCCAGGGTAACGCACTTGAGAGAACAATCCACACCCGCTAGAATGCATGGCACACTCTCGCTTTGGGTGGCAATACCCATCACACATCTCCTTTAGAGACAGCTCTTCACTCCTTGCAAACACCTACACACACATCTAATGTGTATACAGTTCAATACCATGGCCTTGACACCGGTTTTCATCATATGGTTCACAACAATGGCAGTCGCATTAGTGTGGTCGTGACAAAGTCTCTTCCTGAACGCAATAGGTACATTAATCATAGATGCTGATAGCACATGTAGAATGTACATGTAAAATGTAACAGGCTTATTGTCAATTTGATTTTGAATGACACACAAATAGCCTAAAGTAGCCTAACTAGCCTAAAAGACTTGCCTGGGTCACTCTAGATGCATACCCAAGGCTTGGAGACCTGTTTTGTGAGAAGAGGTCCTTTCCCTCATAACTTTTTAACATACTGCAACTTTCCCAGCATGTGGTGTATGAAAGTCTATTACAGTATCCCAGTAAGTTACCAGTAAAAAAACAAACAAAAAAAGTTTACAGGCTGTTTATCTGTGTTGCTTTTATCGAAAGCAACACAGACTCAAAATATCTGCAATTTGGATTCTGTATTGACTGTCTGTTTTTAATACCAAAGATTCTAGAGCACTCCGCTCCGCAGTAGAATTTTTGGTTAATACTAGTAATCAAAGATTCTAGAGCACCCCACTCCAATCTAGAATCTTTGGTTAATACTAGTAATATTCTCCCAAAGTGGCTCCAGAAACATGGGCAGGAAAAGGCTCTGCAGAAGCCAGAGAGGATAGAAGCCCTCACCTTATGTACTGATGTGGTGTCACATTTCGAAGAGAACACAAATTACTTTTCTTATCAACTAAATCAGACCCATGAACATTTTGTCTGTCTGTGTGTGTGTGTGTGTGTGTGTGTCCGTCTGTGTGTGTGTGTGTGTTTTCATTTAAAAGACACGCCTTCTGTGTGACGTTTCGAGGTCCTCTATGTGTGCATGTGTGTGTGTGTGTGTATGTGTGGGTGTGTGTGTTATACCATTTCATAATATGCCAAACTTTTTGTCCTGAGCTAAATGTTACACATTTTAACTAGCGTACTAGAGCAATAATGAATGATCCACAAGCCTAGTACAAGAAACAATCGAATCTCATGCTCCAGGAGTGCATGAGGGTGGTGCACTACTGGAGTGTCCAATCTACACAGGATCTTGTGCTGATGCACAATCAAACACACCCCTAACTACCCTGCCTTTTTGCTATAACCACACACACTCAGACTGGTAGTCCATGCACATGAATATGCTTGTGTGTGATGCAAGAGATGCCAAATCAGACTCCACAAATTAAGAGAAGAAAAATGGAGATGGTAAACTGTGAGACTGTACTACTGATATTCTGGATTGGTTGTGCCTACGCTGATATTGTCTTTCAATTTGCCAGTCAAGGTGAAATGACTGAGTTTAGTTTCATCGGATGGAGAATAGATTTCAGTGTGTTTTACAGGGCCTTAGCAGATAGAGATCTGCTTCTTGCAAACAGCTCACAACCAACAGGTCCACGGCCGGATGGCTACAATGTCGTTTGGATGAAAGACTCCTATGGTTACAGCTTTCTGTTGGAATATCTCTCTCTGTTTCACACTGGATACTATAGAGTTGAAGTCTGGAGTGGAGGAGACATCACTGAAAACAAAACATACCACCTCACAGTATGTGATGAAGAAATCCGCAGTAAAATATCTCAAGAATATGGGTCCAACGTCACGCTCTGCCCACCGAATTTAACGTTAGGAAATGGTAGCACCCTGCTGCTGTATAAACAGCAGGGTAAGTCAGATGGTTACTCAACTAGAGATAAGATCCTGATCCTGGACACTAACTCCTCCCTGGACCCTTTGCAGAAGACCCTTAGGGGCAGACTACAGGTTGATCTCAATGTCTCTCAGGTCACACTCATAAGAGTCAAAGAGGAGGACAGCGCAGTTTATTACTGTCTGATTAGGAAAGGATCTCAATGTCAAAGCTTTAGCAACAAAGACATAACGGTGAAAGATGAAGAAATGGTTGCACTTCAGAAAGAGAATGTGACCCTCCGTTGCATTTCAACAGAAGAGCTTCCTGGCCAAGTCTACTGGTCCACTCCAATTGGTGATGTTCATCATAACAACCAGAGCCATCAAGGGCAAGTGATGTACATACTAAACAGCAACAACACTGGAGATTACTCCCTCATAATTCCCTCTGTGTCTCAACAACACACTGGGGTGTACGTTTGTAAGGGTCATCAGACAATAGCTACATTTTTACTCCGTGTTTGTGTCAGTTTGCCCACATTAGTAGTATTATTTAATGAAGGTGAAAGTGTTATAGTGGAAGGAATCATGCCAGATCTAACATCTTTGATACAAACAAATGCCTTGATTGAAGCAATTCATTTTTACCCTCAGAACCAGCCAAAGCAAGTGGAAAAGTTGCCTAATTTACGTGTTTTTGTCCCTGAAAAACTGAAGGGCAAAGTGACTTTTAATGACTGCAATTATTCACTAATTATATCCAACCTCACTGTTGGAGACAGTGGAGTGTACACAGTCAATGTCAGTAGATACGCAATCACAGCATTGTATTACAAGGAAGGGTCTGAAAGGGACTTTTCTCACAAAACTGTGGTTTGTTCTGAGACATCAATTTACCTTCAGAAAAGGGATCCATTCTCTTTTTATGCAGTCTATGCTTCACTGATGGGCTATGCTCTGCTGGGGCTGGTTGGTGCTGCGATCTGGTCCAAGCTGAGGAGCAGAAGAGGAGAGCGGAGCTCCAGTCAGAGCACAGAGAGACAACAGAGTAAGGATGAAGACCTCTGTGATGATGTGGCAGTGGCTGAAGACAGCGTCTGAACTCAACAAGCTTCACTTGCCTGTCTGCTATACATCTGAGCACAGCATCTGAACTCAGTACCCTTCACTTGCCTGTCTGCTGCACAGCTAATGTCTGACTTCTGTTTAAGACTTATTCTGGCATAGGACCTAGTCCATGTCTGTTAAGAGTCAAGGACTGTTTTGGCCTCTAGGGGCTGCTATTTTGCCTATGACCCTCTCTGTCTGGTGTCTGTGTCTCTACTGTCATGTGATCATGCTCTGACTCTGCCTTGGTTTTCCCGCCATTTCCTGATTGCCTGTGTAACAGGAAGCAGTTACCTGTCCCAGTATTGCTGCCTTTAGTCGGCTGGCTGCTGCCCCGCCCCTTTCTGATTGGGAAATTGTCAGCTGTGTGGCTTAAGTTGGCCAGTTTGGTTCAGGCCAGGTGCCTGCTTTGTCTGGGATCACGTTGGGTTTATCGCCAGTCTCTCTCTCTCTCTTCGCTGTGCGTTCTCAACCACTACAGTTGCAGTGGCAGGAGGTTTGTAATCGTCAGATGTGCCCACGGATTCCGTGTGTTGCATTTGTGTGCTGGACAAATCAGCGTCTGGGTGCAGTACTGTCCGGTTGGCTTCAAACATCCCATATTGGCGGTCGCTTGGATTTGGCGATATTCCAGTGTCGTTGCTGTTCTGTTCCATTGCGTGTGTGTGGGGCCATCTTGGTTCTCCGTGCTGTGGCTGCATCTCTTCCCCTGCCTGTGGCTGGTAGCTGGCGTCGCTAGCGGGGTGCTACTACACGCTAACTGGTTTCTGTGGCTGTGTTTGTGGGTGCATGTGTAGGCCTGTGTGTGTGTGGAGGTTGTGTGGTAGGTGTCTGAGTGTAAGAGTGTGCGTCTCTGTGCCGTGTTATTACTCTTATTTTGGGGTGGTGTTATTTTGTTTATCTGTAATTGTTATTTGTATGTGCTTGCTTGGGCTTGCTTGCTTGTGCTTTGTTTTCTTGGTGTTTATGTTACGGGGGATTTTGTTTTGCTGTAATTGCATGTGCCTACTATCTGTGCTCTACTTACAATTGACTGGTGATGGGTCTACTCCCCTCTAGTGGTGTTTATTCCCTAATGTGGTGTGTGTTTGCTGTGTTGTTTGTTTAACTTTAACCCATTTGGTTGTGTGACATTCTTTTGATTTATAGGGACAGTCCCTTATTTTGCATGGGTTTGCTTGTTGGGTATGCGCCCCTTCGTTTTGCTGTGTGAAATGCTTCTTATTTAATTTGCAGGAATAACATCCATGAGGTTAGGGCACCTTTACTGGTAAGCTTCTGAGCCAGTTTTAGTGGCTGGATATTAATTTGTCCGCTGTTGCACTGCTACTCTTTGTCGGCCTACTGCATGAAACAGTTTTATTGTTGAGTCATAACACTTTTGACAACAAGAAAAGAGATTAAATAAATATCCTTGTACCAACTGAATCCTCTCGCCTCTGACTCCTGTTTCTCAGGCTGCTGTTCCTGTATGAGTCTAAGGGGTAACCTAGAAGGTCTGGGGTCCACTGGTTATAAGGGGAGGGTGGACAATTGGATCTGAACTGGTTCACTTTTGGCTCTGTCACAATTGGCGCTGTGAGCAGGGTAGTCTGAGTTGGAGTAGAGGGGTGAGGTGAGTTGATTGTGTTCCTTTATATGTTTGTTTTGTTCTCTTTTTCTTTACTACTGTTTTGTCATCAGTCCTGTAAGTGTAGGTGGTTGTATGTAGGAGTGGTTGCTGTCGTTGGTTGTGTGTGTGCGTGACTACCAAGGAACAGAACAGCAACGGTCACTGGCGAGTGGAAGGTTCCTGGTCACTCCTTTGGCCTCAACGTGGTCGTTATAAATTGTGGTAAGTCCATACCATTTATTTTATTTTTTTTTTTTCCCGTTATGGAGGACGAGGTGCAAGAGCTCCGGGATTTGATTGCGCAGTTAAGGGCTGATAATGAAAAGTTGCGCCAGGAGCGCGCATCCAACATGTCTTCTGGAGAGCCGTCCACCGTAGAACGACCAGTAGATACCCCACCATCTTTAAACCACCCTGTGGAGCCTTCTGTTACTGAAAGGCTTGTGTTTGTGCCCAGAGACCGCAAGTGCCCCTCTTTTAGTGGGAAGTCTGGTATCAGTATTGATGACTGGGTGGAGGAAGCCCAGGCATGTATGCGTGCCCGGCATCTGACCCCAGTTGATCAAGCTTTCTTCCTCTTTGACCATCTTGCAGGGGAAGCCAGGGATGAAATTAAGTTCCGTTCTAGTGCTGAGCGTAGAGACCCAGATAAAATTATTGGTATTTTGAGAGAGCTGTATGGGTGTTCGGAGTCATACGTTGCCCTGCAAGAGGCATTTTTTTCTCGGAAACAGCAGGAGGGAGAGACCCTACAGGAATTCTCTCTGGCATTAATGATGTTGATGGGCAAGGTTAAGCAGTCCGCCCCAGACGCCGTCCCCAATGCTAATGTCCTTTTGCGTGATCAATTTGCAGAACATGTGTTGGACGGGGCCCTGCGCCGCGAGCTTAAGCAGTGGGTGCGAAGGCAGCCATCCTCCACTTTGTTGGAGGTCCGAGCAGAGGCCATTCGGTGGGTTCGGGAGGGTTTACCAGGGGGCGCCAGAGAGCGTAGCCACTCACTTCCATCCATCCATGGTATTCAGTATGGTGTCCAGGGGGCTCCCCATTTGCCGGCGGCCGATCGAACACCGGATCCTGAACTTAGTGAGCTGAAAGAGCTCCTTAAAAGGCAGCAGGAACAGCTAAATCAGCTGACCCAGAGCGTTGTACTGATGCAGAGGGTGCCTCAGGCCCGCCGCCCATACCGGGGTCAGACGTTGATTTGCCGCCGGTGCCAGCGTCCTGGACACTTTGCCCGGGAGTGCGATGGAGAGCGCGTCCCGGCCCCTTCCCAGTCCCCTGCTCCAATTGCTCAGGCCTCAAGTGACAGCCATTATTCCCCTGCTGTCCCGGCGGGAAACTAGTGCCCACCGAACTGCGGAGCCAAAGTTCGGAGGGGGGATCACGTGGCTCAGAGTCTGGTATGAGGCCAGGTACAATGTCGACCTTGATGTCCTTATGCCCTCATTTAGATGTATGTATAGGGGGCGTCCGCGTACCATGCTTGATAGACACCGGGTCTATGGTGTCCACGATTACAGAGTCTTTCTTTCAGGAACATCTGGGGCAGAATAGCCTCCAGCCATGTCACTGGCTGCAATTGCGGGCTGCTAATGGGTTAGCCATCCCTTATATTGGCTACATAGAGCTGGAGGTGGAACTCTGCAGTAAGCGAATGCCAAATTGTGGGGTTTTGGTGGTTAAAGATCCCCCAGGTGGGCTGCATCCCAAGGTTCCAGGTGTGCTGGGGATGAATATCCTCAGCAAATGCTACCGGGAACTCTTTGGACAATTTGGTCGGTCACTGTTTAAGGCGCCACTCCTTTCCCAAGCCCCTACAGCCCTCGTGCATGCCTTTCAGCATTGCCAGCAAGCGGAAACCCAGCCAGTGCCGACCCTGGGGCGGGTGAAAGTAAGAGGTAGGCGAGCCTGGCGTGTCCCGGGGGGCACTACGGTGTTGGTATCTGCCACCTGCTCTGCTCAGTATGCTGGTGGTACAGTATTGTTTGAACCAGCTGAGTCTGGTCTGCCCTCAGGTTTGTTGGTGTCACCATCTCTTGTTAAGGTGGTTTATGGCACCGCTTCTATCCCAGTGGTTAATGTAGGTACAACTGACATCCTACTCTTTCCACGTACACAGCTGGGCACATTACAATCGGTCCATGTTGTTAGCTTGCCTTTGGGAGTGGAGGAAGTCCACCCCGTTGCTGCCACAATCACAGCTCAGGCTGCCCGAGTTGGTGAGTCTGTGGTTCAAGAACAGATTGAGGCCATTGAGTTGCCCCTGCTAGCTCGTGCAGAGCAGGAACAGGCTCGGGGATTGCTGAGAAGGTACCACACAGTGTTCTCTGCCCATGATGGGGATTTGGGCTGCACTAACCTGCTGTCTCATGACATTCCTCTGTTAGACGATGTGCCTGTGAGACAGAGGTATCGTCGGATTCCACCATCAGACTACGAGATGGTTAAGTCTCACATTAACCAACTGCTCGAGTCACAGGTTATTAGGGAAAGCTGCAGCCCATATGCCTCGCCGATTGTCTTGGTCAGAAAGAAGGATGGTACCTTGCGGCTGTGTGTGGATTACCGGAAATTGAATTCAAAGACCAGGAGGGATGCATTTCCCTTACCACGCATTGAGGAGTCGCTTGATGCCCTGACCGGGGCTAGCTGGTTTTCCACGCTGGATTTGGCCAGCGGTTATAACCAAGTCCCAGTCACAGAACAGGATAGGGCTAAGACTGCTTTCTGCACCCCATTTGGGTTGTTTGAGTGGAACTGCATGCCGTTTGGGCTCTGCAATGCTCCCTCCACCTTCCAGCGTCTTATGCAACGGCTGTTCGGTGACCAACAGTGTCAGTCTTTGTTACTGTACCTAGATGACATTGTTGTGTTTTCCACCACAGTATCTCAGCATTTAGAGCGTCTGGGACTGGTGTTAAGTCGACTGCACAATGAAGGCCTCAAGGCCAAATTGAGCAAGTGTACCTTTTTCCAGAAAAGCGTAAAGTACCTGGGTCATGTGGTGTCTGATCGGGGTGTTGCTACAGACCCGAGCAAGATTGAAGCAGTTGCTCAATGGCAATGTCCGAACAACGTTACAGAGTTAAGATCTTTTCTTGGGTTCGCCAGCTATTATCGGCGGTTTGTAGAGGGATTCGCTAAATTAGCTGCCCCTCTGCATAAATTGGTAGCTGAACACACTGGCCCTAAAGGGAAGCCCCTTGGGAAGAAGAGTGTTGATCACAGTTTTTCCAGGGCTTGGACTGAGGCTTGTCAGGCGAGTTTTGAAGCCTTGAAGGATAAACTAGTGTCCGCTCCTGTGCTAGCCTATGCTAATTTCTCCTTGCCTTTTATTCTGGAGGTGGACGCCAGTTATGGGGGGCTAGGAGCAGTCCTTTCCCAAGTACAAGAGGGTAAGGTACGTCCTGTTGCTTATGCCAGTCGCGGTCTCCGGCCCACGGAACGCAACATGCTAAACTATAGTTCCATGAAGTTGGAATTCTTAGCGCTCAAGTGGGCTGTGTCAGGGAAATTTAGGGAATACTTATGGGGAAATAAGTGTGTTGTCTATACCGACAACAACCCTCTTAGCCATCTTGCCTCAGCTAAGCTGGGGGCTACTGAGCAGCGTTGGGCAGCACAACTGGCGTCCTTTGATCTGGAGCTCAGGTATCGGTCAGGGAAGAGCAATCGAAATGCAGATGCCCTGTCACGGCAACATCTCGTGATTCCTGCCGTGGAAAACCTGCTCCCGGCCACTCCCGTCCCCATCTTGTTAAGACAAGCCATAACACCGCATCCCGTTACATGCGTAACTCAAGGTCTTATGTCGGCGCTCCCCGGTTACACCCCTGCAGACATGCAAGCTCTGCAACAGGCAGATCCTGTCATGAGTAAAGCCCTGGGTTTTTGGAGGCGACAGGTGCGGCCAGGTCCAGAGGAGCGCCGGCAGCTGCCTAGAGAGGCCTTAACGCTATTGGGGCAATGGAAACGGTTGGTAGAGCAGGATGGGGTACTCTACCGTCGGGTGTTTCGGCGGGATGGAGGGGAAGAGGCACTCCAGTTGGTTCTTCCGAGTGCTTTGCGTTCAGAGGTACTAACACAAGCTCACCAACAGCATGGGCATCAAGGTATTGAGCGGACCACCGAATTGCTCAGGTTGCGTTGCTACTGGCCTGGCATGTTCCGAGAGGTGGTTCACTGGTGCCAGCAGTGTGAGCGGTGCCAGCTGGCTAAGGACACTCAGCCAGTGACGCACAGTTTCATGGGCCACTTGCTGGCGGCTCGGCCAAACGAAGTGTTGGCCATTGATTTTACAGTGTTGGAGCCCTCAGTATCTGGCCATGAAAACATCTTGGTCATGACTGATGTGTTCACAAAGTACACCGTGGCAGTACCGACCAGGGACCAGCGGGCCGTAACCGTTGCTAGGGTCCTGGTGGGAGAATGGTTTTGTAAATTCGGTGTGCCAGGCCGGATTCATTCGGACCAGGGTAGGAGTTTTGAGTCATCACTGATTCAACAGCTTTGTGGTTTGTATGGGGTTCAGAAGTCTCGCACTACACCGTACCATCCGGCTGGCAACGGTCAGTGCGAGCGCTTCAACCGGACCCTCCACAACCTGTTGCGTGCACTGCCAGGATCCAGAAAGAGGGACTGGGTATCGTGTCTACCACAGGTCCTGTTTTGCTATAACAGTACTCCCCACCAGATAACCAGGGAGTCGCCGCACTTTCTGATGTTCGGTCAGGAGCCCCGACTCCCCGTTGATTTTCTGCTGGGCCGGGTAGCCGAGCCAGCAGCTGGGAGTGTGCATCAGTGGGTCCTAGAACATCAAACCCGGTTGCAAGTGGCGTTCGAGGGGGTACGGGACCGGTTACAGGTGGCCGCTGATGGTCGTAAGGCCCGACATGATATGAATGTCAATGATGTACCACTGGAGGAGGGTCAACGGGTTTACCTCCGTGATCTGACGGTAAGGGGTAGGCATAAGATCCAGGACCTGTGGAGTCCAGTGGTATATCAAGTAATTCGGTCACCACCAGCTGGTGGTTCAGTTTATGCAATTGCACCCGTGGAAAATTTGCAGCAAGTCAAACATGTTCATCGTACCCTGCTGAAGGCTCGGGTGGAGGGGGCATCTCAACCAGATTGCCCGCCTGACCACCCACCAGCCCCTGCTCTTTTACAGTTAAGCAGTGATGAATCAGACAGTGAGGACTTGTTGGCGTATGTCCCCGAAAAGCGTCCGGGTTTGGGAACACCAGCGGTGGACTCTGGCCGACACTCAGTAGCTCCAGGTAGGTTTGACATCCCTGCCGACCCAGGGGAAGGCCCCAGCATCCCGCTGACGGACAGCCGAGTGGCCATTGGAGACGGTCAAGGGGGTTTGCGTAGAACAATTCGGGTAGGAGCAGGGCAACATTCAAATCCCCATCGGCTTCCACGTACGGTCGCGAAGATGGTGGACCAGGCGCGTCCCCCCACGACTCTATAATGGTTGGTTGTAACTATGAGGGGCTTCATCAGTGCTTTGGCGTCGGGACGACGACACAAATCAAGGGGGTAGATTGTAACAGGAAGCAGTTACCTGTCCCAGTATTGCTGCCTTTAGTCGGCTGGCTGCTGCCCCGCCCCTTTCTGATTGGGAAATTGTCAGCTGTGTGGCTTAAGTTGGCCAGTTTGGTTCAGGCCAGGTGCCTGCTTTGTCTGGGATCACGTTGGGTTTATCGCCAGTCTCTCTCTCTCTCTTCGCTGTGCGTTCTCAACCACTACAGTTGCAGTGGCAGGAGGTTTGTAATCGTCAGATGTGCCCACGGATTCCGTGTGTTGCATTTGTGTGCTGGACGAATCAGCGTCTGGGTGCAGTACTGTCCGGTTGGCTTCAAACATCCCATATTGGCGGTCGCTTGGATTTGGCGATATTCCAGTGTCGTTGCTGTTCTGTTCCATTGCGTGTGTGTGGGGCCATCTTGGTTCTCCGTGCTGTGGCTGCATCTCTTCCCCTGCCTGTGGCTGGTAGCTGGCGTCGCTAGCGGGGTGCTACTACACGCTAACTGGTTTCTGTGGCTGTGTTTGTGGGTGCATGTGTAGGCCTGTGTGTGTGTGGAGGTTGTGTGGTAGGTGTCTGAGTGTAAGAGTGTGCGTCTCTGTGCCGTGTTATTACTCTTATTTTGGGGTGGTGTTATTTTGTTTATCTGTAATTGTTATTTGTATGTGCTTGCTTGGGCTTGCTTGCTTGTGCTTTGTTTTCTTGGTGTTTATGTTACGGGGGATTTTGTTTTGCTGTAATTGCATGTGCCTACTATCTGTGCTCTACTTACAATTGACTGGTGATGGGGTCTACTCCCCTCTAGTGGTGTTTATTCCCTAATGTGGTGTGTGTTTGCTGTGTTGTTTGTTTAACTTTAACCCATTTGGTTGTGTGACATTCTTTTGATTTATAGGGACAGTCCCTTATTTTGCATGGGTTTGCTTGTTGGGTATGCGCCCCTTCGTTTTGCTGTGTGAAATGCTTCTTATTTAATTTGCAGGAATAACATCCATGAGGTTAGGGCACCTTTACTGGTAAGCTTCTGAGCCAGTTTTAGTGGCTGGATATTAATTTGTCCGCTGTTGCACTGCTACTCTTTGTCGGCCTACTGCATGAAACAGTTTTATTGTTGAGTCATAACACTTTTGACAACAAGAAAAGAGATTAAATAAATATCCTTGTACCAACTGAATCCTCTCGCCTCTGACTCCTGTTTCTCAGGCTGCTGTTCCTGTATGAGTCTAAGGGGTAACCTAGAAGGTCTGGGGTCCACTGGTTATAAGGGGAGGGTGGACAATTGGATCTGAACTGGTTCACTTTTGGCTCTGTCACAGCCTGTCTTAATTGTTTCAATTAAGGTGTCACATGGTGTAATTGGTCTGTGTATTTATAGTGGTTCTTTGAGTCGCCCTTCACTGAGTCTTTGTGGTTTTGCTGGTGAGTGAACCTATGTTTTTGCCTTGCTGGTCTGCTGAGTTTTTTGCCTTCTCAGTTGGACTGCCTTCTCTGTACCCTGGACTGGTTCTATCTTTTGATTTCTCCCTGTGCTGGACTGTTCTTTTGTTCTCTGAGTTTTTTGCCTTGTTATCTTCTGAGCGCTCCAAAGTTTTTGTTGATAAATTTTGAACACTGAGTTCCCTCTGCACTTGAGTTGCTTCAGTAGCTCAGTGAGCTAGTTTGCCTACCACTTCAGCAGCCTGGGTTTTATTCCCAACCCTGGCCTGACAATGTCCTCATAACCCTTCTTAAAAAATTATATTTATATTGAATATATATTACTAATAGATGTCAGAATGTTAAAATTCAATGGCTTGTATCAGTGCTTTCATCTTGTCCAAATGAAAAAGTGGGATGTTTGTAGCAGTATGTGAGAGGCTCGCATTGCTGTACAGTACAACATAATTGGGACAGGTGGTGACTCAGATTGCATTGGATAGCCCATATACACCACCCATTGGCATGAGAGACAGCACTGAACACATCTGGAATATTGGCTTGACACTAGTTTTTATCAGATGCTACATTTCTTTTCTAGAATATTCCTCATGCAATGACAGGAGCAGTAATGTGGTTGAGACAAAGTCTGTGCCATCTTGAGATCCTTATACCTTGTGAATACAACATATATGTTGTATGTAGTATGTGTATGTTATGCAAGGCAAGGTGAGTTTTATTTGTACAGCGCATTTCATATAGGGCCTGCAGCAAACACAGTACGGGGGGATGTGGCCGAAAGCCGGAACCTGCCATCATAGTCAATGCATGGTAGCCAAAACAAGAACATCTCATGCCTGCATTGAAAAGCAGTGAAGCAAAGCCTAAACTCTCTGAGAGATGTGGAGTATAAAATAGACAATGTCAAGAATATCATTACAGCAATCTCCACAATTATTGGCACCCCTGGTAAAGCTGCCTAATAAACCCCATCTTAAAAAACATCTATTAGTAAATCTAATGAAAACATTGAAGGAAAATACAGCCTTTAAGAGAAGCAAATTTATACTGATAAACATACTGATGAACAATGAATTTTAACCCTCTGCCAAGCATGCCCTTTTTTACTGTCTTAATAGGGACAGACAGATTTTAAATGGTGAAGCATGTCATGGAGGTGATGATGGCATCCAACCAAAAGACATTCCTGGAGCCTTTAGAATGGAAAGGAATACTACTTAAAGTCCACAGACACTTTGGTTAACTTTAAGAAGTTAATATGGATTCTAAAATTATTCAGTTACATTCAGTGACATCATACACATATCATATTTTCTAGGGGTGCCAATAATTGTGGGATGTTTTTTTGTTAAAATATTTGGTGACACTTTAGACTAAGACCTGTAAAGCACTGAGTAAGGAGTAAGTAAGAACGACATAACTAGGATAGACTTTGTGTGCACTGTTTGTGTAAGTACAAAGTAAGAATCAGGCAGGTTGTGAGGATGAAGCAGAGAGAACACTATGCTGCCTAGACTACTACTGATGAGTAAACTTAACTTGGCACATCTGAAATCACACCTGAAACTGTAAGTGAACTAAAAGTGATGAATGAATGATTTTAAACAAACGTAACCTATAGGCAGGGGGTATTATAATTAGCCCACAGGTAAAATGAGTCGTAGAAGACATGTACTAAGTGCTCTATTTATCCTTGATATTCTTTGTTACTTTGTTCTTACCTGCTCCTTACCCAGTACCTCACAGGTCAATATTTCTTTCTTTGGATGCATTGTGTTTTCTCCATATTCATTTGTTTTTCTTTGAGGTGGGATTAGCCTCTATCATGTTCATTGTGAGACTACCATACATTCCAAAAAGGTTTTTTTTTATTCCACTTCATAGTCATCTTTATCAGGAGTGTCAATAGTCTAATTGTGGAGGGCGCTGTACATTGTCAAAGGAATGTAACCTAAAATGACCTTGCCTGTGGTGTGTGTTTTTTTGCTGATTCTGTGAAATGTGGGCAGGAAGAGGCTCTGCAGAGGAGGGAGGATGTAAGACTTGTGGGCAGGATGCTATGTACTGATGTGGTGTCATGCAAACACACAGCAGAAACAAAACATTTACACACACAAAAACAGCAGAAACATGCATTTACATACCGACTTCATCACACACTCATCTCACTCCAATATTTTGGATTGGTGTGTGTCTGTGTTCATATCTTCATCTTTATTGTTACCATTCCTCACTTGGTGGCCTGAACTAAATGTTTCAAATGTCAGTAGGCTCTGTCATTCTAAACCATTCAGTGTCATTCAGTGCTTCAGATTATAGCATTAGGGCTGGGCGATGTGGCCTAAAATTCATTTTGCTGTATAATTTCAAGCATAGACAGTATGTGGTATATATTGCAATATATGGATCTACAGAGTACAGGTTCCTTGGTCAACGTACTTCACTTGCATACACTGTAAACTGCTCAGTGAACTCAGGCAGATTACCACTAATCTCAGTCTCAATTTTTTTCTGAAGTTTGGAACTTTTAAAAATTTTAAATATTTAACGTTTGGTAGATTTGAGTGCTAGTCAGTTACTAAAATATTTTAATTGATGTCTTAACAAAATTATGTCTCCATTAGTCAAAACAAGTGACTTTTATCTTGACCAATAGACATAGGCCTTGAACTGAACATCTCCAAAATAACTGATCCACTTTTTGACAGTTATCACTGCTATGTTCTGGTGCGTAAGAAAAAAAATCCTCTGGCACCACCCATAGCTTGTAATGCAGTTTCCAAACTAGAATCTATCATCATGACTCCAAAACAGTAATCACAGGCAGGGACTACTGTGTCTAACTGAGTGTCAGTCATTGCTTGTGCACTTGTTACTGGTAGCTTGGGTGGACAGTTGTGGAACTTTCCATGCATTCAGGGCTACTGAAAAAAAATTCCCCGAGTGGGGAAAGAACACATGAATACCATTTCATGTCAGAGCAACAAGTGGGGAACTCTGAAGATTTAGCAAGCACAGTTGCCCAGTTGAAGATTCATCATCATTCATCATCGACTTATCATTTTGTAGTACTATCAACTCGTCATCATTTTGTAGTACACATAAAATCAGAGCCAGTGGAACTATAGTGCGACAATAAATTCTTCATCTTTTGTTCAACCAATGAGGAACAGGGGGGGCTTGAAATTCCCACCCAGTGGGGTGTCACAGAGAAAGTGAGACTGAAGTCAAACAAGGCAGCCACTGCTGTCTCAAACTCTCACCACAAGAGGGCACTCTTTGGACTTGGAAGTTTGGTAACACTTTGGAAAAGGGTACATATTTACCATTAACTACCTATCTTATTAACATAGCCATTTGTTATTCGTTACAAGTCACTTCTTAATACCTCACTCTACATGAACTTATTCTACCCATTGCAAACCATTAACAATGAATTTCTTCAATATAAACTCCTAAATCCATCATATTCATAGCAAGTGAGCTAGTTGTTGTATATGAATTGTGATCTTAATATGCTTTGGTTAGTATGGGGTTTACAAGACAGTAGTACAATAGAAACATTTACTGATACAGTAATGATACTGACCATGACATGTCTATGAGTGGCAGAAAGCTTTGAGCCCAACAACATACTTTATGTACATGGCAGAAAATTTCACAAATGTTCCTTCTTTCTCTTTGCGTCATCACAGCAGTAGCAGTCTGAAGGACTGACACACTGACAAAAGCTTCCATTTGAATTCCTGGCACCTGTTGCCATCACAACAGTCATCTACACAACTGACACAATGAGTGTCTCTACAGAAGGGTGATCTGAGGACATACACACACACACACACACACACTCACTTCACACACACCACATACACACACACCTCCACAGGGGCTATACACTTCATGTCACCCTCCCACCTCACACACATATTTTCTGAATGTCACACAGTGCAGACGTCATGGCAGCAGTCGCTCTGTGTGATGTACCACTAACACACACACTTACACCTCATCAGAGCAATCTAACAAGGCATCTTAAGCCTCTTCATCCGTGTATCCCTGTGGACACACACAAAAACACACACATACACCCCCCCCCCCACACACACACACACACACACATGCACACTCACACATACGCACACACACACACAAGTTGTAGGAGTATTTATTAACAAGACAAGTGTAAAAACAAGGCCTGTGGATGGAACACAAACAGAGCACACATACATCAAGAAGGGTTATAATGTACATACTGTATGTTCATAAGCTTCTATTACAGTGATTTCAAGAATAAGCAGTTGTGTATAATTAAAGTGGTGCACACACAGAGACAGACAGACAAACCCTGCCCCTAGCATATAAGTTACTGTAACACTAGCTGATAAAATATGCACACACTCAAATGTATCTTAATAAAGTCTCACGCAAGCCAAAGTAGACAACAAGAGTGTGATAGCGCATTCACACACATACACACACAGTTTGAGTGAGTGTGTGTGCATATGTCGAGACCAAGTCTTTAAGGAGTCAAGACCGAGTCAAGACCAAGACCATGAAAACAAGTCAGTTTTCAGAACCATAATTTAGTATCACCCCTGTTAATGTTCAAGAGGCTCACAGTTCTATAAGCAAGACTGGGCACTTTTTACTGATAGCCTGGAAATGGAAACCCACATTTTAAGATCTACGTATGACCACAACTGATAGACCCTCCCAATCCATGGGGCGGCACCAGTGGATGCCAGTCAATAGGCCTTTGTACTCAATTGGATGTGATTATGATTGCAGACTGCTCATTCATCTGCAGTCTGTGATTGATGTGTAAATTGGTCTGTAATAATGGTTAATTTGTGAATATTAACATACAAAAAATCAGCTGAAAATAAAGAAAAATAAATGTCTCTTAAATCCTCCCACTGTTGGCCAAGACCGAGTTAAGAGAACTGGCTACAACATGTGTGTGTGTGCGTGTGAGAGAAACTGTGCAAATGTGTCTATGTATTTAGTGTGAGTGTGTGTGTGTGTTGGGGGGGACTGGAGGAATGACCAGTCTGTGAGCCCAGAGTATTTTGATAAATCATGTTCGCTAGCCCCGGGAGACCAGACACATATGCTTGGCAAAGAGTCTGGAAATTCTTACATTTACAATTTTATCCAAAGCGACTTACATTTTTTTTCAACTACCAATTGTTCAGGACCAGTCTCCCCTAGAGCAACTTAGGGTCAAGTGCCTTGCTCAAGGGCACAATGGTGGCAGCTAGGATTTGAACCCACAACTTTTTTTTTTTTTTTTAAGACTATTTGCACGCTAGCCAGGTTTCTTGACCACTATGCTACCACCGCCCTAACTCTTGACAGGCATAGTTTACTTTGCCGTGAGTGGTAACTTTGTTTCAACTTCTACACCTATTGGTTCTGTTTTCAGTTTCTGACCGCTGACTGGAGTTAAAAATGTATTCAGAGTAAACCTAGGGTTAGCCTTTGGAGAGGTCACTGACTATTACTGTTGCAAAGTGCAATACTGAGTGGAGGTACTTTAGCGGAGGTACTATATAATACAAGTAAACTAAGAGATGGGTAAACCATAAAATCTATGATTCATGATGCGCCACAAACCACAGCAAACCAGTGTATTTGGGATATTAAGGAGCTACCAGTGTATTGGGCTATTAAAGTTAAGGTGTCCATCTGTCTCCTTTCTCTGAAGTCATTTCTATTGACTGGTTTTGCGCTTAAAAAGTTTAAGAGACGCTTTTATCCAAAGCGACTTACATCTGTCAACTGTCAATCACATCAGGGCCAGTCTCTCCTAGAGCAACATTGGGTTAAGTGCCTTGCTCAAGGCCACAATGGTGGCAGATTTGAACCCACAATTTCCAGACTACTAGCATGCTGGCCAGGTTCCTTAACCACTACACCATCACCACCCCCACCCCAGTAATGTGTCCAGTTATGTGTCAAGCAAAGACGAAAACTGTGTTGCTCACCACTGGGACTACCCCAAAGCACTTTTCATCGCTTTGAAGAACTAGTGCTACAGTCATTTCAGTGTGTCCTTTTGTTAAATGTAATGAAATCTGATGGGGATAGTCAATGAAACTACCCCAACAAAAAGCCCTTGCCAAATATCCAGCACAGGTTAGTGCCATATGACTATCACAGTCGTCAATATAACTGAATTTTGATGCAGCTTCTTCATTTCATCATTACCTTTCCTATTTGTTGATCAGCTGCCTAATTAGTATCCAAAGAAACAGAGCTGGTTCCTGCATAGGTGACCTGGGCCAATCGCCTGGGGCGCCAACCTTCAAGGGAGCATCGCAATGCATTTCTCTTTTTCTTTCCCCAGTTTTTCACTTGTATCTCTAGAATAAGGGGAAAAACGCAAATCTGGCCAAAGGCAGCAAAAAAGCTTAGAGCCGGCCCTGCAAATATGTGCCAGAGTTGTCCCAGTCCATTTTATGGATACTGTCCAAACACCAACATACTGTGGACCATCCATGCAGTTTTGGTAACGTGGAAAAATGTTATTGCTGAACACATTTAAAGCATACTCTGTGTCAATATCATACCCAGGTAATTCACAGGTCCTTCCTCAAACACCCTGAATCCCAGGAATTGATCATCATGCAAATTTGATTTTGTCGATGGAAAAAAAATCTTGGAATCTTAGAAGGGTTATAACCATTTGCAGGCTACAACTTTTCCCTTTAGGGGACCAAGATGTTTTCTATCAGAATGTTTTTGCCAGTTTATTTAAGATTACACTGTAGTTTGTCGCCATCTAGTGGTGGAAAGAGAACACATATAACACAGAAAATCTCCCGTGCAAAGCTGGTCCTGAGAGACGCAGTGCTATGATTTCTCATTTGAGTCTTCTTAGATTGGCCACATTTGTAAAGCTGCACAATGAGAGCCTAGAAAAAAATAAAAGTTACATTTGAAGTACTTATTTTCCATGGAAATGAATCCTGGCGGTCATTCCAACTTGATCAAACATTCTAAGTCACACTATTATTGAGGTACTGTTCTGTCGCTCTTGACTAAAAAACAGGCCCGTGTTCTGTGCATGCAGTTCTGTGTAGAACCTTGCGACAGCACAGCTGAGAGTACCCCAAAGAGAAGCACTTATCGTCAAATTTCAGAAGTAGTGCTGCCATTTGTAACCTCAGTGTGTTTTTCAATTTGAAGAGTTTGCCAAACTTTATGAGAATTATGAGAATGCCCCAGACAAAAATATCACTTGAAACAACCCCAACAAGTAGCACTTATCAACCCATGAACACTTGCCATGCCATAGTTAGGGTACTGACTGTGACAAAGTTCTCATGCAAGTTCTATATGCATCATTGTTTTGCCTGTGTCAAAAGCACTGGGCGGTGGTCAGAGGAGCCTCTACATTAGCAGAGGTGCATTTCCATCAGCTGTGTAACGCCAATAAAATAGGGAACATGAGGCTAATCAAGTGACGTGTTCTGACCAGCTGTCAGATCAAAACGTAATACCTCCAGGAAAACATCTATGGACATTATACACAAATTAAACTTAAAGTTTACATCAACTTTAATGCCATTATGGCTTATTAGCATCAAGAGTTAATTCACACCCCTTAAGGAAATCAAATTGCATTAGGGGACTGATGCAGGTGTTTCAAACCGAGGAATTCTTATTCACGTAACTGAAGTGTGCATTAACAAGTTGGATGGAAACCCTGCTGTACTGTTACGGTAGTCACTGTGATTAATTCTGATGCAACTTCTTCATGTTTAGATTAGACTAGATTAGATTCAACTTTATTGTCATTACACATGTATGAATACAGAGTAACGAAATACAGTTTAGCATCTAATCAGAAGGGCAAATAGCAGAAGGTGCTGTATGTATAGTATGTGCAGTATGTATAGTTAAGAGCAGTTATGTACAGATAAGGGCAGTGTAGAAGTGGAAACAGATATGTGCAGATTATGTACAAATATATGTACAAATAAATTATGGCGGGATCAGTTATGTGCAGATTATGTACAAATAAGTTATGGGAGCAGTTATTTACAGATAGGGCAGTGTAACAGATGGGTATAAATTAGTATTGATTTACAAAAGAGCAATGTGCAGATGAAGCATGTCAATATACAAATGTTCTGTACTACTGTGCATAGGCAAATCTACAAATGTACAGATATACAGATGTAATATGGACAAATATACAGGTGTGTAGACATATTAATATAACATATGTATGTACAGATGTATATACAGATGTACAGATGTGTAGTAGAAGAAAGTGCAATGGTTGTATATACAGTAGTGAAGAGAAGCACTGTGAACAGATTATGCCGGGGTGTAGCATCAATAGGAAGGTTCAGCAAGAGACAGAGTTCAGTAGGGTGACAGCTGTGGGGAAGAAGCTGTTCCTGAACCTGCCGGTTTTAGTCGGGCTCCTTCGGGAGGGGAGTAGCTGAAAGAGTCTATTGGCTGGATGAGAGGAGTCCCTGAGAATGCTACGTGCCCAGCGTAGACATCTCTTCTTGTGGACGTCCTCAGTAGCAGGGAGTGGAGTCCTTGTGATGCGTTGGCCGGTTTTCACCATCCGCTGCAGTGATTTGTGGTCAGCAACAGAGCAATTCCCATAACAGACTGTGACACAGTTGGTCAGTTGGTCATGTTCTCTATCGCACAACAGTGGAAGTTACCTAGATGTCAGCAGACAGGTGGTTCTTCTTCAGTGTTCTTAAGAAGAAGAGGCGCTGGTAGGCCTTCTTAAGGCTTCGGGTGTTGGTTGACCAGGACATGTTCTCTGAGATGTGGGTCCCTAGGAATTTGAAGCTGGAGACACGTTCAACAGCCATGTTGTTGATATGGATGGGGTCATGAGTGTCTCCCTTCTCCCTCCTGAAGTCCACAATGAGCTCCTTGGTTTTGCTGGTGTTCATGAGCAGGTTATTGTCAGCACGCCATGCAGCTAAGTGCATTACCTCTGCCCTGTAGTCAGACTCATCATTTCCACTGATGAGTCCAATCACCGTGGTGTCCTCTGCAAACTTTATGATGGAGTTGGATCCATACATAGGCCTACAGTCATGGGTGAACAGGGAGTAGAGGAATGGGCTCAGCACACAGGCATGGGGTGCACCAGTGTTGAGTGTGATGAAGGTGGAGCTGTTGTGGCCTGACCTAACATGCTGACCTAACATGTTGGTCAGAAAGTCCATGATCCAGTTGCAGAGGGAGGTATTGATTCCAAGATCCTCAGGTTTTGTGATTAACTTGGAGGGGATGACTGGTTGGATGTTGAATGCTGAGCTGAAATCAACAAACATCATTCTTGTATATGTGTTCTTCTTGTCCAGGTGTGAGAGTACACAGTGCAGCGCTGTGGATATAGCATCCTCTGTACTCCTGTTGCTTCGGTAAGCAAATTGGTGTGGATCAAGTGTGGGGACGGACATTTCTTGAGGTGTGCCAGGACCAGTCGCTCAAAGCACTTCATTACAATGGGTGTCAGTGCCACAGGGCGGTAGTCATTTAGGCACTTTGGAGAGGAATGTATAGTGCACTGGCTCTATAGAGGTTGTTTTGAAGCATGTGGGTACTGCTGCTTGGACGAGAGACAGGTTGAAGATGTCTGTAAAGACTCCAGTAAGCTGCTCAGCACAAGCTCTGAGCACACGTGCAGGGATGCCCTCAGGGCAAGGGTCTGGTGGTCATCAGATGGCTTGGTCTTTACAGCCATGTCCTTATTGTCCTTGTGAAGTTGCTGGTCTTGTAGTCTGTGATGGCCTGGTTGCCCTCCCATATGCGTCGGGGGTCAGAGTTGACAAAGTGTTTCTCTACCTTCAGCTTGTGGTCATGCTTGACCTTCTTGATGCCCCTCTTCAGGTCTGCCCTGGATGTACTATAGACCTATGTGTCATGGCTTCTGATTAGGGTATGTGGTGATCTGTCTCTCTGTAGTAACACTGTCAATTGCGGTGCTGATATGTTCTAATACTGAGTAAGTTTAAGAGTCCAAGTCTGTATGAGTGCCACAGGTAGCCTGAGAGGCAAGTACTCCAGTCTGTGTCTTTGAATCTTCCCTGGAGTACAAAATCTACCCCTGCTGGCCATACCTTAATGGCCTTCACAAATGGCTTCACACAGTTGAGTGGTAAGTACTTTGGGGTGAGAAACAAAGAAAGGTAATCTGACTGTCCCGGGTGGGGGAGGGGGGTTGTCATGTAGGCTCCAGCAATGTTGGTATAGACATGGTCCAAGATTTTGTCCCCTCTTGTGTGCAGGAGACATGTTAAATTTGGGGAGCACTGTCTTGAAGTTGGGGTGGTTAAAGTCACCCGCCACAATGAATGCAGCCTCTGGGTGTGCAGTTTGTTTTTTGCTAATGGCTGCATGAAGTTCAGTCATAACAAGCTTGGCATTAGCATCCGGGGTATATATGCAGCTGTTATCATTGTCTCTCTATAGCTATATGCCCTCTGCTTTTCAAGTTAAGATTTATGTTTGAAGACTTTTTATAGAACAATTTTTAGAGCTCAAAAAGAATGGATATGAAGAAGATCAGAAATACTACATGTAATATTTTCTTACTAATGATTCTGACTATGCAAATGCATATAGGGTTATTCCAGCGTTGTGAATGTGCCATTTGCACTCTAATTGATTTACAAACTAAATTGCAAAATGCCACATAACTTTAGCAAGCATAACATGATTTCATTATTTTATTCATTTTATTATGCAACCTCTGTACAGACAAATACTCAAAATTCATATCATGATTTAAGAATATGAGCCATTCTATTAGCGTTATGGAATGGGCAAGCTTTTATGGGAGATCACAGTTTTCCTATAAAGTCTGTGAAGTTTTCTAAGTAACGCTGAAATCATTAGCTTTATACCAAGGACACCTGAATAAACACAGAAAAAACTGAGTTATTTTGCAAAAACTGACATGAGTATTTTAACATCAGTTTTGGTTGTGTGCGCACATTTTTCTTTATATGTATATATATTTATATGTATTTATATATTATATACATATATATATATTTATATATTTTAGAGGAAACTTGATTATGTAATCATTATTGATTATTTAATGTACTTGCTGTTTTTTGTTTGTTTGTTTGTTTGTTTTTAAACAATGGAGTTCCCCAACAGTCATCAACTGCAAACAGAAATAAATACAAGCCTGAACTCCATGAGGCAGAAGCTGTTCTTTTGAGCTACCACTGGGAGTCTCAATTTTACATTTTGGGATATGGACTAAAGTATATGGGCCCTTGGGTGGGAGGAAGGGTGGGCTGAAATGGATGATTCAGAAGATGTGTAAAAAAGATAATATTGTAAAATATTAAATATATATATTACTAAGTAGTAAAGGACTAGAAAATATACACCTACAAAAATATATTCCTACTACTTGTAATACAAAATAATAATATTAATAGTAATAATAATACATAGAATTTTTCCATTACACTTTAAAAATGATTTCACGGTCTGTGTATGTGGCTGCCTTAGGCAGCACAATGCATTAGTGCTAGATGAGCTGTCAGAAAGGATTATTTCAGCCAGGCCAGTCAGCAGAGGGGTTGGGCTCCAGTTCACTGCACTGAATTCAGGCTTCTTCATTGTAGTGGTGAGAGAGAGAGAGAGAGAGAGGCAGAATAGAAAGGAGCCATTTCTCAAGGCGATCGCAAACTAAGCAGTGCTTTTGGAGTGCTCCACTATCTGGCTTCGGTAAAGAGCTTGTATATTGACAGCATGCGTTGCCCCCCATCTTGTACTCCTGTGAGAAGTGAGGACTTACTATTAAGGTACGTTTGTGAGAATCTTCTCCCATTGTAGCAGAATCTGGTTTCACATCCATGATCACTGTGCTTACTTTGTGTTGAAGGAGTTGCTGTCACCTTTCCACCATTTTTTGCGGGGCATCACCAGCGTCACGTTGCTTTTGTTCATCTTAAAAGACAGCAAAATTCTCAGTGTCACAAAAAAAATTATAAAATGTCAAAATACCTCCATTATGTTGAAATATCTCCCTTTTTAAAGATGTTTTTACAAGGTGTTCTCTTTTCATTTGTCAAGATAGGTAAACTGAAGTGTCTCCTTGAGTTTGTCTCCACTGTTTTTTTTTTTTTTTAAGGCTGAATACGGTTGTCTCATGTGATCAGCAACATCTGAAGCAAATTTGTGTGATGATTGCATTGTATCACTGTGGACTGAGACAACATCTCAGTTTGACTACTTTTTAAAATGACCTCTGCCTGTCACAAATAGGTATGTGAGGAACTCCTAATAAAGAATTTGTGTGGTGAAGTTAGGGGTAGTATTCATAACAAGTGCAAACTAAACCGCCAGGAAGGATGTTGTTCACTTCACACATGAATGATTTTCTGTGTCATCTTTGCCAGAACTGGTCATGTGGAAATGTCGGGGGTTAAAGGATCTTGCAGACTAGAGTTGTAGGACTAGGAAAACAAAAACATAAACATATTGTTGGAAGAGTAAATGTAAGGGGATTAGAGGGTTTAGTATGGTAGAACAGGATTAGGTGAGATCACTTAGTGTGACAGACTGGTTAGTTTAGTCACAACTCTGTCACACGTACCTAAACAAATCATGAACTTATTGCTCAGCTGGTTTATAACATTTTGATGGTTTGTACTGGACACAGCTGGGAGGGAGAGAGAGAGAGAGAACACAGAGCTGTGCTAGATTACTGACTCAAAATGCAGGGTTGTCTTCCAAAAAATGTTTTGATCCCTGCTACCCCAGCATGTGGTTATTAGATGTCAGATCTGCCTATTTGAATTTACCACAAAGGACTTTACTGATTCAGTTTATTTTACTTTTCCAATGGCCTGCTCTCTGAATAGTTTACGGCTATGCTAGGTCTAGCTCACACTGTCTACGATTATTAATGCCATATGTGAAAAGCTCATGTGCATAACATCGCAATGTTTTTGTGAAAGAAAAATATTCAAATAATTCAAAGCCCTTGTGGTTTCAGAATGGGTGTTTCGGTAGTCTATGGTAGTCCAGTTTTAAGAGGCAGAGCCACGCCTCCGTTAAAAAGGCAATCTTCTGACCCATTTTTTTAAGCTAACATCATCTTTCGCCATGGGGACACATTTTGGGTTAGGATTGTGGGAACAACAGTGAAAGACCGGAGAGGGGGGACTGGGGTGTAGTGAATCTTTAGCTGTGGAGGAGGCCCGGTACTTGTCTTTCTATGACATATCTAGCGCAGTAGCTGAATCACACAAGCGGGGGGAGACAGTCACGCGTGTTTTGTAGACCATAGTGGTAGCTAGTTAGCTACATGCAACCATGACTTCTGCATACAGTCTTGAATATCTTCCGGATATGAAAGCTGATAGTCGATTGCTGGGTTCCTGTGATAAGATGTAAGTAATTTAGCGTTTTCACGTAATTATAACACAATGAGGCGACTAGTATTTAGGGTGGCTTTATTTTAAGCTTCCCAAGTTATCTAGAGAGAGTAACGGTGTCAATCCTTTACTGACTAGCTTGTTAGCCAATGTGAAAATGCTAACCACTTGAATCTCCTTGGTTATTGAACTCCCCAACTTATCATAGAATTAATTATAGGATTATTGGGGCTATAGGTAATTGTGTTGTTAAACATACCAAATCTCAAAAAGGAACACTTGTTCGCTAGCCATGTGATGTTAAAGTCGTATTGTAACGTTGCTTCAACACGTGAAACGTATAACGTTATGCTAGCGTGAACGTTAGCGTTTGTTAGCAATCGGTATCTCGTGATAACGTTTCGGTCTGTCGTTTACGGGGCAGTGTTGGCGAGCTGCTTTAAGATGGGGGGGAAAGTAGCCCATGCGAAAGGCCTTCCCAAGATTTAGGTGTTAAATTAGGAAATGTGAACGTTAACCTCCTGGCTATTATTTTTAATTAAAGGCTGTTAATTTGTTAGCTGAACTGGCTAACGTTAACTAACTATAACGTTAGTGGGCGAGGTAGGCTGTTATGTTAATCGGGAAACCTATAATTTACAATTCAAACAAAAGAACATCCGATAGATTTAAAGAATATGGCACTTGTTTAATTCATACGAATAAACACTTTGGTCTTTCTGTCTGTGGTTAAGCGAATGAATGTCAAGCCCGCGCGGCCACCTCCCCTATTTTGCCCAAATTCGCTAACTAGCTATCTATGCTATTGCCAAATGATAAAGGTAACGTTGTAACGTTATTGCAAATGGCGTTTCTCAAAGATCTTTTGGTGGTGTCTGCCGAACACCTGTTTCAAACATTCAGATGGCATTAGTTGACTTCATTCGCTTTCTGTAATTTATGATTTAACGTTATTTGGTCTTGGCTAAGTCGCTTTGGTCCACATAATGGAGGTTGAGGGACCCATGCGCACGTGTTAACGTTAGTTGCATTTGCATTTGTGAGAGTGGTGTTGTAATGTATATCTTGCAGTAGTAAAACATTGTGTATGTCCATAGTGTGTAATGTTATATCGCCCAAATATTGTGTTTGTTGTGTTTCACACTGCTTTTGTTTCGAATTCTAATGTGCGCTTGTTTTGGATGCAGCTTAGTGCGAATTTTTAGGTTGGTGAATGAATGTATGGGGACTTCTGACTATCTACCGCTCATTTTAGTAAGAACAGAAGCTCTGCTTTTCATGGGTTCAGGTTTCAACTTGATGCCAACCCACAGCTGTTCATAACACGTGTCTTCCCACACAACGCAGCACGAATTGGCTACATAACGGTCATCATAACACCATGAACATTAGAAGAGTTTTATTACTGATGTATTTTTCATATTATAATACATGATTAATGAGAGCTGTGGACTTTTAACTCCTCAAGCTATGGAATGTCTTTATTTTCCCACAGGCCTGGATTGCAGCACTACGATAAGGCTAGATAAGAGTTGTAAATATTTAGTTGAATGTACTGTGTCATTTTTTTTTTTTAAGTAATGTGTATTGACATTGTTGACATTACAGAACATGTGACACCATATTTACCTGTGCAGTTGCCTGTATAGGCTAATCAGACCCCTGTAAGCTACATACTTGGTGACGCCAATCGCCTGTATCAGCACATACCAAGGGCTGGTAATAAAACTTTGGGAAAAGAGGGGGAAAAGATTACCTTCATGTTTCAAAATTTCATCGCTTATGTATAGCCAGTTTGAAGTAAAACAATGTAACCTGCACACTACAGCATTTAATTACTCTAATTACACAGTAGTCACTGTATCTGAAATGCTTCTTTAATTGTTTCTTGTATATAGGCCCAGATTAAGTATAGGCCTAGTCCTGGACTGAAAATAAAATTTAGTTGAGATTTTTTTTAATGCCATATTAGACCAATGTACTCCAATACCAACAGCTAGCCTAAACCCTTCCTGACAGTTTATTGTTGTAGTGTGCAGATTAAAGGTTGATTTGGGTTTGTGACCATTTTGGTTGTAGATTTATTGGTTTCCCTTTTATTCCCAGGGATCTTAGATATTGCGCAATGTGTTCAACAATTTGTGTAGGGTAGGTCTGTGAATGTTACACTGCAGAGGGAGGTTGGTAGCTGAGAGTAGTGTGGGGGAATAATTTTTGGGCCTTGACTTTTGAGAAGGTCTTGGGTTGTGTTTGTGAACTGGTTTGTTTCCAAATTTTAGGTCTGTAGCCTAATCAGGCATGAACTGTGCAGAACACCCTGTGTTTACACCATAGCACCAACCATGTAGCTGTCAGGGTTGGCAATAAAACAGATTAATTAGTGTGAACTTCAGAGCACTTAACGCACTACTAAAATTAGGTCTAACCAGAAAGTGGGCTGCTGCTTGTGTCCATGAGACGGGTCATGATAATGCCAACGGTATATTCATGCTAGAGTTGGACAAAATTATGTTGCTCACAGTTATGGTAGTATTAGTGAGTGTGATCAAGAGAGAAGTCTTTGCATTTAACCACTTGTTCCATGCTTTAAGAGTCAACATGTTGTCAACACTTTCAAGTTTTGTAGTTGTAGGCCTACATTTGCTTCACTTCACTGAATGAAGACACTTGTGCCTTGTACTCATAGATGGTCCTCAGTGAATGATGGGCTTAATTGGAATGTCTGTTTTTGTTCTAATTTGTCTGGAGACCGTGAAGCTTTTACTTGGCCTCATCAACTAGGCCTACTTTTGATAGACATTTGCCACAAGGGACTTGTAGGTAGGCTCAATTTTGCTGGGAGTGTTGGGCAAACTTGTCTTTAACTGATTAAATAAGACACAAAGAGGACAGGACAGCAAATAAATTGTGTATATCTCCAGCTGTTACTAGCTGTTAATAGTTGCAGGCAGCCATCTTGGAAATTTGAAACCAGTGTTATAAACAGCATAAATAATAGGCAGTATAATTTTGGCCAGTGGTAGAGATTTTGATTATACTGGCCTATTGCGAAGTTCAGATTTGTTTGCCTACATTATGTGGATATAGGTAATAGCCTGTATTCATATAATGTTGGCCTCCACTTTCATACAGCTTTCATACAGAGACTTTATTAACCACTATGTAACAGTAGCAAAGATGATCCACCTATCCTGTCTATTGTCTTACACGATCACACAGATTATTGCATGCACTTGGGTAGGTTTATGCAAGTCTTATGTGTATCATCTAAAGTCCTTAATGTTCTTTGATTATTTTGATTTAACAAATTTTAATTTAACTTGTATTCTGCTTTCAATTAGCAGGCTAATGATTTGACAAGCCAAAGCTTGTTTGACCTTTGACACATCTTGGACGTTGATGTTGGAGGGTTCAGCTCAATATTATTTTGGGCTCAAAACATAAACATTCTGAAATTAAATCAGTTAGCTCATTATTTTTAGAGAAAATTACAACTTGTATGTCCGCGTCTCCTGATCATTACAGCACATTTGAAATTGTTTTTTAAAGTTATATCTAGAGTATGTCGCAATATGTATATTGTCTGTGCTTGAAATTATACCACAATATGAGTTTTAGGCCATATCACACAATCCTACGGTGAGTACTAATGGTTCAAACAAATTGACAATTTGGAATAGGGACTTGATAGAGCACTCCGGTTGCTAGTCCCTGCTACTTCTCATTACGGAGGGGAAATACAACTGGAATTCACTGCAAGTGCACTGTAGTCTAGTTATATCAATTGCCTTAAAATTGAGACAAAATGCAAGGGCTTAATGGAGAAAATGTACCCATTTAACTGAATTAGTTTGTACACCATTTGACAAAGTTGCAGTCTTTTTAAACAGTATGGCTCAGATCTGCTCAGCAGTTTATTCTAGATCACATTTTGAGAGGCCACTGTTTATAGGATTGCTGTCCTAGTTATGTCTACTCAATTCTTTTGCAAGTAGCCAGTTGTGTGTGAAGATATTTAATCAGTTAACTTTGGAATAAATATTCACTGGACAAATGGTTAAAGTAATCTGACTGACATCTGGACATATACAGTAAATTAATAATGCATGACACACTTGAAGCTTTGGTTTTACTTGTCTGCTGTACCAATGAGAATGATAATGCATTGTGTATGGCTTTGTTTTCAAATTTCATACAAGAAATATTGTTGGAAAGTAGAGATTTTAAAAATGTGGGCTTAAATACAATATTTGTGAGTAAAAAAAATAATAAAGGTAATTTGTCAGAGATTGAGTAAGGAAATTCCATGTTAATTTGAAAAGACTGAGGACTTTTAAACATAACAAAACACAATCAACTCAAAATTTTAGACAGAGACAGAGTGGCAATGACATTTACTCATCATTTTGAGATTCTTGCATGCAAACAAAAACTCTAAGCACTTTAAGGTCCTGATGATGCAGGCAAAAGAGCTAGGCATTAGTACTTATCAGTGGGAGGGCAAATTCCACATTGATGTCAGGATGTGCAATGCAAATTTAATGGTTTTTGGTAGCTTGTCAGTTTTGATAGAGGTAGCTTTACATGCACCATGATGTGACAATGAAATTGGGAACAGAATCATGTTGGCTACAGTGTAGTATTTCTACAATTTGTTAGGTAGAAGGTTGTGAGACTAACGCCTTGTTTTGCAAGCATTCATATATACTTTAATATTTCCACTGAAAATAGTCCATCATGGCCATATCATTATTTCCAGGTGAAACGTGAAATTATTTTTGGGTTCTGCCGTGAGGTTAAAGGGCTCATGATCTTTAATGAACTTCCTGGACATGGTGGAAGTCCATAACAACTTGCTGGCAGTTGGCTGAAGGAAATGATGGTTTTATTGCCACATCTCATCCAATTATTTGCACTTGTGAGATAATGATCTTGACAGTGTACACAGTTGTTAAGGCCCAAATTGATGATTATACCTGGGGACCTTTCTAGGGGGATGCATTCTAGGTTTGTCACACAGTTGGGTATGAGCGCTGACAGCTCAACCCACTCACCCAGCACATTTGCCATAGGGAGTCTGATAAATGGTGTCGCATACCTCGGTGGCTACTGCCTGGCAGGGGCAGCCTTCGATGTGTGTATGACGTGCATCTTTCACTTGGGCTATTGTGTTGCTTTGGGAATCGTGACTAGTATTTGCCAGCTGTTCCACAATACCCTTTTGTTTACCATTCTCTGGAAGGGACACTGCAAGTCGGTCCCTGCGCTATCAGAAAGCCACTGAGGAATATATGATCCAGTGTCTCCTAAGCAAAAGTTTGGATTCTGAACAACATCAGATATGGTTTCTGAGCGTGTCAGGAGGATAGATCTTCAGGGAGTTGTTTACATAGGCTTTTTTTTTGCCATTTAATCTCGTGACTTGATTGGACTTGCAGGACGGCACACTAATGGTGTTAACAGCTACTTTGCATTTGCATTTGCATTTGAACTAGGCAATGTCACTTAAGTCATTCAAGGATTTTGGTGTTTCAGCCGAACGTTTGAGCTCTATGTGTAAGAGATGGATTACTCGCACACAAAGGTCTGTATAGCTGTGCCTGTGTTACTCGTCTCACATTGCCTTTGTCGTTACTGGGTTGTCTGCTCACAAAGTTTTCTTCCAGAACTTAATTTATTTTGCTCAAAGGGATCACCAGTCTTTTCCTCAAGGCTATTTCATGACTGCCCAACTTGTCACAATATAATCTGTGTCAGATGTGAGTGTAGAGCCTACAGCTCTGATATGTGTGATGTCATTGTTAGTCAGCTTCCTTCTTGTACAACCTGTGTGAGGCCGTACCTTTAGTGTTTGTGGTTATTAGGGTCAGGGGACAACATTTGCATTTGCTTCAGCGGAATGTCAGTTTCTGTGTGTTTGAATAGGAAGGCACATCAGCTCCCACACTCCCAGTGTATTTGTATCGTTATGTAAAACAGAATCCAATCTCTTTCACAGCAACAGCTCTGGCAACAACATGAATGGGTCTTTAGAGCATTTGGATCAGCCCGATCCAGACGCCATCAAGATGTTTGTGGGGCAGATCCCGCGATCCTGGACAGAAACTGAGCTGAAGGAATTGTTCGAGCCTTTTGGTGCCATTCACCAAATCAACATTCTCCGTGATCGAACTCAAAACCCACCCCAGAGCAAAGGTAAGCTTGCATTAGCTGATGTCAACCACAGCTGCTAGCACATCTGGCGTACTTAACTTTCCTTTCGTTTCATTTCATCTTGTCCTCGTGCATCTCTGCGCAGGGTGTCTACATCACAGCCAGCGGTCTTTTTTTGTACTGTTCTGTTGTTGTGATCCTCACTGATGTGTGAAGCCCGTAACACCAAGAGTGTTATGGCCTTCACCACGGGTTTACAGCAGTTTCACAAGGCTGTCAGGCTGCAGGGTTTCTGTAGATGCCCTGGTATAGTTGTCCTTTGCTCGATTACATGAAATCAGAAACCGTGGCAAGCTTGTGCTCCTCCAGTTAATGTGCTTGAATCCGTTTAGAAGAGTAGCCCAACCCTAGACTAGACCTGCTCTACAGTCTCAAGGAAGGAAGGGTTATTTGGTCAGTCAGTTGGTAAATGTCTGTCTAGAGTACTTCCTGTTGTCTTGACTCATGGGCAAGTGATTCTGTTCTGCTTTTGTTTAATTTGTATTGACAGTGTGAAAATGTTGGTTCCAGTACTGTTTTGTAACGATGACCCCTTTAGAACGTTGCTCAAGAGATCCATGTTATTGAACAGAGAAGCTGTTTATGTCTTGTGTTGGCCACCAGAAACGATATCTCGCCTAAACATCTGATGACTTGCTGCTCCAGCACAGAGCTTTTGGTCATTACACACAATGCTCTTGCTGTTTTGTATCGCTCTCTGCTCGACTTGCCTGAAACTGTAATAACAGGCCCTACATAACGTTCTTTATCTAGATAGAGACTGCTGGTGAATTTCCATTGACAAGATGTTCTTATTCTTTTGCGAGTCCGTTACCATGACGACCACATATTTTGCATATATGCATAACCCTGGCTGGCACTGAGATCCATGACTAATGTGAACTGAATATGTAAGACATGGTTTAAGCCCATGAATAGAGGAAGAAATATACACACACCTATTCACCCTGGTGCTGAAGCGGCTAAATATAACGGCCATTAAAGAGCATCCACACAAAGAGAGGACCAGCTCAGTGCTGCCTTCACCAGCGCTTCCTGCAGTCAGGGAAGGCAGGGAGAAGCAGCGGCAGAGGGGCTCGCTTATGTAGGTCATAGACTCTGCAGTGCTCCACTTTCACAGCTCGACTGACAGGCAGCTCCGAGTCGCCACTGGCATTCAACTGGGACGCCAAGATGTAGAGTGTGTTCCATCTCTTTTCTCCTCCGCCCGCTCTGTTGCAACCCCTCCTCCTGTTTTTCAGCGCGTGCATGAGCACTCTTGCGTTATGGTTATGTAAAACACAGAGGCCTGCACGCTCAACACGGGCAGTAGTCTCAATTTGCACTCAGTCACAAGCATTGTACACGTTAATATCCATTGCTCCCAGTTGTCCTTTTGTTTGACTTCTCTTTTAACTGTTGCGCTGTCATGTGTTTGTCATGTCATGTGACTGTATGCATCCTGCCTCCAACATGTACTACTTCTACTGTCTATTCTTTGTCTTGATCTGTAACTACTCCCCTCCTTTTCCTGCCAGGTTGCTGTTTTGTTACATTTTATACCAGAAAGGCAGCTCTGGAAGCCCAGAATGCTTTGCATAACATAAAAACCTTAGCTGGGGTAAGTTTAATGATTTGAATGTTTGAAATGTCTCTTAGATGTCTTAAGTTAATGTAGTATGACAAGGCAAATTAACCTTCGTGTTATTTTAATTTTACCACAAGTTAATTAAACAGCTTGAAGCCATGGAAGCTTAATGTTTGTTATCCAATTACCATCTTCCGGCTTTTTTGTAATAAGAATGACAATTAAAAACACACTGTTTGCAGCCAGAACGTCTCCAATGCAGTTAGCCTTATATCTTTCGTTAGCAAAGGGTGTCAAGATTAATCTTGTCCTGAAACAGGATTTCTGGTTTTCCTCTGTTGTGTTTACCCATACGCTAAACATTACTGAGGTTAACATTCTGCAACTTCACCCTTGTAGTTTAATTTTTGATGGCTCTGGTAAAAGAGAATAAGTTGAAAATCGGTAAAAAAAAAAATTACTGATTTGGTCCAGTATGGTTTCTGTCAGCACCCGTACATCTTGTGCTCATTTCCTGTTCTTATTGTACACAATAATAGATGGGAGATCCAAGTTAATCCAGAATCTGGTAATAATTCGATATAGACTTTTTGTCATACATCAACTTACATGATCTTATGTAGAATATTTTAATGATGTATATATTCCCCAATGCAGTACAGACAGTACAGAAACACACATTGTTGTTGACTGGAATGGTCATGCTGAGAGGGCCATCTGTATACCATGCTGGTCTCCCCCCCCCACACACACCCCCTTTAAAAAAAAAAAAAAAAAAAAAGCACATTGCCAGTTTGGGTGTCTTGGCTTATTTTTAGTGTAACTCCTGAGAGACACTGGAGTTGCATTGAGCAGAGAAATATGTGCTGGCGTCAAAGAAAGGTCAGGATGTGTGGCCATTTTCAGGTGCATAGTCTGCATGCCTCTTAACTGCCGTTTAGATGAAATGAAATGACCTTACAAGGATACGTAATACAGGCGGTACTTGGGCGGGTTGACACGTCTTAGTGTTTGCTGTTTGTTTGGTGACTAAAAATAAGCCCCCTACAGTTAGTGAAGTGACTATATTATCGTTTCTCTATCTGTTTTTCTAGATGCATCATCCCATTCAGATGAAGCCTGCAGACACCGACAAAACAAACGGTGAGCCTCTATGTTACATGAGGAAGATCTTGTTTCTGGCATTAAAAGATGGCCTAGCCTGTCTGAAGTTGTTCATGAGGGAGGCCAGAAGGGCGTTGTTGTGGAGGAAAGAAACTGAGAGCAAGTGCTTTTAAGAGAAGATTGCATAATGGCAAGGATTGCACATGTGTCTATAAGCACGCCGTGTCTGTGGGCTTCAGGCATAAATCATTTTCTGTTCTATTCAGCAGCTGTTGAAGACCGCAAGCTCTTTATCGGCATGGTGTCCAAAAAGTATGGCGAAAATGAGGTGCGGATGATGTTCTCCCCCTTCGGACAGATAGAAGAATGTCGAATTTTGCGTGGACCAGATGGTACAAGCCGAGGTGGGTAAACTGAATTTTGCTCCAATTGTTTGTTGGGCGGGGGGGCGGTGACCACAGCAGGAGTGTCACACATTCTCGCTGACCATCCTTTGCTGTGAACACCCAGCCTTCCAGCCCCCATTCTGTTTAGTCATGTGAGGTGAGCACACTAGTCTTACCTCATTTTATTTTTTTATCTATGAAATGTATAAATGGGGGAGGGGTGTGCATGGGAATACATATTTTTTCCTAATTCTACATTCTCATGAAATCATAATCTGATCCTGATCTGATTTGAGTTTGATAAACTGCTTAATGCATGGGGTGCAATTCATACGAAAGTTTGGTCCATACATGTTGTTTTTTTGTTTGTTTGTTGTTAGCTTAAAACACTGAGCTGTGGTTTACTCAGTGCATCTTGCATGTAGGAAATTTCTATACACAGTCAAACTTGATTATATTTTACACATTATATTACACATGGGTTATACCTGAAAGTGTGTGTGTGTGTTCTCTCTGACTCTAGTTATACCCACTTAAATGATGTCTGTTTAATGTGTGCAAATCAGCATTGTCAGTGTGGCTCGATATTTGTCACAGAGACTGACACATAATTTGAACCAAATAAAACCATCAGACCAGCTTTCTGCACCACTGTTGGCTACTAATGTTATTTGTGTTACTGTTAGTGAGGACCACAAAAAAGGAAATTGATATTTAGGCTGTGACTGTGTCTTGACACTGACTCTGAAGTTACATTTCCTGTGCTGAGTTTGCATTGCGGACTCAAACACATGAAGGAAGATTTGCCTGTTCAGTAATGCCACTCTTTTCCTGTAGTTTTTAATATAATAGTCTTTGAACAGCAACTGTATTTACTTTAGTTTAAAATGGTTATTTTTAGCGCCCACTATTTGGTGTACTTCATGACTCATAGTCAAACTGTGCCAGTTGATTCATGCTGAGCCACAACACTGGCTGGCTGTTTTGCTGTTCTGAACCTGGCGAAGGTTGTCATGATCGCCTAAGACGTGCCCCAAATGATTTGTGGACACGGTTTCTTGTCCCCACCAGGTTATTTTTGGCATCTGGTAAATACAAGCCCCCCTCAACGCAGCTGATAGGAACTGTACTTGTTCTCCTCGTGTTGCCTTCACTTCTCACACATGGCCCCTCTAACTTCCTTTTTTTTAGGGGCTTGTTTTTGGAAAGCCCTGTTAGATTTCCAATGGAACAAAACAAGCAGACTGTGCCGTTTTGGCCTCACGTAATGAATTCAAAGTCCATCCCTTTTTTATCTGTGTCTGTGTGGGGAAAATAGTTGTCTCGCGCTGCTGGTGGTGGAAAGTTAAACATTTGCCAGTCAAAATCGCTCCCATTTGACCACTCCCTTTGTCAGGTGCGCATCTCTGCATTCACCAACCTCTTTGGGCTTTGTGGATAATTATACTTCATGCTGCAGTGGCCTTGACCACTGTAAACCTGTGTGGATGCCGAGAGCCTTTTATGTTGTCTATCGTCATTTGTTTCCCCTCGTACTTACATTTGCACCTTTCCAAACACGATACACACAAGAGCAAAAAAATTACTTTTAGACATTTTAGAGCCATTGGTGCCTTTAAGTTGTAGTACTTCCCTGTTTCTCCAGGAGCCCCTCTATTCTGACACTTACTGCTCTTACACACATTCATATTGCTATGTAGTTGTCAATGTACTGAACCCAAATCCCCCCCTCGCCGGCCTACGCCCTGAACCCTTAAAGACTTCACTGGTGTGAATCGGCAACATAATGTGTTACAATGGGAGTAAACCTGAATAGTTCTGTTAAGTGTTAGTTAAGTGTGTCACTTAACATCACTGTATAAACTTTTCAATAAGCTTCTGTGTCAGCATATGAGAGCTTGACCCCCCGCACACACACACACACACACACACACACACACACACACACACACAAACTTTCCGCTTTGCAAGAATAGAACACGGAACTTAACATTTGTGCCTCTCGCTCCACTTTTACCCTCTCTGCATGATTGGTGAATTTATGCCAGATAAATCTTTGAGGGTTCAGGGCTCAGGGCTAGGGTGGGGCATTTGGATTCAGCCATTGGCTGTGTCATCTCTAGTCTGTAGTGTAGGGTGAAAGCAAGTGCTTCTGCACTTCCTAAAGATGCGGATGAACTCAGTAGTTAGTCCTACTACAGCCTCCCATGCTGTGCTCCAGATGCTCTATGCTTGGCCTAGATGCTTAATGAGTTTTATTTTTTTTTTTTTTTTCTTTAAGATCAGATGTTTATGATTTTTTTTTTTTTGTCTCCCCCCCCCCCCCCGCTGACTAGGTAGAGTGCCACGAAGAGCAACATGCTAAAGTGTATGGGGTTAGAATCTTAGACTGTACCTTTTAACGCCTGTGCAGTCATAGCGGGTTCAAACATCTTGGTGCAAACTTTGTGTGAGTGTGTCTACTCTCTGTGTGCTAACCAATGAGAACGGCTCTGTGTGCTGTCAATGCCATTCTCTGTTCTCTGTTGTCATGTTATTTTCATAATGGCTTGTCAAAACCTTTTGTCTTGTTTTTGTTTCTCTCTCGTCTCTCCTCCTCCTCTCTCTCCTATTGTCCCTCCTCCCCCTTCCCCTCCCCTCCCCCTACAGGCTGTGCATTTGTTACGTTTTCTACCAGGGCAATGGCACAGAATGCAATCAAAACCATGCATCATTCACAGACTATGGAGGTACTGTACCCCTTAGCCCTTTCTTTGATCCCCCCTCCTTCCCACCAACTGTGCGCGCACACATACATACATACACACACACCCCTCATCTCAACTGAACTTCTGTGACTCGGAGTAGTTCAGTGCTCAGTTTGATCACCTATGCAAAAACCTGGAGTCCAGCTGACACTAGCGCAAGCACACTTTGGGCCACGTTTCTTTGCACATTTTATTTTCCCCTGCTGAATTATTGATTCGGTCACAGAGAATCTTTATACTCGCGGTCAAAGGTCATGCTTAAATCTCTAGTCTGTTGCAGCTCTTAGGTATTCAAAGTGAGCATGAAAATGCCTATGGAAATTGCTAGGAGCCATTGTTCATGTCCATTGTTTCCAAATGTGTGCCTGACCATTTAGAGAAGTTCCTGATGAATGACCATCTATAAACAAATATGTCGAGAGGAGATGCTCCTTTTTGTGTTCGAACCTTCTAATTGTATTTGTGTTTGTGTTTGTAAAATTGTGTCCATTCTTCTGTGTTAAGTGTCTCCTCTCGTCCATTTTTCTCTCAGTATTTGTCCTGGTTTCCACTTCTATGTGTTTTGGTGTGTGTGTGTGTATGTGAGGGAGAGTGTGAGGGTGTGTGTGTGCCTGTGCTCTGGTCTGCATTTTTGTGTTTGGCCCATAATTCTGGTCTTGACAAAGTGGCCGTGGTGTAATGTTTTACCACAACAATGGAAAGCCATGATTTTATTCCACACACAATTCTTACGTAACCACAGGTTCTATTTTGCTGATTCATTAGTGTGGAGCGTTGACACCCCAACCCCCCTCCCGTCTCCACACAGGCTTGTTTCATCTCTGGTAGCCATGGTAACAGTGGATTTTTTTTCTGTCTGTGCTAACCGGGGGTGTTTGGGGGGTTTTTTTTGTGTTGTGCTCCGCAGGGCTGCTCCTCTCCCATGGTGGTGAAATTCGCCGACACGCAGAAAGACAAGGAGCAGCGCCGTCTGCAGCAGCAGCTGCAACAGATGCAGCAGCTCAACAGCACCTCCTCCTGGGGGAACCTCTCTGGCCTCGGTGGCCTGAGTGGCCTCACTCCACAGTACCTTGCAGTAAGGACTCTCTCTCGCTCTCTCTCACTCTCTCTTTCTCTCCTTCCTTCTTTCCTTCGCTCTTTGCCCCTCCCCCTCTCCCTGTCTCTCTCTCTCTCTTTCTTTCCTTCCTTCTTTCTTTGCCTTCCTTTTTTCTTTCTACTTTGCCCCCACCCCACCCTCGGTCAAAATCATTTATGGACTGATAGTGGACCACTTAAGATCAGATTAAGATCAGATTTTGTTTTTGCTTGATGTGGCCTATAGTGTAGTTTTGTTGCAGTAGTAATGACTGTAGAATAGTCCTGCCTTGGGCATTTATTTAGTGCTGATAATGGGGTTGGGGTTTGACCAGTGGGCCGTGTTGAAATGGAAGCTTGTTTCAGATGATGCAGAATGACATTTTTGACGTGTTTCGTGATGTCATGGTTATTTTATTCCCCTTTCTCCTGCAGCTGCTTCAGCAGGCAGCCTCCTCCAGTAACCTTGGCTCCTTCAGTGGTGTGCAGCAGCTTGGTGGTGAGTTGCTTAGATTATGTAAAGCTGACTCCCTAACCAGTGAGTTCCAACATGCTTATCTGAAAAAAGACCCAAGATGAAGCCATTGCCACATGCGCTCCTCTGAGCCACAGCAATATGCTGAGTGGCGTTATGTCCACAGCATCCTCCAAACCGTTATTACTTTTCCAAAACGCATTGTGACTGTCTCGCATGGCGTTGTAGATTTTGGCACTGTTTGGTGGAGAGCTTTTTTCTGACTTGCCAACCATTTCATCAAGTGATTTCCAGGCCAGTATAAATGTGTACAGGACTAGGACGCAAAACCATAGCTGCTAATCGATTGGGAATTATAATGGTTTGCAATACAAAATTTGATCACTACCAGTATTCGGTGAGTGTTATCTGGCTGTCGAGAGCACGTGGCAAGCTCATACAACGGGGCAATGACTGCAAAGACGTCGAACAATCGCTTTAAATTAGAAAGAGTTTATGCCTGCGTTGAAGAGTGTAGGCTAATGCTAAAGTGTGATGTCCTGTTTGTCATCTCAGGTATGAGTGCTCTGCAGCTCCAGAACTTGGCCACGATAGCTGCAGCCGCTGCTGCTGCTCAGAACACCAACCCTTCCAGCACCAACCCAATGTCCTCCTCCACAAACGGAGGTGCCCTTGGAAGTCTGGCCAGCCAAGGTGCGTAATATCTCATTCAGTTTCTTTGTGCACTGCGTATTGTATGTAGTTCAAGCTGAAAGTGGGACCAGGGGTCGCCACCTAACTTTAAACGTTCAGTCCGTACACACACAATACTCAATCCTCTGTGTCAAGATCAAAGTGAATGTTTTGTGTAACTGGTGGTAGTACAAGGATTTTTATTTTTTTTCTGTTTTATGTGTGTTAACCATTCATTGGTAACTTTTCTTACCCCTGAACCAGCAGGTGCCACGGCCAACTCTAGTGCAGCTATGAGCTCTCTGGCCTCTCTGGGGGCCCTACAGGGTCTTACAGGAGCATCCGTTGGGCTCAACAGTTTAAACACCCTCCAGGGGAATGTCAGTAGTAAGTACATACATACATGCACATATACACGCACGCACGTACACACTCAGTACTTAGCCACGTGAAGTTGGAAAGTTGGAGTGTTGTGAAAATAGACTTATGTTCTGTGTAAGGATGGGCATTCGATTCAATTTTCTTAATCATCACACAGTGAAATACATTGCATTGCTTCAAGACTAACATTATCAATTAAAAGTTAATGTGATTGAAATTCTTAAGAATCAATTATCGATTTGTTGATTAATCATGCCCGTCCCTAGTTCTGTGTATCAAAATACACAGGGTCTCAAAATATTGCACGTTAGTATATCTGGCACAGCAATAACAATGCAGGCCTTTCATATTACCCTCTGATATTACCTGAGGTACCATTTCCTGTGCTGGTTCAGGCCCAGTGGTAACACCTTTCCTCTCTCCCACAGGTATGGCTGCCCTTAATGGTGGACTGGGCAGCACAAGCTTAAACAATGGGTCAGCAGCAGGTACAATGGATGCCCTCACCCAGGCGTACTCAGGGATTCAGCAGTACACTGCCTCGGCCTTGCCCTCTCTCTACAACCAGTCCCTCCTGCAGCAGGGTGCTGCCGGAAGTCAGAAGGAAGGTAGGGCCACTGCCTCATCATTTACTGAAATGCTGTTAAGGTTGTTACTGAATTTTGGATTCGTGGTTGTTGTACAGATCGATGTTTGAATCTAGTTCAATTCAAAATTGGACCCGTATACACGTCATCTCATTTTATTTTTTTGTTTTTTTTCTGTCTGCAAAGTAGGGCCTGAAGGAGCCAACCTCTTTATCTACCACCTGCCACAGGAGTTTGGGGACCAGGATATCCTGCAGATGTTTATGCCTTTTGGAAATGTGGTATCTGCCAAAGTCTTCATCGACAAACAAACCAATCTGAGCAAGTGCTTTGGTATGTGTCACCTCACCTTAACCTGTGTTTGTTCAAGTCCGTAATACATGTCAAGCGTGTTATTATTTGCTGTCTATTCAAATGAAGTCTGACATCAAGCTTACATCTAACGTCACTCTTCCCTTTCATTAAAAAAAAATGACAAAAAATAGGGTTTGTCAGCTATGACAATCCGGTATCAGCGCAGGCGGCCATCCAGTCCATGAACGGCTTCCAGATCGGCATGAAGAGGCTGAAGGTGCAGCTGAAAAGATCAAAGAATGACAGCAAGCCCTACTGATGTCCGCAGGGGTTCTCGGACCCCTTGCTGTCAAGTTAGCACTGCAAGGGTAAGTCCTCTATGATGCGCCAGAGGCAGACACTGATGTATATATTGGTTGGGGCTGAGGTATTGGACATGAAGATTAACCATGCATTTATTCGTCTAGTTTCTTTTATTCCTTATGAAGTCAGCTGTGAATGAAATACAGAGTTTGAATATTCCGGTTGTTTTACATCTCTCATCCTATTGTTTTTTTAAAAGGTGTGATTTATGCTAATATTAATTTCTGTGTATGATTATTGAATATGGGTACTGACTGTACAGTATTAAAATTTACAGATGACTCTTTGCACTCCTCATAACCAAGTGAAAGTCTTGTTCACGGCACAGCAAACAAGTTTTGTTGCCGACATAATTTTTTGGTTCATTCCAGAATTCGTTCTTCTTTTCTGTTGAAGTTGAACAAAGTGTGTGTTTGTACTCTGATAAGAACAGTGAGATTGCTGGCTTGAAGTTTTGATTTCTTTGGAGAAAAAAAAAACATACAATGTATATTTTTATACAAAAAAATGCACTGCCTCAAATTCGACTTTTGCAGCAGTTCCATTTCTAGAGTGGACTCGTTTTTTTAGCTCAGTATTATAATGCTGTTTGCGACAATTTAAAAGAAAAAAAAACAACAAAAAAACCAACAACAATCCCAGATTCCAAGGCCCCATGCATGGCCTCTCATTTTTACTACCCGCAGTAATTCTGCTTTGCCTTCCTGTTCACTCACATCGCCACTTCTGTCTGCCGTTCAATGTTTGCCATCATCAACTGAAGCTTAAGTCCAAATTTCCTTTTCCACTTAATGCAGACTAGATGCATGTCTTAATTTTCTGTATGCACTTTAGGCCTTTTTCTGCTATCAAAGGGGTACATGCAGATGTGTTCTGTACGCTTTATTGTCCTCATTCTGCTACTCGGTGCTTTTACATCTCGATGTTATGTGTGTAGTCTAATAGGATGTGCACAGGTACTTATGTTTGTGTGTGTTCGTGCCGCAATGTGTCTAACTCTCTCTCTCTTTCTCTCCCACCTGTCCTCTGCTGTCTTGTTTCCCCTTTTTCTGTGATCACCCCCCTTCCCTATCCCCTTCCCCTTGATTCTTCTTGTTTTCTTCCCTCAGAAGAAACCTCCATCCCTGTTTGCCCATCTTTATTGTAGCATGTCTCCATGACTCTCAGATCCAACCAAATACAAACCTTTGGCCTCGCCACCACATCATTGTCTGACGGCTCTCTTTAAGTTCAGTCATTGCCTGGCTTCCATCTGCTGATGTCCAGATGTTATGTGAATTTATTTTGTCTTTATTTTTGTGTTTTTGCTTTCCTTTGGTTTGGTTTTGCATGTAACTTAATTTCACATCAAGCTGGTCTGAAATCTAACCTGTGTTTGTACAAGACTGGATTTTTGTAAACAGATTTAACAGAAAAAATCTGTGGGAGAACTTTTCTTTTAATCCCAGATCTTAGTAAACTTGAACGTTCAATACAGGGATTTGCACACAACCATTTAATGCCACTAGCAATACAGTTCACTATCTTAACAAATCCACTGAGCAGTTTTAAGAGAGGGGAAGGTTAGTATCTGAAATTGTCATATGTTGACCAAGGCCATTGCTATCGCCTCTTCAGAAGGAAAAAAACATGCTTAGGTTTACTGGGATAATTTTTTTTTTCTCTCATGAAAGCACAGAACATTTTTTAAAGTAAAAGATCTGCCCATTTTGGGAAAGTGCTACCTACAATAGTCTTTTTTCTAGAACTGATTCACAACTAGACAATCTGTGGTTTAATGCACACTAGAATACCTATATTTTTACTGTGGAGATGTAAAATAAAGGAGAATATTAGGATCAATGCTAACTGCCCCAGTAACAAAGGTGTCTGTAGATTAAAAAAAAAAAAACTTAATTTGTATGTGATGTTCCAATGTGTTGTGTTTTACAGAAAGCTTTTTTTTTTTTTTTTTAGAGAATGATAAAGGCTTTCTAACAATACTGCTAATGCGAACTTTTTTTTTTTATTTTTAGTTGTCTTTAAATCTAGTGCTTTTGTTTAAATTTCTTCTTACTGTGTAAATCTCTGTACAAAAGTGTGAGATTTATATAGAAAATGGTTTGCCAACAATTCAAGTGCATTTCTTTTATATGGTCTAACATGGGTGTTTTAAGTTTCTGTGTGTTTATGAACACTTTATGTTTGCAAGCAGAAGTTTGGAAGTAGCAGTAAGCATGTCATTTGAATGGGATGGAGATGTTGAAACCTCCCTTGTTAAATGTGCAACCATTTACATACAGATGTGAAGTCTCTTGTTTTTCCTCATAGTTGACATAGATTTTCACTGAAGCATGCTCACATGTAAACAGTTTTTCTAAGACGGTTTATCTGTATTCTACAGCTCTATAACCATGAGAACACATGAAATGTTCAGGCACGGAGGTACGCATTTTCTAGTTGTACAGAAGTGTACAGACAGAGCACATTAGGTGTTAGCTACCCTGGTTGAAATGTCACAAGACTTATGAGGTGTTTCAGTTTTTTGTGTGTCATAGGTAACTTGTAGGATGTTGCACATACTTTATTGGTTGCCAGATATTAATGTTTACATACATGCACAGGAGCACCACACCTATTCTCAGATGATTTTCTTAGCAGACTGCAGTAGGCCTTAATTAGCTCATCATTTCTCTTTGCTATAAAACCCAAGTCAGAGGAATAGCCAATGTTGTGAGGAAGATGATAAGCTCCAAAACAGATCTTTTACCAAAGCATTCCATTTGAATCTAAAAAACTCAGTTTACATAGCAGAGTGCCCATACCTGCCCTCCTAGAACCCCCAGAGATCTGCTTTCAGGATATGTCTATGATAATACTGGCACTATGACATTCACTCAGGGTCTGTTGTGTCTGGGGAAACCCATTTCTATTTCAAAAAAACAAGTACATTTGTCGTGGACCTTCTGTGATACCTCTCTTTGGGACCACAGAATCAGACACAAGATGAAATGAAAACAATTTCTCTCAAATCATAACTTGGTTTTATAACATTTACACAATAGGAGTTTTGTTGTTGTTGTTTGTTTGACTTCTAAACTTCAAAATGGGGAATAATCACCATTAAAGATTAAATTGTACGTCCCAGCCCACTGAAAATTAAGGGGTGAGTGCACTTATGATGTGTGCATATGGAGTGTAATGTGTTCTCTGCCACAAATGCATGATGGCATTGTTTTCCTGTGTTTGAAATAAATGGTGTGTGCGTTCAGTACTTAGTTATTGGTTTTCATATGCGGTGCCCATGTCATGTCATAATACAAAGTGCCATATTGTCTGGAGTAACTGCCTAGAAGGTATTGATAGTGTTAGCAACTGGAGCTCAACCCTAATGGAGAAAGGGGCACTGAAGGTTTTTTGTTTTGCTTTGTTTCTTTGGCTCTGTGAACTATCACTTTTCAGTGTGTCTTGTGGACGTTTGTTCAGGTAATTAAGAAATAATGAAAGGGGGGTAAAACAAATCAGGCCTCCATTAATAAGCTTTGTTTTAAGTTGTTTCGGATAAATTGGATCGTCGGCGAACACAATGAAACTGACCCACGTGTCTGGAGGTTTAAACTCTAAACAATCTGATTTCAGTGACTCGCATCAACATTGCTCCATAAGAAAATCATTAGTGTCCTATACCATACTAGGCATTGTATAATATAATCATTTTGTCACACAAAAAAAAACTAAAAATTGTCAATCAGTAAAGCGAATGGTTGTGAGACCTATACTTTTGTCAAAGCTATGTCATAAATGAAGATGAAAAGCACAATATTGAAACGGGTCGTGAAATTAAGTGGCAATGTTGAATATTTCTCATCCCCTACACTCAACTTGTATGGTTTGTTTTTGTGTCCTTTTCTGGTGCTCTGAAGTGCTTTCAAATCAAATTTGTAGTTGCTTTGCATCTTTTGGATATTGTGGAATAAACGTTCTGTCTTTTCTTTCTCCTTTGTAACATTTAAGCTTGTATGTAATCTGATAGTTTTATTATCCTTCAAAGATTTTGATAGATTAATGTGTTTTGAGAAAAGCCAAAGGAATTGCATTTTGGTGTTTTTGCCTGCATCACAAAATTACCTTGGATATAAGGCTTTCCTCTTTATACAGCTGGTTGTACTAACACATTTTGTACCGGTGGATCGTTTTTATATTGGAAATTAAAGGAAAAATTCTATATTGGAAAAAAATGTCTGGCCTCTTCCTGTGGCCTTGTCTTTACTGGTCCCCGGGTTTGGCATATATGTGGTACAAGGACAGTTTGATTCTGATTTTGAGTTACATAAACCCTGATTTTCCCCATACTGCTTACGCGCCATTTTAGTGTTGGTTTCTGTCTGTTTATTGAGCACATAACTGTGGGTCTCTTTTTGCTTATGCCACTTCACCTCAAATGCGGTAAGTGTCCATTTGTTTCTGTGAAGTCTGTACAGCTGAAGCTTTAGGCATTTATAGACGTCACTATATAATGTGTTAAGTAAATTATTTGTAGTTTTAGGTTTTTTACTGTTTTGTCACAATGTGTATAGTTTGGACAGTATAGATTTCCTTTGGTAGATGTTTGTTCTTGTGTGGTGTTCTCTGCCCTTGTCTCCAATATTAAACCATTTCCCCAAATTTCTAAGTTGTCTGTGTGTGTTTAGTTTCAGTGCTTGTCCAGTGTTGTGGTGGTGTCGTTGTGCTCCGTCTTTGTCTCTGACCTGTGTTTTACTGTCTTACCCCTTTCCCTTTTTTTATTTCACCAACGTCATGCAGACCTAGTTATATGGACAAAATCTGTGATAAGGACACTCCCCTCATTAATTTTGTTACATTGAATCATAGCCATGCCCACTATGGGTCTGCCTTTTGTTTTGCTTGATATCACTCTTGAGGTTGTGAGAGAGGTTGGGTTGTCTTACTTCACAATCAGTATTCATCTTGATCAGCCCATAATGGTAAGTGCTGACAGGCCTAATAATGTGTTTTCTTTGGGCCGTGAAATAGAGGCTCAATGTAAATTTGTAACACCGCTACTTTGTCTTGCAATGAAGAAGAAATATCTCTGGGAAATATGCTGGACCTTAAACAATCCATATGTTGTATGGGATATTTACTTTGTTTGAATTCAATAAAAAGAGCTGTGTATATATAAACAATCCATATAAGATTTCAAGGCAGGAAAGAGCATCTTTTTAATAGGCCTATTTGGCCTACTTGTGGCACAGCCCGCCCCCTGCTGTTTGTATTTGCCTGCTTACAGGAAGATGTAGCCTACCCTTGTCAAAGTGCTCAGTGCAACTGGACTTTTTTTCACCTAGCATTTTGACTACCATGACATGGATGAATGAGAGTTTTCACAGACATGTAGCCTACCCTTTCTCAAGGGACCGGTCTGGTAGTTTTTTTCACCCAGTCGGTCACGGCACTGAATGTGTAGAATATTAAAGCAAGTAAAACATTTTCACCATGACAGTTCACATAGATTTCACAACACGATTGTTAGGGATTATTGGATCAGCCATTCTGTCAGAAATTAACATGTCAGACTCATTATTCTAAAATGATTAAACTAGTATCGCAACTGATCGATAGATCTATGTCAGAAGTAAAAGTATTCACTTGTAATTGTGAATTCCAACACAAACGTTTGTAAATGTACGTCCTCGACCTGGTCTTCCTCAGATCATAGTTTAAACCAATAGCTTTGCAGATCGTTGCACCGCCCCCGTCATTCATAATAATATGGCTGCTTTCTGTAATGTGCTCGATCCGACTGTTATGTTAGGGCTGTAAACTACTGCATAGTGAAAGGTTGAACAGTTACCAAATATGTCAGCACTTCTGAAATTAAACAGATTGTATAATCTGTCAAAATACGCTGTCAGTGCTCCACAACGACTTTTGGCCTGTCTGTACCACACGGAAAGGGGGGTATATGGTTACAGACCTAGTCAGAACGATTTGAGTTCCAAAGACCTGACGAGCGACCATATCTCCGCGCTAAATCAAGGTCAGTGTAAAGCTTATGATTATGATAAGCATATATAAGGACTGTTACCAAAATAGGATCATTTTGAGGCCACGTACACCTATCTGATGTCACTTCTTTGCGCAATGCAACAAGTTGTTGCAGCTACGCATGCTAGGCGTAACGTTAATCTCGTAAAATCGTGTGCTCTGACTGATTAACGCAATGACACGTAGACTACGATACGTCTGCATTTATAAGCCTTATGTTTTAGTAAAGTTTGAGCGTTCACTGTCAGTCAACTGATACAGTTTTGAATTATGCACGTACAGACCATGGGCTTGCTCGACTGGTGGAGGCATATCGAGCACATGGACATAAAGCAGCCAAAATTAACCCATTGCTTCCTGATTCGCCGGTGTTGGAGACTGTTCCTGAAATCAGCGCGTTAAATGGGACCCTTCAAGGACCCCTCAGGACAAATGGTAAGCGCTAGTTGTTGTAGGTGACCTTAGACACTTCTGTGGGTTACATGTGTTGACATCACCGACCACTTCACTCCCCACCAAGAGATATTTTTGCTCGCTAGATTTTCAGTCTGCAAATGTTTCCCTGAGAGTTGGATGTTTGGAAATTACTGAATACTGACCAATAGGTTAAAAATGACATGAGCTATATTAGAACCAGCTGAAATGTGATGAGTAAGAAGTGGCCAGGAAGCCCTTTAGTGTAGATGTTAAAATAAGGTGACCAGGCGCCTGAGACATTTTCCTGATTTTACTGGGGAATGGGAGGCATTCCTATTTCTACAGTCAGTATCATTAAAATAAGTATTGTTTTGGCTTCAAAATTCAGTGGATTTCATTGTGTTTTACCAGGGACAGACGGCCAAAATCGGGGACTGTCCCCAGAAACCGGGGTCATCTGGTCACCCTATGTTCAAATGTGTGTGTGTGTATGTGTCTGTGTGTGTGCAAGAGAGAGTCAGTTTCATTTAATCTACTAATTTAACGCTTTTGATAGGTCTGCGTCATTTTGGGAAGGCTGAGGCATCGCTGGAAGAAGTCATAGCCTACTTAGAGAACACCTACTGTGGGCGAATCTCAGTGGAGATCACCCAGCTGGAGAGTTTGCAGGAGCGGCAATGGCTAGCAGACCGCTTTGAGGAGCTCAAAAAGGAGACTTTCTCTCCAGAGGAGAGAAGACAGCTGGCCCGTCTTATGCTTGAGTCCCAGGTAAGTTAGTCGGATATGGAAAAGTGACAGTTTTTCTTTTAGGCAACAGGATAAAACATTACTGCCTGTCCCAGATAGGGGTTTGAAAGCACTGTGACTAATCTGATGGTTCTGTGGCATTGGTCACCTTTCTGTCTCTGCATGGGAAATGTCAGGAATTTGATCATTTCTTGGGCACCAAGTTTGCAACTGTGAAGCGGTATGGAGGTGAGGGAGCGGAGAGCATGATGGGATTCTTCTATGAGCTGTTCCGTCATGCGGCGTACAGTGGCGTGACCGATGTGATTATGGGTATGCCTCATCGTGGACGCCTCAACTTGCTAACAGGACTCCTGCATTTTCCACCTGAGGTAAGTAGAATCAGGAGCAGCCTAAACTCTCTCACTCTCGCACCTGTTACTATGGCTCCGGGGTCTCATGGTTTATTGCATCACAAACCCACAGAATTGAAATTCAGTGTCCAACTGTGTTTCAGCTCATGTTCCGCAAAATGCGAGGCCTCAGCGAGTTTCCAGAGAACTCTCCCTCCATCGGCGATGTACTCTCACACCTCACCTCCTCTGTGGACCTTGACTTTGGTACTAGTCATCCACTTCATGTCACCATGCTGCCTAACCCATCTCACCTGGAAGCCATCAACCCTGTTACCCAGGGCAAGACGCGCAGCCGACAGCAGATCAAACAGGATGGGGATTATTCACCTGACAGCAGTGCCAACCCAGGAGACAAAGTCATTTGCCTGCAGGTACAGTCCCCAAGCATTAGACAGGGCAACTATGGACCTGACAGATATTTCTATACATTAGCATGCATTGCTTTCTCACAATTAATCAGTCACTACTGTGGGCTGTTGGCCAGATAGGGTCAGGGTCAGGTTAAACGGGATAAACTACACATTTCCTGAAAGCCTATGATCTCTAGATGTGATTTAACATAGATTGAGATATGTTCCATCTTCCTCCATCCCATGCACTATGCATAGTTTTCTAATGTATTTCAGTGGAATTAAATGGCTTTGAAACACACTGATCTTTAATGGACAGCCATTCATGGGACTGAAACAGGTCATGCATCCTAAAATTTTCAGGGTTTGTCAATGTTCAAATTCACATTCAGCACGGCTAGAGCTTTCAAAAAAGGTTTCATTGAACAGTAGGGACGAGGCACTATGACCCTACGGCCTACTGGTAAACCAAAAATAATAATTAAAAATAAACACTTGTAAGCATTTTAACTCTTATCATCCGTATGTTATGGGCTCTCTCTAATTATGATTCCCTTTGCAGGTACATGGAGATGCCTCATTTTCAGGCCAGGGCATTGTGCCTGAAACCTTTACACTGTCAAATCTACCCCACTACCGAGTTGGTGGGAGTATTCACCTCATTGTGAACAACCAAGTGGGATATACCACTCCTTCTGAAAGAGGGAGATCATCATTGTATTGCAGTGATGTTGGTAAGGATGTTTTCTAAACTGGACTATTGATATGATGCAACAAAGAAGGATGTATGTATTGACGCCTTGGAAACTTTTTTAGGGAAGATGGTTGGCTGTGCTGTAATACACGTGAATGGTGATGAAGCTGAGGATGTTCTCCGGGCAACAAGACTAGCCGTTGAGTATCAGCGGAAGTTCCGGAAGGATGTGATCATTGATTTGCTGTGCTATCGACAGTGGGGACACAATGAGTTGGATGAACCATTTTTCACCAATCCAGCCATGTACAAGATCATCCGGTAAGTGTTTCCATGAAATAAAAATCTCCTTACGAGATGTCCCCCCAAACAATAGCAAAGTTGATCTGGGAGCACAGAAAAATCATGCAGTACAACATTAATTGATGAGTTGAAAAGACATTTTAATTATGAACACTTAAGCTTTACAAACCACCTTTTAAACTACTTTTTTTCTGTTATTGCTGGAAAGCATGAGTCCAACAGCTGATTCTTTACATGAATCAACAAGCAGAGTGGGTGCTTGGACTAAAGGTCAATAACCTATGGTGTTGGTAGCCTTAAATTAAAGGGTAGATGTACAGAAAATGTCCACAAGACGATTGTATTGTGAATTGACGCTGTATAAATATAATTGAATCTTCATAAACCGAAGATTTGAAAAAAACATTCTCTTGAATGCAAACGTGGTCTTCCCACCCCCAACCCTTGCTATCCTAGGGCCAGAAAGAGTATTCCAGACTTGTACGCTGACCTGCTGGTGGCTGAGGGCCTAATGACTGAGGAGGAGCGAGGTCAGATAAAGACCGCCCACTACAGCATGCTGAACGACCGTCTGGCCAACATGACCCTGTACAGCCCGCCTTCCACCAATCTTCAGGGCCGCTGGGGGGATCTAGTGGAGCCCCAGGCCCGCATCAGCACCTGGGACACGGGCGTCCCCACACCTCTGCTGCAGTTTGTGGGGGCAAAGTCGGTGGCTATCCCTGAGGAGATTCAGCTCCACAGTCATCTCAGAAAGACTCACGTGCAGGTTTGTGGGCTTAAACTTGTCACTTCCAGAAATATTTGAAGAGTTCATATGCAAAACCCACTAAGTCTTCAGAAGTATGCAAAATTAAGTTGTTTTTGTAATAATGGCTTTTCAAGTAATCTACTGCATCAAATTGTAATTTTAATGTTATTATCAAGTAAAAACACATCAGGCCAAAACAATCCAAAATCATATAATGGATTTAGAGGGTTTTGCATTCAAATTCTTCATTTCTTTATACGCTACAGAGGACTCTTCAGTCTACATGTGTGCCTGTGCACCCGTGTGTCTTTGAAGGCCATGTCCTTGAAGTCAAGTTAAAGTGTGTGAGGTCTCTCTAACTTCAGTGGGATCAGTCATTACAAAGAGACAGGTGGAGACAGCCTGCCCCCCTGGCAATAACACTGCATGGAGTTTCTCAGGACCACAAAAAAAAATGGGGTGAACCACCTCTCTGCGCTGGTGTTTTGTTCAAACACAATTTGACATTGATAAATGTTCCACACAGGCACGGCTACAGAAGCTGGAAGAGGGAACCAAACTAGACTGGTCCACTGCTGAAGCCATGGCTCTTGGCTCACTGCTCTGCCAAGGTGTGTCTTTTTAGGACTATATCTTCCAATCAGAACATAAAAAAAGAAAAACAAAACAGACCGTAGACAGATAAGAATATGCATCACGGCTTGTACATGTTAGTAGTATGACTGTGTACACCACTGCAGTTGTGGGAGTATCCTGCCATATATGTCCAGCAGCTTTGTGTAACAGTAATCTGTTTGTTGATTTTTGTCTGGATGATCCTTCCACAGGGTTCAATATCCGTATCAGTGGGCAGGACGTTGGGAGGGGGACATTTAGTCAGCGCCACGCCATGGTGGTATGCCAGGAGTCCAATGACATGTACATCCCACTGAATCACATCGACCCAGCCCAGAGGGGCTTCTTAGAGGTTAGTGAAAAGCTCAAAAGTTCTGCATCTTGGTTGAGAGTTGCTTATCTTCTCTGTATTTTAGTGATAGATAGATAGATGTTATTGTTTCTTTTTTGTTCTTAGATCTTTTAATTTATTAGAAATGTCTTATTATACTACTTTGATGAATAGGTTGACATTTTTTAAATAATGAGTGTTCATTTAGTGTGTTTATGTGTGATTGTGATTGTATCAGGTGTGCAATAGTCCCCTGTCTGAGGAGGCTGTGCTGGGATTTGAGTATGGCATGAGTATTGCCCAACCCAAGCTGCTACCTATTTGGGAAGCCCAGTTTGGAGACTTCTTCAATGGAGCTCAGATCATTTTCGACACCTTCATCTCAGGAGGTAACACAATTTAGAAAACTCTGTCAGCTGTGCAATGTCATGTTGCTTTGGGCATTTTTTCACTTCTGAATTTGAGGACATATTTCACGCATTGGGTATATTCATTTTGCTATGACCAATGTGTTATGCATATTTTGAAATGACGCTGTGATTATGCGGCGCATTAGTTGTGCATTTAACAACATGGCTTTGCATTAGCTTGATGGAGAATATAAATATTTGGCTTATATGTTGTGCCCTTGAGCAAGGCACTTAGCCCTTAGGTGCTCTAAGGGAGACTGGCCCTGATGTAATTGATAGTTGACAAATGTAAGTCGCTTTGGATAAATCTGCTTAATGCATAAAAGTAAATGTAAATGTAATGTAATGTTTTCTTGAGACTTCTACGTTCATATGTACATGAATTGATCTACTTCAGGTGAGGCTAAATGGCTGTTGCAGAGTGCCATGGTTATCCTCCTACCCCATGGCTATGATGGAGCTGGACCTGAGCATTCCTCATGCCGGATTGAGCGCTTTTTACAGGTGAGGGGACTATCAGGTGATAGAAATAAATATTTCACAATCGCGGTCATTTTTGTCACCTTCCTAAAATAATCGCCTTTTTTTTTAGGTTTTTCAGGAATTTACAAAAAAAAACTAAAATGCTTTTTTTAGATGATTTGGGAAAAAAAATTTTGGCAGTTATTTTTGGAAGGTGACAAGATGTAAATATGGGCAGGGAGGCCTCCTGTCACTGGTGCCTACTCTAGTTCATATCTATACACACACACACACACACACACACTCATCTGTGCTCCCTCTGTTAGTTGGCCCGTACACTACAGCTTTTCTCTTTTGCATAATTCTCACGTACACACGGATGTTCTATCATATCATATGTTCTACTTTCCTTTTTAATAGGATTATTTCCAAATGATTTAATGAAGATTTAAGATAGATTTAGGATTTAAGAATCTTTCGAATATGTGCATATCTGCATAATACGTAAGCAGTAAGTATCAAAAATAATCAGAGATAAGCTAGACTGCTTAGCAAGAAGTTACTTCCAAGAGCTGTCCTGCTCCCTAATGATTCCTCATGTACATACAGTGTGTTTCTTAGACAGATTTAACTTGTAACTAGATTTAAATTGTATTTTATCATTTGTCATTGTCATTTACTTGGTCACTGTTTTGTGCCACATTTATCTCCCTTAATAATGGGATTCTCTTTTCTGATTGCGGATGAGATGGGCTACCTTTGAAAGAGATCTAAAAAATGTAAAACACTGTTCCATATCAATGTGCATGTGATTGGTAACCATAACAACCGTAGTAAAGTATTTCACACTGTAAGCTGTAATAGGTTATTTTCTTAAGTTCATGTACATGATTTCTTAATATAAAGAGTTATAGCGGGATAACGGCCTTCAGGGCGACCAGTTCGATGGAAATAATGACTCAGCGGAGGCAACCCCGGAGTTCTTCGCCTCCGCCTTGCCGTTATATTCATCGAACCGGTAACCTCATCGGCCGTTATCCCTTACATATTGTCACCCAGCATTTTGCAGCCGTGAATAGCCATGCAGACAATCAATCCTGTATTTTTGTATCTTTGTCTCAGATGTGCGACAGCAAGATGGAGGGTGTGGATAGTGACACGGTGAACATGTCTGTGGTGAACCCCACCACTCCGGCGCAATACTTCCACCTGCTTCGGCGACAGATGATCCGCAATTTCCGCAAACCTTTGATCGTGGCTGCCCCCAAGACACTGCTAAGGTTCTCAGTAAGTATCCAGATTAAACTTTTTCTCTATCTGACCAAATCAATCTGATTAACTGATTTAGTCTGTAGATTCTTGTTTTTTGGGTGGAGTTGTAGGGATGTGTTTTGTCCGTATGGATGGAAAAAGACATTGGTGACTCAAGGTCAATTTTATCTCCTCATGATAGGGTGCTGTGTCTGGCCTTGCTGACATGGCTACAGGAACATCTTTCCAACCTGTGCTTGGTGACCCGTCAGTGAACCCCTCCAGGTGAAACATTTGTTCACAAACTCTCAACTCCACAGCATTTAGTGTAGATATAATGAGCTTTAGTGTTCAAATGATGTCAGACAGGGCAGACAGCCAGAGAGAACCGTAACTTTGATCGTGTTCCCCCTCTCTGAACAATTATGCCATGGTCTAATATCAGCTCCTCAAAAGTACTTTTAAGTCCAGACCCTTCCAAAGTGTGCTGCTGGCCTCCAGAGGGGGGCACGAAGCTACAGCAAAGGTTCTAGGTTGAGCAAAAAAAAAATGAGGAACCTGAACAACCACATAGACATGCACTTAAGCGTTGTGGTATTCCTACAGCAGAGTAGCTAGTGATCATTTGTAGCCTTCTTTGTACGTGTAGAACATTGTTATTGTCTACTGTTTAGACTGTAAGTTAGAAAAGATAGCTAGCTTTAATATTAATACAGCAAACATACCAGTCGACAAAAATGGAATAGCATTCATTCATCCATCCATCTTGAAACTGTGTTTGATCTGTGACATTTTAATTGGTTTTATCAGTTTAGGGTGCGTTAGCAAAATGAGATATGCCACGAAAAGTTGTAGAATTTCTGTATTGTATTAAGTCCTGTGATTTGAGACAATATGAAAGCATATAATTCATTCCAAGGGTTTTTAATACTTGATTGCCTTCAGTAGTAATATATTGTACAAGACACCTTGTAGAAGTCAGTCCTGTAATTCCCACAGTGTCCAGCGGGTGCTGCTGTGCTCTGGCAAACATTACTATGCCCTGCTCAAGCAAAGGGAGTCCCTTCCAGCCGCAGCCCAGAACACGGCACTGATCCGCTTGGAGGAGCTCTGCCCCTTCCCCTTGGAGGCTCTGCAGAAAGAGCTCTCCAAATACACCAATGCCAAAGGTGAGACACTCTGACGCTGATCAACACCTTGAATCAACTCCACACAGGGCTTACTGAAAGAGAGGTAGCTATTTCAGAGAGTCATGCGATCGTGTAGTAATTAATATCTCCTTTAGTATAACTATTGTTTGAATTGTCAGGAAGTTTATTTACATGGTCAGATTTTATATAATTATACAGCCTTAGGTTATCTTGTCGTGAGTTGCATAGGTTATCTGATTATATGCAGAGTAATTTGAATGCAGGTTAATTTTTAACCTAATCTCACTCTGTGTAACTACACACTTATTCACTGCGCTCTTGTTCTACAGACTTTATATGGAGTCAAGAGGAACCCCAGAACATGGGTGCCTGGTCCTTTGTGGCCCCAAGATTTGAAAAGCAACTGGCATGCAAGGTATACTCTTGGTTATTCTAAAATATTTTAGGAATATCAAAGACCTCATATTTTATTATGGATTAATCTGAGAATGTGAACATTTTGTAACTGTTACATGAATGTGTACAGCTGAACGCAGAAAAACTGACTGACTCACCAACTATGTACTAATAATTCACACTCATCCATTTTCTGTCTGCTGATTGATGCTCACTGTTTTTTGCTCAGCTGCAGCTTGTTAGCCGGCCATCTCTCCCTGCTCCGGCAGTGGGCATCGGTATGCTGCACAGTCAACAGCATGAGGCCATTCTCACTGCCTCCTTCAGCTGAGGCGTCTCCTTCAGGTGAACAATACCGAACACCTGCAAAAGCACTGTCATCACTGGAGGGGACCTCATATGACCCGGGAGAGGATACCTTGGAATGCAGAGTTTGAGCAGAAGCTCTGTAGCTAACAGAACAGAGATATTTTTTATACATAACTGTTAGTGAGACTATTTTACTACGCAGTTCCTTCAGTGGATATACACAGTTAACAAGCTTGTTTATGCTTGATATTTTGATTGTTGAGATGGTGAAAAAACTACTTGACTTCCCAGCAATAAATGCATGACGGGACCCGTTGTCATTAACCTGCAACCTACACTCTGTAGCACTTATCCATAGAAACTTATGATTGGTCTGTATCCCAAAAGTTTTTTTCTAACTGCACTGGACAAATTGACAGTTTATTTGTAGTTAGAAATTGGAATTTAATATGATAATTTAGTTGTTGTTATTAAGTGCTGGTTTTTTAATCAAGAAGGGCATGATTTCTTGCATAAGCAAAAGTCAATTAAGTCCTTTCATGTTGAACTACTGCAGAATGCATTGACAAGAATATTACTGCTTGAGTTGTGCCCACAATAAATTAAATAATATTCTGTGTCCACTTAGTTTTTTTTTTTTTTTTTAATTTTCTGGTCAGTTATGATCAACCAGTGTTTGTTTCACTCTCTTTTTCATTTGTGTTGTTAATTGTGCTTTATTGTCTGTAATCCTAACGTTTTTACTTGAGAAATGTCACATAACCATCAGAAATGCAGACCAGAAAAAATTATAAATATTTTGGCATGTCTACACTTGGAAGTTGCATTTCACACTTTTTCACACTTTTCTTCTTCAAACAGTGCTTCCTTTATTGTCACTTTGCTTTCAGTGAAGTCAATCAGTAGGATACTTAAAGTAATGTTACAGGGCCACCCACTCATTTTGTTGTCCTCCAAACTTTTAGAGCCGTAATAGACCAATATGTAATGTCATTCGGAGATTGTTGATCTGTTCACAATTAAGGCAGTCTGTAATTAGTGTCATTAATCACGGACTGTCTAAAGGGTTTTTTTTCCATGTAAGCAGTAGGCCTAATTTTAGCCTGTGACATCACCTATGTGATGTGTGTCACAAAAAGTATTTAATTTGTTTTATATTTCAAGCAGATTTTTCAGCAGGAGGGATGGGGATTTCGCACCTGTCTCATTGAACACTTGCAGTCTGTATCCACGCCTGAATATCTTCAGGAAGGAGAACGGTGTAGTCATAGCCAAAAGGGTTATTCACTTGGTGGCGTCATCCCTTTAACATTAGCAATGCGCTGTGGATAGCGGCTGTAAAGCGAGCGCAGAGGCTACTGGTCAGGTAGTCGCTCTCAACAAAGAGAAAGAGGTGTAGCCTACGCTTCCGCTTTATTTCACATTCAAAACCATCAATGCGAAGCTCAGGGGTATTCATAGAGGGCGTCGATACAGAGTGGTAGACTGACTTCATGCACGGAATTTCAACAGTCAAGCAGTCTACCTCGGCGAACGTGACAGCGTAGAGGGCACCTCGGTCAATTTGCGTAGAGCAGATTAATAACACAACGTGTGAGCGCGACTACAGGGCGAACCCCCTTAACTGAGCAAGGTGAAAGGTAGCGTCTTCGGGCATCACACAAACACGGTGGAAACAACGACAGAGAAAACATTGTGAAGACAAGGAAATAATAATTAAAAAAAATACATTCAGTTATTGTTGCTGTCTGAAAAACGTTTTAAAGTACCACATTTGTTCGTGCGCTGGCAGATTGGATTCCCTGGTTCAGTGATGGCCAGGGAGAACCGTGAACCTGTGAATGGATCTTGGAAAAAACAGGTCGATGACATCCACGATGTATTCGACTTCAAGGAGACCCTTGGCACGTGAGTAACTTTGTAAACCAAACACTTGGCCTCTATCCTGTTTAGGGTTTTCAAAATGAATGATGTCTAGATGAAATAATAGTTACTGTCACTATGTAACCCTTCTAAATGAGGCACACACATGTTAACTCTGTTTGAAGATACATTTGTGATGACAACCAAAGCCATCTTTTTAGCTTGGGTTCATTTCAGTAGTCTTATCCTGTGGCTTTGACAGCATATTTAGAGTATTTGAAACTGAAAGTTTGTTGTAGGCCATGGAAATTGTTCTTGTTTTAAAGGTGAAAGGTTCAGTTCTGTAGACAATAGTATTGCACCCATTTTGACCTGCCACAGTAGGATGGTTCCATAATGATTGATGTCACTAGCTTTGGAAATTGGTGATATTGCCTGTCTTCATTTGGTGTACATGGTCTGAGATCATTTTCAGGTCAGATAAGCGTGTCTGATTTAGGTGTTCACTTCAGAGTGCTGTGGTCTACCACCTCAGATAACACTCAGAAAGATTTTCACTGTTCAGTGCAGTGGTGATTCATAGTGGTATATAGGTGTTGCTATGACAAATCAATTTTATGACTATGTACATCTTCAGTAGGGCCATATTCTACTCTGCTGTGCTGTAAAACACGTTACCCTTTTTTCCAGCAATGACCTTTTCCTTTTAGTAGTGTATTTACCTTTGGATTAGCGAATGTTATTAAAGCTTGAGGAATCTTGCTGTTATGAAATGCATTTAATGTGCTGAAACTTCTCCATTCACTAATTTGTGGAAGCGCTGTGAAATATCTTGCTGATATTTGTGATGTCTGAAATGTAGAACATATTTTCTGAGTATTACTCCTCATGCCTTTGACAGATGTGGCAGCTCACCGGCTTCAGAATAGTCCTTCTCTGCCAGGACTGCAGACAAATTCCTCTGAGTTTATTTCTGTCCACCCTTAGTGCTGCTTGATGTGAGGCCTGCTTCAGAGTGCTTTAAATGAGACTGGGCGAGTATCTGCTCACTTTGAGGGCAAACACTCACCCAAATGTTTTTTTTTTAAGCTCATAGGTCAAAAATGGGCTATTTAGTGAAGGCAAGTGAAGATTTAGCGAGGGATTACAAACATACTTGTCAGAGTCACAGGACCATTTATGGTTAACGCTTGACTAAAATGGGGGTTGCTGGAATCCTTCGCTGCTGGATGGAGACACAGAAGAGCAGGCAAATTTCTGGCAGATAGATCATTTATTTGTACAACATCATATTACATGTGTCATGTCCTTTTATCCCTCAGCAGTTTTTATTCATTTGCTGCACAAATACACAAGTACTCTGCTTTCATTTCGTCGCCACCCAACTTCTTCCTATGGTACATCTAACCAAAACCTAGGAGCACAAGAACACCTTATGAGAAAACATAAAAATGAGGGCAAACCCCATCAAATACTGCTGTTCTTTTACAAAACTCACGATTCCTTAAATCATGAATGTTGCGTCACTATGTTGAAGAGAGCAACCAATCACAGTAAACTTACAGGCACTGCAGAAGTAATGTGTAGGCCTATGTGGTTTTTATCACCAATTCTTTGAGTTCTGAAAAGATTCGTTGGGATTAGACAGCTACAAATGAAATAATGACAACAATGTAATTTAGTCTTTATTTCTTTTAATGAGTATTAATATTCATAGGTGTAATTTGTGTGTGTGTGTGTGTATGTGTCTTTCTGTCTGGCTGTCAGCCAGCCTTTTATAAGTAATTTATATTACAGCATGTATATACAGCATAATAGACCAATAATGTTATATAATGGCCTAATATAAGGCACCATTCCTCAGAAGTCCATTATTTACCAGTGTGTAATTAAACAATGAATTAATAAATGCTCTCGCCAGGTCTTTCAGGCCTGCTGTGTAATCATGTCAGACCACTCGATCCCCTCATTCATTAGTGATCCCACCACGGCAGGGTAGGGAGCTTGTGCTCCGTGAATGAGAAGAGATGTCTTGCTGGTCCATGGTGCTTCACGCTGCTCTGGTGGAGGATTAAATACGCGGTGGAAAGAGCTGATGCTCAGATTATTTTCAGCACTCGTGCTCCCTCTCATACCAGGATACCGGATTACCCAGTGGCCTCCGCTCCGTCTTTGTCACCCTGTCTCTCCACTCAGTCCTCAGTGAGTGCTCCTCCTCCTCCTCCTCCTCCTCTCTCGTTGTTGCTGCTGAACCATACAGGGCTTTGTGTTGGTGCTTCTAGACCTGATCATTATTTTCAAGCCCCAGGGCATCTGATATTTCTTGCTGCCTCCCTTTAATTAAGATGGCCACTATTTGAAGTCAGCAGCTCTCTCTCTCTCCCTAGTCCAATTAAGAGATTCTAACCCGTTACTCTTACTTTCCTCCACATGGCACTCTGCTGTGGGCCAGCTTCTCTTCCATCTGAACCTCTCCTTCTTTTTGCAGCTAACAAATGATTCCCCTCCTGTAGAGTCCTTGTCATTGTATCTGTTGAGAAACACATGTTCCATGCTCATTAGTGACCTCTCATTCTTTTAAGTTCTAAATTAGCTATTCCTGACTGAGATCCTCTCCCTAAAGCCCAAAAGGCATTTTGGCATGTGTCAATGCATAGCTTAGATCTTATAATAACAGTTGATATTCTTCTATCCTGAACTTTCTCAATATTATAAGAGTGTCATCTTGACAGTGGACATGTGGTGTATATATTAATAAGTGAGTGCCTTCTTGGAACCATGGAACAGAATCAGAGTGAACATTTGGTATTCTGAAATAGAGTGCACACAGACCTGAGTCACTGTAAATGCCAGGTCAGAGCTCAAGGTAGGAGTGTTGCATTGTTGGGCTCCTGCCTGTTCACTGGAGAGCCAGCAAAGGGAAAAAGATCTTCATGACAGCAATACATTTCGTGCAGAAATATGGCTATATGAAAGAGAGCACTGGGAGAACTGGCTACCATTCTTACATGTCAAATGTATAAGAAGCTCTTCATGGTAGATGCAGAAAAGGCATCATATTGATTTCACCACTGCTTAACAGTGCTTGACAGTCTTACCACAGGGCTGCTTATGGGTATGCTTGCCATCCATTGCAGCAATGTGTGTATAACGTGATATTTGATTATGCAAACTAACAGGTGTTCCTCGTGTCATTTATCAGCGTAATTTGCATGGTTAAGCACATCAACTGTCACGCAAACTCTACTCTAAGCAAAGCATCTCTCTCTCTCTCTCTCTCTCTGTGATATTGGACAACTGTGCCCAACAATGTACAATGGACAACTGTGCCCAACAATGTACAATGTTAAAGAAACAACAGCCAAAACAGGAGCATGTTTTGCCAGACACTGCCAAATACTGAGCCATTCGATGTCCAAAGAACAATTCAATAGTCTCTTGTGCTAATCCCCACAGCTGCTGTGGATTAATAAATGCTGTAGCATTAGCCTGCTATACCAAACGCAAAGTGTCTGTGATCCCTTTGTTGGCATACATTTCCTTCCTTGTGAACATAGACTTTCTGTGAACTTTAAAACTATTGGGTATGCCAGAGCCCTCTGTTCGCTGATTGGTCAAAGAAAAATTTGCCGAAGGAAACCTACGTTTTTGGAAAGATCCCTGATGTAGTAGTGTAGTGAAATGCAATATTGAGCGGAAGTACAAGGCAGTGCTAGCCTAGCTACATTAGCATTGCCTACCAGTGAAATCAGGTAGAGTTATGTATTGTAGAATTGCATATAAGCAGGGACACCCGCCATTAGAAGTAATCAGACCTCCTAACACTCTTTACTGACTAAATATATCACTATATCACAGCCCTTTTCATGGGTCATCAACATCACTGTGGAAAGATTGAATAGATTCTATTTCTTACAAAAAACATGCAAGTTAAGCTTAAAGCAGCACAGTGCAGTTTGTTTACCTTAAAATGATGGCCTCTACCTCATTCTGACTCACAAATCAGCAAAGAAAATTTTTGATGTTGCCAGTGCATCTGTGCACACTTGACGTTGCTATCTAAGCACTAAATGGCATTGAATATTCAACCCAAGGTGCATAGTTTTTTTTCCTGTTGTATTTCATTGTATTGTATAGTATTTCATTGAATCCCATACATATACAATATATGGAGAAAGCCATTGTCCCAACAATCTGACTGTTTCATCTGTACATGATTGACATGTCAGAAAGGTTCATTGTTGCTACATTTTTGCTGTTTAATGCCTTCTGGGTCAGGCTATGTCCAACTTAAACTACTGCCAGACTAGCCTGTACAGAGCATTAAAGAGCCTGTGCAGGTGAGGCAGTTACATGAATTGTCTATATGAGCCTCAAGCAAGCTATTGGATTAGCTTTCCCCATCCAGAAGGTTGCGTAAGAGCCTCCAGTGGAGGTCACTCAAGATAAGTCAGAGTGATTTCTCTGCACCTGTGTGATTCAAAGCTAATAGCTCTTTCCTGAATTGCAGTGCTGACATAACATTCATTGTGGGGAGCGCTGAGAGTTAATTCATAAAGTCAGATATTTTTTTCATACATGGGTCAGTAGTGTTTCCTCCACTCTGGTTTCTTTTAGCATGTGCCGTGCCTTTTTAGGCATGAATTGAATCCTCTATGATGACCATGTTTTAATCAATACAGGTGTTTCTGTCCAACTCATTTGCATACTAACCGCAGTCATGAATATTCTGCTAAAGAGACTGCCTTTGTGTGTATTTCAATCTGTTGTGTAATATGAATTAAATATGGACATTATCCTAAGTAAGGAAGTAAGTATTGCACAGATGCAGAATATGCAAAACCCACAGGTAAGGTTGTTTGAACTTCTTAGCATGTGGCACCTAAGGCACCTAAAGACACCTAACAGGTCTTATACATTTTTTTTTTTTTTTAATTTCAATCAACATTATGCCAATGCAGACCAGCATACACCACCACCCTCTCAAGTGCATAGTTTACCTACTCAGCTTTTTTACATGCAAACTTCCTGCTGTGTTTCTGGTCATATTTACTGCCAAGTTCTGCTCTATCTCTGGTTGTCTTTAATGCATGACAGAAAAGGAATCCAGGATATAGACTGTTTACCTGTTCTGTGGCCATTATATTTTTATATATTATATATTTTAATATTTTAGAAGCATTACTTGTCATCATTTGCACATGAAATTGACCAAATATACTCAGTGCACTACAAGAGTTCAGTTTCATCCTCTGCCAAGGGTTATTTTGGGGAAAGAAGTTATTTGATTTCTGCAGCAGTAATGACCCATTACAATGAGTTTTAATCTTATGACGAATTTAGATTAAGCTCCCGTGATCCCCTTAATGCCCTGCGTAAATGTGCCTTGGTTCCTGCGTCTGCCTAACTTAGTCTAAGAGTCAGTTGAACCTTGTCAACCTTGTGATTTCTGATGCAGGATCTCTCCCAGTGAGGTTTGTGTGCAGTGCAAATGTGTGTGGGAGTGGGGTTGTATGTGCAGGAGTCCTTATATCTGTGTTGCCAGCTTCCTTATTGGCAGTGAAGAACCAAGAGAGGTTTTCCCCCACCTGCGCATCTTTCTTGATAGTTTCGGGTGCCGTCACTTTTTCCCTAGGGTTTCCTTTTTCTTTACCTAAGCAACCCCGCGGCAGGGGAAAGTAAACACCGCAGGCTGCAGAGCGTCGTGGTTTCAATCCGTAATGTCATGTGAGCCACACTTGATGCAAATGAACATCCTGTTCTGAATGAACTGATTACTGTACCATTTGGCCTTCTTGTGCAGCAAGACAAAGTAAATGTGTTCAATTTTCTATCGCTATGCTTTGCTAAATGTATAAGAGTAATGTTGTATCAGGGCCAATGGTAGATTACTGTAGCACAGTGATTCTGTGCTACACAGAACTGTTTTGGCCCCAAGGCCCTCCATTGCTGGATAAAATATTCCAGCCCTCACCTACCGGATACCTGAAAACCTGTCTGCTTGTTGTCAGTGCATCTTCATCTGTACACACTCACACTCCAAAGTCCACTTGGCCTCATAAAAACAAACTCCATCATAACATGACGGCAGTGGATAAGATCACCCACTCTGTATTATTTGTTAGTTGAATAATTACTTTTTTATTCCCTTATTTCCTTATTAAAGCATTTGGTAATTACCTAATCTATCAATGGCCTCCTTTGTCTTTGCTTCTATGTACTGTGTGTCACTTTGAAAGTTAATGGGTGCCACTCGAGGAAAAAAATGCCCAATATGTTCCACAAAATACAAATGCCAAATTATTTTTACTGATTCTTTGTGATGTTGTTTTAAATAGACTGTATATTTAAAAAGCTGTCTGTATAAATATGTTTGTGTTCTAGAGTCATCGTCAAGCTATCTTGTGAAACAGAACACAAAAAGAGCATAGGCTAGACAGGAATTATTTAGTAAGTCCCTAAATCCACTCTGTAACTAATTCATTCGAAATGGTAGGTTTCAGCTGTTGTTATTTTTCACAAGATAGACTGCTTGATGGGCACATGTGCTATTGGTTATCTAACAGTTTTGTCTTTCATTCAGTTAGGCTTGTTTTACCCTTGACTTGGGTAACTGGCCAGGATGGCAGTGCATGTTATCTACAGGGAACACCACAGGGTTCAATTCTTTGCTTGTGAATACTAGAACATTCAACAGAGGAGCCGCATTTGAATAGGGATGTATGAGTGACCATATTAATATGTTGTACAGTACCTTTCTCAGACAAAACACATGAATCATCAATTCTTTCATGAACTTCGCATCGCCCCCCCCTCCAAACACACAGACACACGTCTCTATGTGAGTCACGATGCTCCGATTGCAGTGCATTTTAGCGCAGAACTCCCCTCTCTGGGAGTCCCCATGGTGCTATGTGTGATCTGTAGACTGCTGGGCAACCAGGGTGTGAACCCCACCCACGAGGTAACATTTACCTGCTGTTGCAGTGTGTGTGCAGTGTGGCTTCTCTCTTGTTCCTCTGTATACATAGTGTGGCGGTTTCATTGAGTGTTTGTGGAACATGGTCAAATGTGTCTGCTGGAGCTGTAACAGATGCAGGTGGTTGTGTTTTCACACCTCTCTGCAGAGCGATAAACACGTACCTGGGGAGCGTCAAGGCTTCCTGCCGTTCTAATTGTTTCGTCTCTGCAGCAGCCTGAAGCAAAGAACAGGAGCTCGGTGTCTGTGTGTGCATTACCAAGGGATACCATGTCCGGCTGACCAATTGCATGCAAGGCTGTGTATAGTGTTTATTTGTCCTGATTCTATGATGAATGGACGACTGTGTGACATCAAAGTTCAGGGTGAACAGGACATGGTGTTAACTGGGGGTCACCTGAGGAGGAGACAGGGTTCCTTCAGTGTGTAGGCCTATAACTCTTCAGAGGCCAAGAGAATATAAACAGGAGGAACAAGCTCTGAATGTTGCTGTAGTCATAAAATCCATCTGCCATGTGTATACAAAATGACACTGACACTGTACAATGGCATTAATGAAAACGTATATATTTAATTCAGACATTTTTTAAAAGCTGTAGCCTAAGTTCAACTTAAGTTCAGACTGAAAAATGATTCGTCGCTGTATCCTTTGTAAATTTGTACAGTATATAGCTGAGCTCAATTTGCCTCATTGAAAATCCAATGGCCCATCATCTGGATTATGAGGGTGATGATGTTATGTACACTTAATCTTGTAAAGACACAAGAACAGAAAGAGATGTGGCCAACTGAACTGACCTGAATACTTGTCATCAGTGTTGAACTACTCAGACCAGATCAGACCCTTTGTCTTGAGGACTTGACATACCCATTCATTCCACACACACACACACACACACACACACACACACACACACCCATTTACATTACAGGGGGAATGTACACAGTGATTACTCATCATCTCTAGCGGTCCTGCTGTTAAAGGATACCTGATACAAATGCAGACTGATCCTTTACATGAATTGCCATGACGTCTAGGACACAGGGGCAACACTGGCTGATGAAAGCTGTTGAAATTATGTTTTTTGTTTAGAGAGAGATGTGTGTATCTGGGACCAGTGTGTTTGTCCTCATTCAAGGGTCACCCCCCCCCCCCCCCCCCTCCCTGTACTGTATGGATGTGTGGTCAAAGAGATTAGCAAGGATTTTCAGTGACCAGTTAGAGCTTAGCAGCCAGACCGCATCTGATTGGCAAGACTGCCGCCAAGAACTGATTGCTCCCAGTCAGTCTAATGGGCATCCAACACAATGCCAAAAGCATAATGACCCAGTAACTGTTTTGTGTATGAGAGGGGGAGTGCAATGAAAATATCAAGAGAGGACACCTACATGCATGCTAAAACACTGGGGTTTGCCAGTGACAAACAATTCTCATTTGAATGTTGAGAGTAGGATTTAGGAAAATACATTTGTGAATTATTTATTTTGTTTTTATTTTATTTTTATATGTATTTTGTTATATTTATTAGTCTGCTTTCTATTTTCATTTGCGCTATTGAGTGAGGTCAGAGAAAAGGAAGGAAAGGAGAGGGTGTGCTTTAAAAGAGGTGAAAAGGTAGCCAGCTTTTCACCTTTAGCTTCTTAAGTAATTCATTTGATCAGATGCATGTTTAGCAGACTCATTACAATTACCAATCGATATGTTTGAGTTTTATTCCCCATCATCATCACCCACATGGATTAAAAACCTTTCTGAGAATTTGTGTGTGAATAAGAGCTGTTTTGTCATCAATAGATCACAAATAGCACTCCCTGGTATTCATTAGTAAGCTGTGGTGAGAAATTTGGGTGTAAAGGTGACAGGCTAACTTGAAAAGCATGAAAATCCAGAAGAGCATTAAGCTTGTGTAAAGCACACACACACTATCAACTGTCCAATCAGCACTGGAACATATCTGCCAACATGCTCTCCTATTGTAATATAGTTGGCACTACCATACTGTTGAGGTTTACATTTTTGTGTGGTGTTTCAGCCTGGAACAGAACTGTGTAGATGCAAATGTATAGGGTGAATGTCAGTCTTGTATATGACCATAGCCATCAACATGAATTTGAAGTTTGATACCAAAACTAGCTGACTGTGTGCATAGTGTACTTGAAGAGGTTTGCTTGATGAATCGCCTTGTCTGTATTGTATGGGATTTTAGTTGCGTAACACATTCAATAGCAATGCAATAGTTTTATGGCACCCTTAGTCATCTCTGGATCTTTTCTCTTGCAGCGGGGCGTTCTCTGAAGTGGTCCTTGCCAAGGAGAAGGTTTCAGGGATGAGGTTTGCAGTGAAGTGTATCCCCAAGAAGGCGTTGAGGGGGAAGGAGAGCAGCATTGAAAATGAAATCGCCGTTCTCAGGAAGTAGGTGCATGCTCAGAAACACCACCTATTCTTTGCACTGGTTGAAAGACGCTCATTGTTCTGCGACCGCTGTGCTTTTGGCACTCTGTTGCTATGCATGTACATGAGTTTTGTAAATGTTTCATTTTACATTGTAATAAATTTCCCCCGAATTATCAAACCTGCACCTGTAAGAAGAGCTGTCAAAAAATACACCAAGCACTTGTTGAGCCCAGTCAGTTCTCTGGTATTTTGACTGTTATTATAAGGCTGTTACTGTGCCACACGCTCTCTTTCGGTATGACTAAGGGCCCTGTGACGCATCCTTCCGTCCTCAGCCCCCTCACCACACCTGCCCCTCTTCAGCGTATCATCAGGCGTTCGCTGAGCGCTTTGGAAGCTCCTTCACACAATTGTCCACCCTCAGATGCAGTGCCTCCATCTCCCCACCTTGGCCTAAGCCTGCCTACACCAACCACCCCCCCCCACACACACACATCCCAACCCTCATACATGGCCATTCAACACCCCCAGCGTTGCCATGGTGAAACAAAAGATTTCAGAGTGATGCGGAGGGGGAGAGAGAGAGAGAGAGAGAGAGAGAGAGGGAAGGAGAGATGTGTGAAGTGATATAACTTGAGCCTTGCTGAATGAGACTAGCAGCAGCACCTAGCTGCCAGTGTTAGTATTGCAGGGGCACAGCAGAGGCTAAATAATAGGAACCTTGTTTTTGTCATGACTATGACAGTATCATGCCTGCCAGGTAGTATTTCAACTCCTACAGAACTGCATAATGTTCTCTCAGCAGTCTCTAGGAGTCATCTGGCAGTCAGCAGAGAGAGGAGAACATTTGTACGAATAAGGTGTGTGAATTTAGGGGAACAAAGGGCCTAAGCACACTAGAACTGGACTGCTAATGAACGCAGCTTTTCCCAAGGACATTATATTCTTCATCTTAAATCAGCAAGCAGGGTTCTGATCCAAAACACTTTTGGTCATTTTGATAGACCGTCAGCTTGTGACTGTCTCTGTGGCTTTCACTAGAGTAGTAGGAAATGAAGCAAAATACAGGAAGTTACGGCTACCTGGATAGGTTTGGGTAAGATTGTTGCTCTGCCTACATATGTGTCATGTATTTTTAGAACATGTGCTATAGACATGAATATTTTTTGTACTTCTAGGATAAAGCATGAGAACATTGTTGCCTTGGAAGATATCTATGAAAGTCCTCATCACTTGTACCTCATTATGGAGCTGTAAGTAATCCTGTTTATGGTGTTGTCGTGTAAATGTAATGGTAATGTTTATGGTATCGTCTTGTAAAGCCAGATACACTTAGTGCTAAAGCAAATACTTTAGTATTACCAGCCCTCATATACTTAGTGCTATGGATTCTTGTATTTGTTCCTCTGATTTCTTGTTCAGTTAAAAGCTAAAAGTCAAAATGTAATCATAATCATAATGTAATTTGGCCCATGTTGCATAACTGACCTGTGAACGAAAGGTAAAAATTAGCTAATTAGAAATTTGGGAGTGTGTATTTTGTCTCTGTGTCTTTTCTAGAGTGTCTGGGGGAGAGCTGTTTGACCGTATTGTCGAGAGAGGGTTTTACACAGAACAGGATGCCAGCACATTAATCAAGCAGGTCTTGGATGCAGTTAACTACCTCCATGAAATGGGCATAGTCCACCGAGATCTCAAGGTAATTCCCTGCCAACAGATGCTACTGGACCTGCCTTACATCTCCCCTCCCCTCTCTTCCCCTGCCAACAGGCAATGAGATAAACAACCTGTATGTTTTTCCTTCTTTTTCCAGCCAGAAAACTTGCTATACTTTAGTGATGAAGATGAGTCAAAAATCATGATCAGTGATTTTGGTCTGTCTAAGATTGAGAGCTCTGATGTCATGTCAACTGCTTGCGGGACCCCAGGATATGTTGGTAAGGCCGTGTAATAAGTACCAAGACTCAATGCCTGCCTTCATGGTGTACATTAATGCTCTTATTTTTCACACCATGCAACAGCCCTCCTTCTCTTCTTTGTGGCTGTAGTTTTGCTCTTTAAAGTGTAGGCTCTTGGTGTGAATATTGCATATATGTTTTTCTGTGTTTTGCATAAAAACTTTTCTGAAGCAGAATTATATTTTGATTTTTTTTTTTATTTTATTTTGATCTAGTCACCTCATGAAGTGTTGACATTTAATGAAGTAGTAATTGTTGATAAATTGTTTTTACATATATAACTTAAAGACGACTTTTTACATTAACAAAAAACTCTTTTCTCCATGTCATGAAAAAGCTCCTGAGGTTTTGGCCCAGAAACCATATGGTAAAGCTGTGGACTGCTGGTCTATTGGGGTCATTGCATATATATTGTAAGTAGCCATGGCATATACATCTCAGTCATTTACTCAGACATGCATATGTCTTTTGTAGAATCCCCCTTAATCTGTTCTCTGATGTCTTTGGGCCATTCTGAGATCTGAGATCTGTAGTAGGTTGCAACAAATATGCTGAATCTGCCACTGTAGCCATATTGTAGTAAATAGGGTTAGGGATGCCACCAGTTGTGCTAAGCTTTGTGTGTACCTGTACCTGTCATCTGTACCTGTGCTTGTTGTGTCTGTAGAGCCGCCAGCTATTAAGACCTTCCAAAAAAATCAAAACCTGCATTGCAAATCTAGGGCAGATAGTTGTAGATGCAGATGCTGTGCATGGTATGCTAATTGTAGATGAAGCGCTAACAAAGTAGCTAGTCACAGTTTTCCTTTCGTTTCTCAATAAAGGTTATGTGGATATCCTCCATTCTATGATGAGAATGACTCTAAGCTCTTTGAGCAGATTTTAAAGGCAGAATATGAATTTGATGCACCATACTGGGATGATATATCAGATTCTGGTAAGATTTTCTGTTTGTATGTGTGTGCATATTAAATGTTGGTGAATTGGTTGTGTAGATGTGTTTTAGTTGTTTTATGTGTGAGGGTGCATGAGGTTTAAGTGGTTGTGAATGCTTTGTTCTGAATAATATCTTTTACCTTTCATGCCTCTCAGCTAAAGATTTTATCAGTAATTTGATGCAGAAAGATCCTGAGAAGCGATTAACTTGTGAAGAAGCTTTGCAGCATCCGTGGTGAGTGACAGCACTGAAGCTAGAGATTCGCCTCATACTTGCTTTAAATCACAAATCAGTGTGTTCAATTTCATGCTGTCATCTGTAGTTTTGCCAAACAGTAATATGTAGGATACTTCATTACATTATCATTGACACTGATGTTTTCACAAAAGCAGATTGTATGTAATAGTGTATTTTATTTTATACTCCTTAACTTCAAATGATGATGAACAGCCATGTGTTTGTAAGTTGTATGACACTCACATATTTGCAGTGTCTGTAATGGCCTCTATAATCTCTGCTTATGACCATTTTTGTTCATTGTCACTTGGTTTGACATATCATCAATTTGCCAAATTTCAAATTGTAATTTACATTATACATATATATGTTATATATATGTTATATGTTATATATATGTACTCTTTTTCAACAGCATGAAATCATGTTCGTAAAATAGTTTTCTTTTTTGATTCCCACCTGAAACTCACAATATTTTTATCATTTTAACACTGCTAATAGTTACATATCTAAGGCATTTAAAATCATAATTTTGTTACCAGTTTCAATGACGTGGTGATTACCATTCCAGCAACTGCATCTGCTGCTTATAGTCATCTCAGTTCCCAGCACTACAACTCCCTCTAACTTCTCACTCAAAATGTCCTTCATGTATCATATCTTAAGTCTTTGAATACCCGACCCCTGTCATCTTAATGACCAGCAACCAAATGTATTTGCACAAACCAATAATGTTCCTGCAGTGCTCCATCAGATCTAGTGTATTGTATGGTAAAATATGGAGCTCTATTTGAATGTTTGCCTTTGTATTGAGTTGTATTCATGCATTGAATTGATTTGAATTGAATTGTATTCTTTTCTGTCATTAGGATAGCTGGAGATACTGCACTTTCCAAGAACATCCATGAATCCGTCAGCCGTCAGATTAAGAAAAACTTCGCAAAAAGCAAGTGGAGGGTAGGTTTCATCCATTCCTAGTGGGCCTTCACAGGAATGACAGTACCTTTAGTCTGTGTTAGTATCTGTTTGTTTGTTTGTCTCTGATGCCCCTCAATCTTCGCCACAGCAAGCCTTCAACGCCACAGCCGTCATCCGCCACATGCGGCGACTGCATCTGAGCAGTAGTCTGAACAGCAGCGTGGACGCCGCAGCGGACCGGCTTCAGAGCCAGACCCCCATGCCCCCCAAGAGCCAGTCTGTGGACTGCACATCAGTGATGCACAAAGAATGTAATGTTTTTAAAACAATACTTTTTTCCTGATACTTATTGGCACAACTTGTGGTAATACAGCATAAAGTAATGGTTGAGTACTATGTGGTGTATGGTCCCACGAGTCAGTTTTTTTATTTTCAGGAAAGAATCTGTGACCTTTCTCGAAAAGAGTAAAAAATGTGTTGACCTTGTGATTTCAGCTGCGTCTACGCCAGCGGCCTGCAGCATCGAGTCGACCAGCTCCCCTGCCACAGCCGAGCCCCGGCGGACGAGACCATCAACCGTCACCACCATCCACACTGGCAGCAAATGACAGCAGATCCCCTGGGAGGATAGCCAAAAGGCCGTGACCACGTAAAGAAAAAGAAAAAAAGATGTCAGGTTCAGGCGTTTATCTCCCCAGTCCCCTCTCTTTTTACTGAGCCTCCCAGTCAGTGGAGGAAAGGGAAGGTCATTTGTCTGCAGGCCCAAGATGCGGCATGCGTGGAGGTGAGTGGTGTTCCCTTACAGAGTTGGCCTTAATTCCAGTCTGTCTGATGGTTTCATAGAGGAAGGATCAGAAGTGGCTGGTCTTGCACATTTTAGAGGCCAACCATACAATGGGATTTCCATTTGTGTGTAACCTAAGCTGCTGTAAACATGTAATTGTCATTGTTACAACAGGAAGCTGGACAGTTCCGGAAGCATTCGAAAAGTTTAAACTTCAGACACAATGTATATCTGTAGCAGTCATTGAATTTACCAGTATCAGACATTATGAAACATATTTTGTTTTTCGAGTTTGTGCATTTAATGATGTGTTTACAGAATGTACATGTGTTTGACACATTTGCTGGGTTCAGGTAATTGTGAACAAAAACATGAAATATTTGAGGAGATGTACATTGTTTCAATAGTGTGTTGTTGTTCAACAAATGACAGTCAATATATCTGGTATGAAGCTACTTTGCTTATTGATCTGGATAATGTTTTTTATGGCCATTTCCTCCAGAGAGTGAAGTTTCACTGTTTTTGGCTTTCTGTTAGGTGTTTTGTAAAACTGTAGTATTTTATTTTGCTCTTGTATTGCTTTGTGAGAGTGAGAATATTATTGAACTTGATTTGTATTACACACCTTATTATTTCTTCTTTGCTCTTCAATAAGTTGGCATCATTATATTTTATCCCATATATATACACTCAGGAATTTTATTAGTTCACATCCACTAAATCTGATTGAGTTTGTTTTTATGTCAGCCATGGCAAAACATGTGAAGAAGTAACCTTTCAATAGACGTTCGTTTACATAATTACTGAGGTGGTGCTCCACTCTTAATTTAGGTAATCAGGTAGTACTGTGGACTTACTACAACTTTAACAACACATCCAGCACCTGTTACTAGACATTATATTTATGTTATTAGATTCCACAAGATGGATAACAATACAGACATTCAACTTCCATTCAAGCACTGATGTGTTTTGTAATACCGGGTTTAATAGGACTTGAATGACTCAAGTCACTAAGTCTAACGATTTGTGTAGCCTAATGGATCATTGTGTTCTTTGAGGGCGCATCTCTTTGGGATCAGTGCTGTAACTGTTAAGTGGTTCTGGTAATGTACTTTAAATGGCTGGTATTTATTAGTGAGGGTGTAGATCATTTTACAGAGTCATTGTTACAAGTGTGATCAGGTTATTTTGCAACAGCAATCTCTATATTGTGAATTGATAAATGTAGACTTCTGTGGACAACTTTCCATGATAGGAAAGTGCTATACCATGTCATTAAATCCAATAGCCAGTGAAGTGCACACATTTAATTAAAAAAACTGATGTAGCTATTATAAACTACATTTCCAACACGTATTGATAGTTAGGCTTCCATTTATTCTTGGTTATGCCACTTTACCTAGCTTTTCAGCTTTTAAACTCATGAGCATAAAAGTTCTTCACCACATTTTAAAGTAAGTTGTGTAAAATATATTCATTTGAAAGGAATCCTTAGAGACAGGAAAGCTGTCTTTCTGTCTGTCCAGGAATCCTTAGAAACATAGTTCATCATTTTTCCCAGAATTTTTTACCATTTGGCCTTTTCTTTCGGTTAATTTTATAATAATTAATTAATATAATTAATAATTCGGGGTTTTTTTGTTTTTTTAATTATGTAAGATTCCATTCTTTATTCAAGTAACATAAAGAACCTGATTAAATTCCAGGATTCCATTACCACCTGAAACTCACTATGCTTTTATAATTTTAACACTGCTAATAGTTACATATCTAAGGCATTTACAAACATAATTTTGTTACCAGTTTCAATGACGTGGTGATTACCATTCCAGCAACTGCATCTGCTGCTTATAGTCATCTGAGCTCCCAGCACTACAACTCCCTCTAACTTCTCACTCAAAATGTCCTTCATGTATCATATCTTAAGTCTTTGAATACCCGACCCCTGTCATCTTAATGACCAGCAACCAAATGTATTTGCACAAACCAATAATGTTCCTGCAGTGCTCCATCAGATCTAGTGTATTGTATGGTAAAATATGGAGCTCTATTTGAATGTTTGCCTTTGTATTGAATGATTGCCATTGTGGTAAATCAGGTGCCAATTAAAACGAATTAACTCAATGTTCCTGTCTTTACTGACTGTCCAAGTGGTAAGTGACTTGTGCTAATCATTTAAAACACCCCTGTACATCCTGCAGTGTGGTAGAGTGTTATATCAGTGCTGTTGTACTGGATTGTTATGTGGTCATAACAATGCTTTGGACAATCATATCGACTATGTCCCATTACCAAAGATGAATTGGGTATATTTTCTTCCAAATAAAACTGACCTATATCTAACTGTGTTTCAGTGGAATGTATAAATGTCTTAGAGGTGTGTGTGTGTGTGTGTGTGTGTTTGCAAACTGGTGTTGGGTCTGTTGGGCCAAATTATTTGCGTGTTGTGACTGCTGTTATGATGCATATATGTACTGTACCTCTAATCTTGAGTTATGCTATTTTGAAGCAAAAGATTGGCCCTAAAATCTGAAAATAGACTATAAGCTCCTTTGGCCTCCATAAAGTATGCTTCTGTGGCTTCAGATGTGAGCTTTGAATTTTGCAGCTAGGTGCTGGCTCTCTCATTGATATCCCAGGATGTGTGTCTATGCAACACAGACGTGCTTTGTCTAGAGACGTTCCTCCAGTCTGGAAGATTGAGGATCGTAAAGACAGCACATGCCTAGATTGAAGTTATAGTGTTTTCCAACTGATCAGGACAAGGTGCATGGGAAGTTTTACAGCTAGTCTGAGTAGTCATTACGCATTTAAGAGGAATGGCAAAGGCAAAACAATAGAGTGCTTTCGGAAATCGTCAGGTTCTACTTTTGATGGCGATCAAGTAGATCTTAATCTACAGATTTTGCAGACAGTAAAGTTGACTTTGTTTTATTGCAAAGATCTTGATGGGCACATCAAATCCAGTCATGGGGCCCAAAATAAACATGGGTCATTCAGATTCCTGTTGAGGGTTCTGAGGTTTATTGAGAGTCAAACACTATTTCATAACTACTGATTCAGACTATATAGAGTTTATTATTTAATCCGTTATAGAAAAGGCAACATTACAGAGCTTATATTTCTTCCTGGCTAGGAGTAATTTCAATAAAAATAGATCTAGTAGATTAACGGTTGGTGTCATCCATCTTTACAATGTAGTCTAACTATAAACAAGAAGTAGCTTCCAAAGTTTGCATACTAGTCTCCTACTATGATATACAAATCGTTAGTATGAGGCACTGTAAGCCTTATTATGTACAGCTGTAGTTCTGAAACATTTGCATACTACACATTAGTTACCTACAAGTTGTTTTTGTAAGCCTGTGATATTGGTATTCCACAAATCAGGATTAAGATCCATCATCATTTCAGAGCACCATTTTCAGATTAGTTCTTTTGTAGTGTACACCTCCTTATTTGTTTCTTTCCTCTGTGCTGCCTGCCTGTCATCAGATGGTATGGCGGTTGTATTCATAGGATGGGTGAAGGCCATCATAGTGGAATTCCCGCCACTGTTCCGTGCTCTCACGAGACTTCTCTTCCTGCTCTGTAAGGTCAAAGGGCACAGGACATTTACTATAATACTTATTGTTTTCCATCACTTCAAATGAGTGAACAACCTGAAGATGGCTTACCATCTCCTTCTTCCTCTGCGTAGTTCTCAAATTTACTCCTCTGGGTCTCGTGGTACTCTCTCTTACGCTCATCTGCCGCCAGCCTCTGTCTGTGCTCAGCTGCAGGAACCGAAGGAACAGGGAACAAATTGAATATAGCCTATAATTCCCACTGATTATTCACCTACTTCCCTGAACACTGTGCTGATTCCGTATATCATGTCAGACTGCTCAGTGCCATCAAAATGAGAATGTGAAGACAAATACATCAGAGATATGAATTGAAAACAGACAGACAGAGAGACAGCAAAACTCAACTCTTGCTTGAGGCAGGTACAGATTGAGGCCCTTCAACTGTGACATTCTTAGACAACAGTTCAGGTCACAGATGTTCAGAGAGATAGGCTCTGACTGCTGAAGTTCCAAAGAACATGTCCAGCATAGTTTTACGTATAATACCAAGATTTGCACTGATGTTACACCAGGGATTAAAAGAAATCCAAAGCAGACAATTTTCTGGTATTTGCTTAAAATTTAACCGACACCATACTCCAAGGTCACTTGCAGATCAAATATTTGGTTGTGGAGTGGGCTCCCCTGCCCAGCCGCTAAAGCTGTGATGTCTGGCACTTAGCTTCTCAGGTAAACATACTTTATGTAACCAGACGCCCACCACGGCCTCTCCCTCTTCACCCAAATACTGTCCCGACTACTCCTGTGTACTGTGTTGGCTTGGCAGTTTGTCCAGTTTTCTACAGCTCTAAGAGTAAGTCAAGTTTCTAATTTTCTCCAGTTATAATAGGTTGACATTGCATTTTACCCGCTGGTGACTGTGTCTTGACTTGTTTCTCCCATACTGACCACTGGGTGGCATCACACAAGTAAACAATCAATCCATTAAGTCACTTTTCATGTATCCTGAAGGTGTAAATTTTGGCCCCTCGTGATCATGCGCTCAGCAATGAGGGTGCAGTGGGCATGTGATCTGTTCTCTGCTATGTGTTAATTTGAGCTGGCAAGGAGCAAAGAGAGCAGACAGAGCTGAAGAGAGGGGAGGAGAGAGAGAGGAAGGCTGGAAGGCTTCTCCATGCTGGCCTGTGGCTCCTGCTTCTGCCTGCAGAGCTGCCCTGTTGCATTTTTGTACTGGCTCAGGGCAGCCCAGCAGGAAAGGCACCTGTGGAGCCAAAGCTCCTCTTCCAGCTGATTAATTCGCTCTCTCTCTCTCTCTCTCGCTCTCTCTCTCTCTTTCTCTCTCTCTGTTTCTCTCTTGCTTGATGTCTCTCTATCTCTCTCACCTCTCTGTCTCACACACTCACACACACACTTTTGGCATTGTGTATAAAACACTCAAAACACTAGAAAAAACAGTCATGCAAAAGCGATAAAAATCAATATCCTTGTCATCTTGCTGGGAAATCCACACTGTAAAAACAAACACACCATTGAGCTCATCCTGGGACTTGACAGCCCTCCTGCTTCGTCGTTTAAAAAAGCTGAAGGCGTCTGTCTCAGGCATGAAGATTCTCCTCAATGAACCTAAGGGTGAGCAATATGAAAATGATAAGATTGGAAAATAGGGCTTGGAGCAGATTTAGAAAATGGTGACTGGGCTGTTATCACCTTGAGGGTTAGCTGCCTTTGAGTCAGTCTTATCAGACACAGCTGCGCTGTTAGCCCCATTGGACACTGTAAAAGTCACGCAGATAATGTTGATTGGCATTTGACATTTCAGTAGTTATTCCAATATGAATCTAATATACATTCAAATTTCAATCTTGTATACATTTACTCAGCCCACAAAGAAAATTAAAACATGCACCACTATAAAGAAACAATAGAAAACAATTCCCTTGACCAACTCCACATGTACCACAGCCCATAACTCTAACTCCTTCAGGTGAGCTCTGTCCCCAATCCTCTCATACCCAACAGTTTCTCATACTCACAGGTAAGGGCAACAAAGACCACAAGTAACGCAAGAAGAACTGGATGCGTCCAGGACATTTTTCAGAGCTGTTTTAGTTTCCAGGGTCTGTATTGTGGATGGACTGCAGAACAAAGGTGAATGGAGCACGGACGCAAAGGGAGAACTCCTATGAGGTGGGGTTGGGGACTGGGAGGTCAGGAAGAGAGGGGAGGAGCAGAGTGACTTGGAGCAGACAAACAAGAGATGGAAAGCTGGAGACTGGAGACCATTCAAGTCATTGGCAGAATCACAGTGCCCCCCTAACCTTAAGCCCTTAGCCCTGCAAGACTTAAAGGAGAAACCCGTATGAATCAATCAATAGCCCTGTTGTTCGAGGTCACGGAGTACTATCTGTGGGAAAAAGAACCAGAACATTTTACATAACATAGAAAGAACAGCAATCCAGCCACTAATGTTGACTGAGTTTGGCATAGGAAAATGAAACGGAAAGTGAGTTTCTATGCGCCATTCAGTTAGTGTTAGCTGCCGACTCACTATTCGGTCCATCTTATATAAATTTTCTTGTTCTCGTTCCTCGTTCTTTTTGCCTACCAACAGCATTTGGTAACCTTGGACAACAGGGCTATGGATTGATTCACACCAGATTTCTCCTTTAACTGCCAATAATCAACCAATTATGAAGGCTATTCATGCCAGTTACATCTTTGAGGGTTCAGGGCTTAGGGCACTTTGGGATTCAGTCATCATTTACATACCAGTCTCCTACTATGACCTATGGCCTATGAGAGCAGCAGGCTTCAACATCAGTGTGCATACTAAATTTACTTGGCTTCTGACCAACAGATGTCCATTACATACTGGGCAGCATACCACCGCCATAACACTTTTCCAAGTCTGAGCTCATGACTTCTGAGAGAAAGGGAAAATGGCAGCAGATCTCAAAAACATGTCAGCGCGTGCTCTGCAGACCTCTCCATGTCAGTAATGTAATCTCTGTCATCACGGCAAGCTGAGTCCCATGAAGAATTTCTGAACATGTCCAGTGGGCAGGTAGCCTTGTTGTCATGAAGCATGGGGATCACTTGACAGTTTGTTGAATTGCCAGTGAATAAACTGTTGAATGACAAGAATATTATCATATGGTTGTGCTTGTTGCCTTGTTATTTATTCTTTTTTTTTTTTTTCATTTTCAGAATAATGTATGCGTACACCATGTGAATCCATGGTATAATGTAAAAAATTCAGTTAAGCTTCATGAGAATTTGAAAATTTTATGAAGAGTTGGTTAGCTTAAATACCACAGGAAATGTATTCAGGAATTTCATTGGAGGTCATGTTTATCTACAGTTTAGGCTATGGAAAGCATCTGGATGTTTTGGTTGAATCTGTGTCCTTAAAGGAGGTTGTGTTGGGCCCCCACAACAAGGCAGCTCTCTCAGTCTGAGACCTGCAGCCTTCTATCTAGAAACTATGCAGTCCTGTGTTTACCCAAGTTTTTTCACCTGTGCTCTGACTGAGAACCTCTTGAATGAATGTGTGAGTTGTTTAAACACAGGAGGATGGGATCAGGGTAGGATCTGGCTATGTTTATCAGTGACATGCAGTCTACATGTTCTTGTGTGTTGAAATCAGTGTGTGTACGCATGTGTCTTTGTTTAGGATGCTTTGAAAAAGAGACCTGACCTTAACACGAAGGAAAGGAAGAAAAACTCACTAATATCAGTTTGTCTGATTCTATGTCTGTGGTCTTAACAAATGCACTATTTCATTTCATCTCCATAGACTCAAGGGCTTGTCAGGGAGGGGCCTTTTATTTTCCATTTTGATGAGGTATTAGTGGTGGGACATGTATCAGCTTGTTCAGTTACAGTGAACAGAGATTTGTTATGAGCCACTGAGAGCAACCTTTTCTCCTACGGTCATATTTAATAATTCCTGTTACACAGTGTTTGTATGAGATCAAATATAGTAATACGCACTACACATTCCTGACACTCTCTTCACCAAGATGCGGCAGAACTGACAAGCGACAAAAGTCTACTCGTTGACAGCAGAGAGCAGTACAACATTTTAAACCACATTAACCGTGGTTTGTGGGGGCGCTATTCGCCCATTCAATTTGGGTATGTTCAGTCAGTAGGCTACAATCCTGTCCATGTCACGTCAGGGTGAAGGCGTCACCACCAAGCCTGCGGACTCTCCCTCGTTATCAATCTCAAGTCGTTCAGAGCACACACAACGGAGTAACATAGTTTCATTGAGTTGTTTTCAACGACAACTGAGTCTGCGGATACTAGCGTGAGGCGTTCGAAGCGATTCTACTGGCCGCTCAGGCAACACGAAGACAAAAACCACATTGTTTTTGAGGTGACTAGCTGGAAAGACGGCATCCGGCCTCAGAAGAAGCTCCGAGGTGGGGGATAGTGGTCGGAATAACGCATATCGTTTCTGGTGAGCGCTCTTCACAGTTCTGCTGTTTGCATTCCAGTTACCGATGGCCACAAGTTGGCGAACTGGGAGAAATGCAATTCATTTGCCATATTCATTACCTGCGGAGGTTTTGCTTCATGCATTGGTCGATTTGTTTTGGCTGTTTTGTAGCCTAACGTTACTATTTCGAAAATTCGTAACCTACATAAATGTACGTTGCTCTCAGACTAGGGGCATCGAGGCTAAATGTTGCTATCTGCTATCTCCTGTCCATAATTGTTTGAGGGTAAACATCTCCATCTCCTAGACAAGACAGTGTGTAAAAGAATTGCAGCGTGAACTTCGTTAACGTTAGACAGGTCTGTTAAATATCCCTTCAGCGAAGTATATCGTCTCTAATATCAGTTGCATGTCTATTAGATTATCCCGCATTGTTCTGGGTCTAGCTCCTGGGGTAACTTCAGGCGGAGTCCATGCTGTGTTTTCAACTAGTCATCTGTGTTTTGTTGGCCGCTTCCTTCCTTTCAGCTTGTAAGTTAACGTTAGACTTCATTATTAGGAAAGTAAATCTATGCAAATTGAAGTTGTGAAGCTGACAGATGTCCCTACTAAAGTCAAATGTCCAGCTTTGTTACAGTTTTACAACATCGGCACAATTAACTGTCGTTGATCTTAACCTCTCACCATAAAAGTAAACATTGGCTTGAAATGTCTTTTTTTTGTTTTCATTCGCCAGATCCACAGCAAAGTCTTATCTGTAGCAATGGGTCGGAACTGTGCCGGGTCTTGTTTTTTTGTTTTGTTTTGTTTATTTATTGAGCTACCACAAGGGACAGGTCTAGGGCAATGCGGTGGGTCAGCAGATTCCAGCCCGCGAGCAGCCAGGTGGTACACTTTGTTTTGACTCCACACATCCGTGTGTTTCTATGGCGAGGGCCTTGGGGTTTAGGTTGGCAGGGTAACCTGACCCGTGTGGCGCGGGTGACAGCAGCTGTGGTCATGTCTGCCTGATCTAAGGAGGGGCAGCATTACCGGGTCTCCACATATCAGAGGGTTTTTTTGCAAACCCTTTTGCAAACACTCTGTGTGTGTGTGTGTGTGTGTGTGTGGACTCAAAGCGTGCGTGCCTGTGAGCTTATGTGGGCTTTCTGTTGTCCTCTGTGTGCGTGTGTGTTGGGGTATGCCAGTGCTGTCTGCGGAGTGATGTGTTCTCTTGTGTGTGGGTGTGTGCATGCAAATATGTGCAGGGTTATTTCTGCTGCCTGAAGCACAGTGGGCACATTCTGTGGTGGGCTAGAGTTGTGTGTGCATGTGTGTGCGTTTACACAAGCATGTGTATAAGAGAGCTCATGTTAAATGGACGGGCCAAGGACATCTGCTTGAAGGTTAATATGTCACTACTCCCCTAGGAGCAGCTGCTCTGCCACTTAGGTGTCTCCTATCTATACATAGCAACGAATATGAACTCATCCTGTTTCTATATTGGTTGTATGGACAAAATAATTTGAGTACCTTGAACAGTGACAATGAACTTGGAAATAGAATTCGCCAAGTTCTCTTTGCTTATATTTTAATCAACTGGCAAGTTTTGTGTGATATTGTACTTGAGAGTGCAAACAGACATACAGTTTTCACTTTTTTTTTTTTTTAAGGTGCTGTCAGTTTATTTAGAGATCTTGAAACTCTGCCGTTCCACCATTTGCTAGTGTGTATGTTCCTTGTCCCTGAGCTTACGACACTATAATGTTTCTGAAAGCCTTAGGGCTGAAAGCCTATAGTGTCTATAGTGCAAGTCTATAGTGCAACACAACACTCTCAGTAACCTTGGGAAAGCATTGAATTGTAACACAAATTTTTACTACCTGCAAGTAGGTGGTGTTTCTTGACAGTGTGGTCATTTGGAGTGAATTTCACTAGTGTGTTTTTTTTTTTCAGTGTTATCTGTCCTCTTCAACGGCAGTAATGTCATAAGGCTGTGTTTTGTTCCTAATGAGATGGAAGTCCAGTCTAAATCAAATCAGGATGAAATGTTCAGCCCTGTGTTTATCCTACGCATAGGTCTTGTGCCTCAGAGCTCCTGTGCTCATGTGATTCCTCAGATTTCGTTTTCTCTGAAGGTGAATGGCTATTTCCCAATAGCAAATACTTTCAAAGTTTAGCTTAGTATCCAAAGCCTATTAAAGCATAATTAAGAGGTTTAGAGTTAATTGATCCTTGAGCTGTTTTTTGGAAACAAATTGATTTGATAGGTGCTTTGAAACTTTTCTATTGCTTTTAAAGGGCTAGTGCTGTTTAAGACTTTGGGCATACCCATATTTGCTAACAAAATTGTCCTCAAATTATAACATTAATATTAGGACATCTATGCTTGTTCAGTATTTCACATTCTATTTTAGGCTGACAATTTGAAACTCACAAACAGTTGAAACCTGGCAAGCATGAATTCAGTGCTTCCCTATGCTTTATGCTTTCTATGAATAAGCCTGATTGTATGTTTTTGGAGACATGACTTATAATTCTGGTTTAATGTCTTTATTTGTAAGGGTTGGTTATGGGAAATAGGATCTAAACCAACAGGGATTGTCTCCCACTCACAGCACTGAAGGGAACTTTGGGGAACTTTGGGAACTTTATCATGTTGAGGGACATTGTTGTTGGGTTTTCATACAGCTTTTTTTAAATTAAAAAGTTTGATTTTAAAAAGCTGTTTGAATAGGAGAGTCTTCAAATTTAGTAGACTTTTTGAGAGTGGATTAAGGCCCTATTTGCATAAGGAGTAACCTCGTTTGAGACAGTAGCTGTAGCTCTTTCCTTTACTTTCACCCCAACATCCCTTACATCCCACAGCTGTTCACAGCTCTTCTTCTTCTTCGTTAGGGGAATAGAGATGCTTTTCTGTGAATAAAATGACAGAAACGCAGCTAATAATTGGACCGTGTAGGTCTTCGGCTCGTTGTGGAAGATGTGTTTATCCAAGACTCTGACTGGATACAAGCTGATGTGTACAAAGGCTTGGACTCTTTGTTCCAGTGTATGCAAAGCATGTTGAAGTCATGCTGCTTAGGTCCTTGTCCTTTGCTTCTTATCTTTTTGTCAGTTCTGGCCTTAGAAGGATTAGAAGGTTGTTTTTTAGCATGTTTACTTGGCACCCGATGAACCAGTCAGATTTTTAAAATTTAATGTTAGGAATGTAGCCAGTGTACAGTGTTCTTGACCTCTCATTGAAACATTCCTGTCAACCAAACTTTAGACCTATGTATTTACCTATAGGCGACACGCACAAGTCACCCCCGTCTCTTTTCACTAGTCCTTCAGCCTCTGCTGTGTATAAATGTGTCTCAGGGTTGACACATTGGAACACACTGTAATTGTCGAACCATATATGACAGGCCATTGCCATGGCAGTGCTTTTCAGAGCTGTTGAATGGCACAATGTTGGAGGTGGAGACGACCCTGTAGCCACCCTCGCCATCCTTGCCGAAGAGTCAATTCGTCTAAGCCCATCCACGCTCTCATCACATTTGTCAGAAGGAATTATCTTGGTCACTGCATAGCCTCTGTTGGTGATGTGATAAAATGAAAAAAAAAAAGAGAGAGATCCCCTAAATTTGCCTTAGCTCTTAGTGTGCTCCCTCTGTAGGCGGATTTAAATTAGTTTATCTAGGAATTTCACATTTTTAATTTGTAGTTTGAAGGCCATCTCATAAGTCTTCAACTTGTATGCTGGATCATTTGCATTATTATGGTTTCTCTCTCTCAAAATGCTCAGGCTGGGTATTACACCTTTGTGTGAGGCAGACAGCTCGCTGTTTGGGTTATTTTAGTAGAGTTCTCCTCTGGGTGAGATGTGTCAGTCGGGTTGCATCTCCTTGCCCTGTTAAATAGAGCAAAGCAGACTCCCATCCACACCCTTGTTTAAATTAAGCATCAAACAAGCACTGTACTGTTACATTACAGATTTTTGGAACAGTCATCTGTATAGACTTGGCGCTTGTTAAATATTGTTTTTTTGTGCATTTGTTGACAATACTTCATGCGTTTGAGTGTGTGTATTGCTTTTAAGATGTAGTTCACCTTTCACGATCACTTCAAAGTCAGATTTTATGCTCAGCCTGCTACCTTGGCACTGTTTGGGTGTCAGGGGCTTTTGGAAGGGTCAACAGGAGTTCACCTCCCCTGCCTGCTTGTGTTCCAGTTCCTGTGTGTGTGTGTGTGTGTGTGTGTGTGTGTGTGTGTGTGTGAGACACTCCAGCTCACTTAATGGAGTGGGCCCGGCAGCAACAGCCCTGCCCCAATGACACTTCTCCAGCATAAGTGGGACAGCACCACGGGCCGGGGCTTGGATGGCTTCCATTGGGTCACCTCTGCTCCAATCCCAGCATCCTCCAGCCCTTTCCCTTTCTCTCTCTTTCCACTTCTCTCTCCCTCTCCCCTCTCCCTTCTCCCTTCTCCCTCTCTGTCTCTGTCTCTGTCTCCCCTCCGGGGCAGTGAGTGGCTTCCACTTGGCTGGGCTCGGAAGAGCCCCTGAACGCTCCCAGCCTGCTCTACATCCCTCCGCAGTGCTAACTAGAGCAGTCAGGGAACATTGCCTCATCCATGCAGGCGTACGGCTTCTGCCTACCAGTATTAAGGAGGGAAGGCACTGATCTGTGGGCCCAGCTTCTCTCTCTGCTCCTCTCTTCTCCTCCTCTTCTTTCCTCCCTCTCTCCCTCCTTTCCTTATTGCCTTGCTCCATACCACTCACCTACCACTCACCATCCCTACCTCCTCTCGTTCTCTCTTGCGTGATTCTATTTGGATGCTCACACGTTCATTTCTCCTCAAGTCTCACCGTGTCTCTTCTCTCTGCTAAACTGCACTCACCTCACTCACAGCTTCACTGCTTTCTTTTTTCTTTCTTTCTTTCTCTCTCTCTCTCTCTCTTTCTTTATGTCGCTCCTCTTATCTGTCTTTACTACCTCTCCACTGCGGAGTCGCAGTGATATGAGTGGAGCGGCGGAGGAGGTTGGCAAGAGTGCGGAGATCTTGAACGTCTCTGGTGAGCTGTGCATTGCAGCGCCGCCAGTGAAGGTTGCCATAACAACAGTGCCAGTGTCATTGAAAGGAAGGCCCTTTCTGAGGTATTTTGTCATTCTTCAGGGAATGGTAGATCACCCAGAATGCTTCAGCACAATCACAGGAGCCTATACATTCTCCGCCTGTTTCACTTAGCCAGGAAAAGTGATTGTTTGTGATGCTGGGTCAAAGTTTGCACAGATTGACTCATTCATGCAGGCATCTTCAGAATGAATCATCTCTTTGTGTTCACCCATGAAAGATGCATAACATCGTTTCTCTGTACATCTTATAATGTGAAACTATTTCTTGCCTTCCCATTAGTGGCTGTGCTTCTGTGCAATTTACGGTGGCTGTCGATATTTAAATCTCCATGTTGCGTTCCGTATTCCTGTCATGTGAATCCTTCTCATCATGTTAGTGATGCCAAAGGCAGTAAAGGGCATTTGAACTATAACCAACTTCTGGGCATCTCTAATTTGCTTCCACTTATTCTCCCTACTACTGAAATATCCACTTCTAAACACGGTCACGTTCAACACACACATGAAAACAGATGAAATGTGATTTGACAGGAGTGCCTCCCTGAAGTCATAAATCCCCCCCCCTGCTTAGCCATCTGTTTTTTTGTTTTGTTTTGTTTTGTTCATGTGCCTCAGTGTTGTCACAAATGACACAACCGTGATGCATCCATCCTTGTTTCCTACTAATTTAACTGGCTAAGTGACAAGTATGGCTAGAGTATCCCTGGGAGTTTGCTGTGTGGCAGGCAAGGCTGCAGAGGACCACTGAGGTGCCCCTGTAATTAAGCCATAAAGCCTTGCACCCTCTCCTTTCACTCTGTGTGTGCTCTGCCTGTCTGGACCGGCTCGCTTGCCAGCACTAACAACATACAAATAAATCTCATGCACAAGCTCATTTTGTTACATTTCTACCTTATTGGAGCAGTAGTTTCACATCTGGTATGTGTCTGTGTATGTGTGTGTGGTAATATTTACCAGAATGTATGTTTTTTCACATTACAAATATGTTGTGAAAATATTGGAATTGTTTGTCATTAACAGACCATTATGAGTGTCTTGTGAAATCGCCATATTGTTTGGCCTAGTGATGATATTTTTGAATTGATTTGATTTGGTAAAAGTGACTAACTCTTTCCGTGCCACAGGCATGGCTCTGCTTGCAACAGCATGTTTTGCTTTGTCATTCAACTTAACCTCACTAGCAACTCACTGGACTAGTCCTACCAGTATCACCACTCTCCACACTCCATGAATCACACACACACACACACACAAACCAGGAACAGGAAGCCCTCATGACAATGGCTGACATTTGTGTCCCTCTCCAGGTGTCCCCTGCAGTACTTCACTGTTTATGTATGAATTTGAAACGATTGCTAACTCCTCTTCCCCTTCCCCTGTTTCTTCCACTGCGTGCGTGCGTGTGTGTGTGTACGTGCGTGTGTGTGTGTGTATGTGTGTCTGTGTGTCTGTGTGTGTGTGTGTGCGTGTGTGTGTGTACGTGCGCGCATGTGTGTGTGTGTATGTGTGTCTGTGTGTCTGTGTGTGTGTGTGTGTGTGTGTGTGTGTGTGTGTGTATGTATATGTATGCTCTGTAGGCCCCCCCTGCCCCTGAGCTCCATGGAGAGAATGAAGAAGTTCAAGCGGCGCCTGGCGCTGACTCTGCGCGGGAGCCACACGGTGGAGGAGTCGCTGTCTGAACTGGCCGAACACATGACCATCGAGGAGAGTGCCCTGAAGGACAGCGGTCAGTGCCCTGGTGGCATCTGTGTCCATAACCTTTTACACCTCATCCCTCTAGAGATAAGCACATACACATGCATGCACATACACACTTTCACTCACTCACACATGCACACTGTAGACTTCCTTGCGTGTGAACTTACAATGCTCTCCGATGGCCATACCATGATAGCATTCCTGGGAAGATTTTGGAAAGTTAGGATGATTCTGTAGTACACTTCTCTCATAAGAATTTAAATTGACTTTTTTTTCTTAAAAAATCAGATCCTAAAGCAATAAGAATGGTTACAAACCAGTCAGACAGTTTCTGTTATATGGCCCCTCATCCTGCGCTAATCAACTGGTCTGTGCTTGTCATCAGTCACACCTATGGGCTAGGACAGGGAAGCTCTAGAGAAGAGAACCGTTTTGCTTGTGACTTGGCCTGTTGCCACAGTATGAGTGTGGCTATGGAGATGCAACACGAACATCACTGGAACTGCCAACAGGGATGTTGTCACTTTTCGGTGGATTAATTTTTAAACCAATGGAACCATCTTGGTCAACAGCAGGTAGAGTTTGCATTAGTTAAATGCATTAAATTGAGGTTAATGGAAGAAGTCAGACAAAAAAAAAAACAGCTTTCAGTACCTTTTGTGTAGAGTTTTTTTTCAGAGCTGAAGTCTGTCTCGGAGTCTGAGGTCAGTTGTTGGAACAGCTGACAAAATCTTCTATCAAATGTTACCATGGCGTTGCCTTGGCAGTGGGGTCTCTTGAACATTCCAGAGTTTCCATGACATCGCCTACGTTGCTCTGCTTGCTGACTTCAAGTCTGATGGGAATCTTTTCTCTTCAGTTCCTCTCGCTGAGCTTGAGAGATTTCTCTGTGGAATCCACTCTACAACCAAGAGCTATTTTACCTGACCTACTTAAGCAGCTGCATTTTAAACTCCATTTTAAAGTACACTTTTCAGTCTCCCAACTCATGTAATTCTTTCAACATAACCGAATAAATATTTATCTCTGCGCTATGTGCTTTAGCTTGTGTATGGCAAGTTGTATTACAGAATAATACAATTAAATTCAATTTGATTATATTTACACAGTGCCTTTTACAATAGTATTGTCTAATGGCACCTAAGGGCAAATGGGGTAAGGATGAAACCTTGGGCAGATCCACAACTCAGTGGGCTAACCCAACTGCCAGGGGTCATGCAGGAAAAGTACAATGTATTTGCAAGTAAAAGCAAAAAAAAACAAAAAACAAAAAAGAACTAAACTAAACCTACCAAAACCAACCCAAACCGATCCTCATATAAATTGGCTAGATCATTCAGAAGTGACTCTACAATAGTTATGTTGCCTTTGGAGTTTCATAAAGATGAAGCACTCCAGGCATCAGTCCTTATCATCTGCAGGATCAGGATCAGGTGCTTCTCAGTAGATTTGAGGCAATAACAGAGGAGAGACTGGAGCACACTGATCAGACTGCAGTTGTTTTTTTTTTTTTATTTGTGCAAACAAAACATTTTGGTAATAAAATACTAAATGGAAAAAGACTGCAAGATTGATCAGTGTGCTCCAGTCTCTTCACTTTGTTATTGCCTTTGGAGTTAGTTTGTCAGTTTGCTTACATTTTACAGCTTGTCTCTAGAACCTCCATAACCTTATGACTCAGAGTGTGATAGAACCAGAACCCAACATTGAATTTGGTGAATACAATCTGTGCTGAGTGGTTTTAAGATGTATTAGAACACTTCCTACCCTCTGTCTTGTTATGCAATGTTGTGTATCGCTGCAGCTGTGCTTTGAGCCGGAGAAGAGCAGCTTGAGCTCGGACAGTTTGAAAGTAGAGTCCTGTGGTGGACTATATTATTCAACTTCCTGAAATCCAATTCGGCCATCTGCCGGGTCAGCAGTGGAAACACATTTAGTAAAATTCAACTCAAGTGTGATTTTGATGAGAAGCCCCCCTACCTACATACGCACACACACGCACACACACACACACACACACACACACACACACACACACACACACACTTTCTGTTTGGAAAGTATTTCTCGGTAGCAATAAGAGCTGATAATTTGAATCCTGTGTGATTGAGTCCTCACTCACTGGAGTGTGAAAAGAGTAGCTTAAACTGAAAAATAAAAGGTGTAAATGTTGGCTTGGCCTCAAACTTGTAGCTACCCTTGAAAAAATTGCTGGCCATTGCAGGACAAACTGAGGTACTCTGTTAAATGTTCAGCTTAAGGGATTGACTAGCATTCAGTGCCGTGATACAGGAGAGGGCTTGTGTTGATAGTGTGGGGTTTTCCCAGAGCAAAATAGCAGATAAGGATTACTGGTCTATAGGACTGTGAATTAATGATAATATATAGGTGTTCGTGTCTTGGAATGAGATTATTAAAGAAAACTTCTGTGCAATTTGCTACTATTTCAAGCATCAGTATCCTCCTAAGATGTACTGTCGTCATAGTAAGAACAGACATCTTTCTACTTGCTCCCTCAGCCAGTTCAGTGATCTGGGTTTGACCACAGTGGACTCAACAAAAAAACAGGATTTCACAGCATGCCGTCACCAATGGGATTACCAAAAGATATTGCAATGCTCAAGTGCTGACAAACATTTTTTTAGTGATATTAATGGCTCCCGGGTGGAGCCTGTGTAGTGTTGTTCGCATGCCTTTTCAGTAGTTTGATAGGTAGTTGGTAGACTTTGACCAGAATTCCTCACTGTTGCTTGACATAGTTCAGGTCAATCACTGTGCCTTTGACAAAGAGAAGTGGTGTTGACCTCTTCTTATCAACCTATTTACTTCTCTTTTTGTTTGCTGCTTCTCAGCATCGGTTTAGCAGATTGACTGATGCAGGTTTGCGTCCCTGTTACAGACACCACCGTGAGGAACGGCCGGCCGCCCTCCTCTCACAGCGTCCATTCCTTCCTGAACCAGTACACAGGCTCCTTCAAGAAGCCTCCCATTCGCCGGCCACACAGCGTCATTGGGGATGGCCTGGGCATTCCTGTGGCAGCAACCCGCAATGGTGGCCGTTTAGGTAATCAACACCCCCTAAGCTCTTGGACAAAGAGTTCATGAAATATCAAATCCCAGAATTGCAATTGAGCATTGACTTGTTTAATGGAACCATGTTCACGGTCAACTGCTCCTCTCTAGGCATCGTGCACGAGAACCAGAAGATGGGCTCAGACGGCGAGAGCGACCAGACTTCCGGGACGTCTTCCGACGAGGTGCAATCCCCAACGGGCGTGTGCCTGCGGAACAAGGGTGGCCGGCGGATCTCTGCCGCGGTGGGTTTGCCAGAGCAAGCAAGTGCTCATCACATGTTCAGTGTAGTAGCTTGCCTATCCCCCCCACCACCACCACCATTCCCCCCTGCCAAAGCAACAACCAAACCCATAACACACACACACACGCACACACCCACATATACCCTCCCTTCAATTGCATGGCATGCACAGCCAGCCCAGCCCAGCCCAGCCCAGCCCAGCCCAGCCCAGCCCACCTCACCTCAGTTCCCTCTGGCAGCAGGAAATGGAGATGGCTTTTGAATCCGCTGCACTCCAGGATGTTTACCCACGGAACACATTGTTCACATGTCCCCATAAGACCACATAATCCCCCCGTGGGCCACTCTCGGCCCGCATGACCATACATGACTGGCTGAAATCAACATCACTGACTAAGAATGCTGCCTACATGCTTTGTCTCTGAGCTTGCGGATCATGGATGTCCAAACTTAGCTCATACACACACTGCTAGTGAAACAAGAGAGCATCAAGGAGCATGCAGTGGGTGTTTGATGTGTGTGTGTGTGGGTGTGTGTATGTGCATGTGTGTGCGCGTGCACGCTTTTGAACAACAGATGTCTGATGCACACCCCTCTCTCAAACATGTTGGTTTTTATTTCTGTTCTGCACTCTACTGACAGACACATCAGAGCTCTTTTGAATTCAGTATTTACTGTGCCATACAGAAACGCTATGGGAAAGCTATAGCATAATAGCTTACCTACAACATGCATTAAATAATATTGGAATTTGGAAGTGTTTGGAACCTATTAGTTAAGCAAATCATAAGATTCAACATGTAGCATAACCATGTTTATCGCGTTAAGTAAGACAGTAAGTAACGTTATTTAATACAGCTTTCATGGAAAACCCTGGCCAATGCTTTCTCATGAATCGCAGACGAGGCATCCGTTCCAAACTGTGCCAGTGAGGACAAAGCCGAGGCATTTTGTTTATTTATTTATTTAGGAGAGATTACATCAACGGGATTATCGTAGCCCTGTCCAGATGGGTTGTGGTGTGAGCGATTAAGAGGCTCTGATTGGGGAGTTTCAGGGGTCAGATGATGGCTGGGTCGCCCCACTAGGGGGGTGCCAGCCAGGTCTCATGTCAGGACAGGCCTTTGGCACCCAGGACATGGAATGCCTAATTAAAAGGCTGCGTTAAGAGCAGCAGTCGAGCTACTTGGAGCCAAACGGCTACGGCTACGGCATTAGCGGAGCTACTTGGAACCAAGCGCCGGCTACGGCTACAGCTACGGCTACGGCTACAGCATTAGCGGAGGTACTTGGAGCCAAGCACCTACAGCTACGGCATTAGCTGCCCATAGTTGGCATTAGTGTGTGCCAGCCTGAATTAAATACTAGACTTGACTTTTGACTCATGCATGCATGATGCATTCAGCTATTGGAAAGTTTTACCCGTGTTGAACATTTTGATGCTTTTTGTTGTTGTTGTTGTTAGCCTAATGCTGTCTCCATAAAGTAAATGTGGAACTATTAATCTGAGGTTATGAATTAAAATGGGTGCATGTGCTTAAGGATCTGGTGGACAGTGGGCATAGTTATGCTGGTGAGGGCTGACACAGTGCTCCACTCAGTGGTGACTATTGAAATGTCATGAGTGCACTGTTGCGTAAATGTGTGAGTGTTGTACACATGTCTGCACCATGGTTACTTCAGTGTGGGGTGCAGTGCTGGCCCTAAGCCGGTCAGGGAGTTGGATTAACGGGTAATCTGTCAAATAGGGGAATGGTATTGGGGTCGGGGGGGGGGCTGATACTGAGTGTGCTTGGATATGTTTGTGTGAGTGTCTGTGTCTGTGCCTGACTGTGCGTGTGCGTGTGTGTGTTACATAACATGTTATTATGTCCAGGGTTTATGACTGATCCCTCTCTGGGTCTGCATCGTAAACAGTGATTCTCTGGCTACTCTCCTATGCACATGTGTCTCCCATGTCTGCACTGCACCAGAGGGCCATGGCAGGCCATGAGGAGATGTGCAGAAGTCGTTTCAAACCCTCATCAGCACACATGACAACATTATATAAGCTATATGTACACCACTCCCAAAGCTTAACGTTTGAGTGCACAGGTTTGTAAAGGACCAATTCATTGCCCTGCAGTTCCGTAGTATCCTCAAGCAATCAAAGCATAAACGTAAGGTATTAGGAACACAATTAATGTGCTCAATTCAGACACTGTTTCTTGGTCAGTGGTCTCAGCGATTCAGTACTAAGTCTTTCACTCAGGCCAACCAACATTTCTCATGTTGGTGATAAGGCATAATTGCTGTGATTTTTTTTTTTTTATGTTTATGTTGCTTCAGCCTCAGTTTTGAAGTCGCGTCACTCTGAGATCTATTCTTAGGATGGAAGGAGATGCATTAGACTCAAAAGAACATTTGCTTCCAGCTCGTGGTCTGTAATGTGTCTGGTGCTTGCTTTTCAGGACCTGAATAAGCGCTTGTCTCTGCCGGCTGACATCAGGCTCCCAGATGGCTACCTGGAGAAGCTGCAGATGATCAGTCATCAGTTTGACCAGCCTCTGAGTCGCCGCTCTCGCAGGGCCTCTCTGGTGAGACATCGCCTCTAGATGTGGTTGTCTATTCAGCTCTCTCTCTCTCTCTCTCTCTCTCTCTCTCTCTCTCTCTCTCTCTCTCTCTCTCTCTCTTTCCCCTGCTTGCATGTGTCTCTCTCTGACTGCAGACATGCTCATGCCCCTCCCTGGTTTTTGTGTGTGTGTGTGTGTGTGTGTGTGTGTGTGGTTGTGTGTGTGTTCTCATCCCTGCTTACCCACCCATGTATGTTACTGCTGTTCTCACCTTTCTTCTCTCTCTCTCTTCCTCTCTCTCTCACCCATCTCTTCTTACTAACTGTCTGAGTCTGCAATTAATGCATGAAGTTGGCATTTGAAGGACCTTTGCTCTGTCTTTCTAGTTGTGTATATTGTTCTTTGCCGCCAGCACTTTCTGCCCTGATCTCTGTCACCATGTGTTCCTGATTTGCCTTTGGGCATAAGGAGCCACAGAAAGAGGGGGGCATCATAATGGGTTTGCATTCTTGTATTGTCTTGAAAATGAATCAAGTGTTATACAGGGTTTGTGTACCTATCTGACTCTATGGCTCCTAAGATTGTGTGCCCCCTCCTGTTCAGAGGGTGATTTGCAGGTGTGACAGGGCTGATGTTTACCAATTTTACCCATTTAGATGGATGACTGTAAAGGAAATTTGTTTGTCTGTTCTTTTGCATGTGCTATGTCTGAAATAGGCTGACAGACACAATATCACTGTTTTTTTACACCCAGTAACTACATTCATATGACAATAAACCTTTCTTGTGTACTTGTGTCCTTGTATCTTGTATCTCCTGTTCTGGACTCATTTTGCCAGTTCTCTCAACATCATTGTCTTTGTCTGTGTCTCAGTCTGAAATAGGATTTGGGAAACTGGAGACCTACATAAAGCTGGACAAACTAGGGGAGGTGGGCAAGTCTTATTTTGGTTCAAAATTGCATTTCTTACATTTTCAGTTATGAATATTTAAGCTTGAACTTTGTAACGTATCCATGGGAAATGTATTTTAAGTGTAACTGCGATGTCCTTTTTTTTCCACACATGCCCCTTCAGTGAGATACGCAGGGGTTCGTAAAATGAGCTGTCACTTGTGTCTCCCCAGGGGACGTACGCTACTGTTTTCAAGGGCCGCAGCAAGCTGACAGACAATCTCGTGGCCCTGAAGGAGATTCGCCTGGAGCACGAGGAGGGCGCTCCGTGCACTGCTATTCGAGAAGGTGTGCCAACTGAGACCGCTGTTTGTGCCAGTACAAACAGTCTCTAAATACCACAGAGCCATAAACCAACCCCTCTTTAATAAGGGGGCTCTTGATGATGCACGTTACTCAGGACGTGACATTTTAATGGTTTGGGTGAAATTAAAGGATTTTTTTTTTTAAAGTTCACCCGTTGTCATAGTGCATTAACAAAAACCTATGTGAGGTTAAAAAAAAAAAAAAAAAAAAAAAACAGAAACCAGATGAGTTGTGGATTGGGTCATTTGATGACATTTAAGGTCTAGAATTAGAGAAGCAGAAGTGGGGCATCTTTGTTTATGCTTTCCTGAGAGATTATTCAAATGTCAGTTGTGTCCCTCTAGTTGTCGTCCCTCATCCTGTCTGAAACACACACACAGACACACACACACACATTTTCTTCCCTCCTGATGTCTCTCTCTCCCTCTCCTCTCTCTCTCGCTCTCTCTCATGTACAGTGTTTTTTTTATTTATTATTTCATCACCTCTTCCCTCTGGTCTCTGACAGTGTCGTTACTGAAGGATCTGAAGCATGCAAACATTGTGACACTTCATGACATTGTCCACACAGAGAAGTCCCTCACTTTAGTGTTTGAGTACCTGGTAAGATACACATATTTTTTTTGTCAGCACAGCACACCTAACATCTGCAAGCTAATTATGAAATCACATATCAATTTGTCCGTTTGGACAGACCACATCTCTGGCACGCCACATGACATATATTCTAGAGGTCACTCACAACAAGGGTGCCATTGCTTATGATTTTGATGGATGCTGCAGTATGAGGTGTAGTCCTAATGGCTGTAGTCTCACCTTGACACTTAACACCCTGTGCAGGACAAGGACCTTAAGCAGTACATGGATGACTGTGGTAATATCATGAGCATGCAGAATGTGAAGGTGAGTCTCAGAGCCGTGAGGCTCTATGCTTACTTGTGGATGTGAGTAACTGATGCATAGTTCGGCTTTAGTTTAGATGTCTGTCACACTCAGATTTGGTAATTGTGTTGCACGGATTTCAACAAAGCACTCTCTAATCAGTAATCAGTAATCATGAAATACTGAACACATCTCTGTGTGTATGGTAATGCCCCATTTCCTGTGTTTGTGCGTGCGTGCGTGCGTGTGTGTGTGTGTGTGTGTGTGTGTGTGTGTGTGTAACACCTTCTGTGTTCTAACAGCTCATGTTTATCGCTCTTGTTCTAGATCTTCCTGTTTCAGATCTTGCGTGGCTTGGCTTACTGCCATCGCCGAAAAGTTCTCCACCGAGACCTTAAACCTCAGAACCTGCTCATCAACGACCGAGGGGAGCTCAAGCTGGCAGACTTTGGTGAGTGGACCAACAGACTGCTATTGTTCTACCATCCAAGATCACGTTTTCTTTTTCTTTCTTTTTTTTCCTCTCTCGGGGCAAATTTTCAAAACAACTCATGAAGAAAAGCCTGTGTTTTAAGTAGGACCCAGGGATTCGTAAGGAATTAGGTTTCTTGTTTGTGTCATGTGCTTAATATTTTCTAACCAGTAGGAAATTCCTGCTGTCCCTTTTAGCTAAAGCACATGGGTTTGCTTTTTTTCTTCTTGCCAAACAATAGGAGCACTTTAGTGAGTCAAGGGACTACCCGTAATTCCTTAACACCTCAGTTCAGATTACAGTGATTACTCATTAGAGTAAATTAGTCACTCACTCGTTGTTAATACCCTACGTGAAGACAATGGATATGTTTAGTTCAGGTTATCCCCACAGAGAGAGTGGTTGTTAAAATGTCATGAAACATTTAAAAATGTTTCATTTTCAGTGCATTCATTTTCAATTTTTTTTTTTTTTAAATCCAGGTTTGGCCCGAGCTAAATCAGTCCCTACTAAGACCTACTCAAACGAGGTGGTGACACTGTGGTACCGGCCTCCAGACGTGCTTCTAGGCTCATCTGAGTACTCCACTCAGATCGACATGTGGTAAGAGCTTCACAAGGACTCTAGACCAGGAACATAGCCCATGCCACAAAATCGACTTGGGATCCTGATTACTGCTTATTGCACGTTTTAAAGAGCTGTTTTAAAAATAGCATTATAAACTGCTGTGTCAGCTGTCTTGCCTGTCAGTTAGCTTGCTGTCATAAAACTGTTAAACACTTTTTCCTTTATCTCCTCCATACATTTGATATCATAATGGAGAATGGTGAGTTTAGCATTAGCATAAGAGAGATATAAACAGATTAAATAAAAAAATATATTTACTAATAAATATATTTCCCATTATAAATTACGCTAAATTATAATTATTTTTCACTGGGCGTAAGTGTTGCGTTCCACTTGTGATCCAGAAAGCTTATTAAATTGAAAGATTTCCTCTTAAAAATTGTTTAAACAGCATGTAAGAAGTAATTTAGGGCAAAGAATAAATATAAATGATTGTAGACTCATCTTTTTATTTGTATACTGTATATTATTAAGAGAAATGGTCTTCTCAAAAAGAGTCCCTCTGAGTATGTCTGCATGATCTCAAAAATGTATTTGCTCATCACAGCAGTGTGAAAAATGCCCTTTGAAGTGACAGTGCAAAGACGAAAAACAAGATTAAAGCTGCAAATGTGCTGGCTTTAGTCAATGCCAACTGTGCGGTTTTTGTTTTTAGCTAGCCAGGAGTCAGGACATTCGCTAGTTAGCGCCCTATATTTAGTTAACAAGATAAAATGCAAAAAGATACAGATGATGAAATGTATAGGTCTGTGCACTGAAGCTTTCTGAATGTAGTCCCAGACAGGGTGACAAGCATGTGCACAGACAAGAAGGAGCTTTCTCTCAGATCCTTGGAGACTGGTTTTGTTTTTAACAAAATCACCTGTTCCATAATAAAAACTATGAGGCTATTTTCAACTGCCAACCACATAATTTAGCCACAGGTTTGCCAGATGGGGTCTTCAGGTCTGCTGTTAAGTCATGATGTGTGTGAATGCTGTGTTTTGCTCAGCGGTGGTGAAGTAGAAGGAGTTGGAATGTAACATTGCTTTAACAGGATTTGAGAGCGTTGGTTTCAAACATTCTCTAACACATATTCACGTGTTGTGTAAATATTAGAGAGGGAAAGGAATCTTGATTTCTTTAAATGGTATTTGTCAGGTCAACATGAAGTATATTTAATGAAAACAGTATTTTAAGCCAGTAAATAATGCCTGAATGAGGATATCAAATTAATCATTAAAGTGTGCCATTTCAGAGTTAGTCGTCTTAACCAAGACTTCATAAACACATTCGCAATGTTTCAGTTTCTGAATCCTAGTGCAATTCATTGTGCTCAGTACCTGCCATTAATTCCAAGTCTGTTGTTTGATATCACTGTTGAGGTGCTTTGATCAGTAAAGATGGGCTGTCATGATGTGCGTTTGGGTTGCTATGCGAATGCCTTCCCTAATCATGTCTTCTGTGTCTCCTAAGGGGAGTGGGTTGTATATTCTATGAGATGGCCGCTGGCAGGCCTCTGTTCCCGGGGTCCACGGTGGAGGATGAGCTGCACCTCATCTTTCGGCTGCTGGGTGAGTGGAGACCCCTGCAGGCCACTTTAGGCATGGCAGGACATTTCCTGTGCTTATTTTCCAGCAGCAGTGGTATGCTATTTATGTAGAAAGTGCAGTGTGCAGTTGTTTGACAATAAAGCAGACCAAACCCTCACCCACAGGCACTCCCACCGAGGTGACCTGGCCAGGGATTGCCGCCATTGATGAGTTCAAGTCCTACAATTTCCCCAAATACAGGCCCCAGCCTTTCATCAACCACGCACCAAGGTAGGCTGATTCTGATGCTCACATTATGGTCTATGACTTTAATCATTTCAGTGATAATGTTTGAAATCGCATATATGCTTCAGTAGTGAGGTTACAGCTGTATCCTCAGTAGGCCCACCTCAGTAGACTGATGGTCTCTGGCACCAGAGAAAGAGCATAGTCCTGCCAGTGTGTCTCTCTGACAATGACACTGTCTGTGTGTGTGTGTGTGTGTGTGTGTGTGTGTGTGTGTGCGCGCGCACACGGACGCACATGTATGTCACATCCTACCAGGATATCCTGTGAGATTCCTGAATTTGTTTCCTGTCTTTATCCTAGTCTGTTTGTGGGGTTACACTAATAGCAGGCAGTAACTATCTAAATGTTGTTCTAAAGCACAACAAGCCAATGCCAACGAAATGCTGCATAGTGACATTCTCATTTGCATTCCTTTTGTTTTGCTTTCCAGACTGGACATTGACGGGATTGACCTGCTGTTGTCATTTTTAAGAGTGAGTTTCAATTGACATTAACTTCACCTTAAAGATTTTAGAAGAGGATGATTTAGCTAGGTTACTTATTCAGTGTTTGCAAAACATCTCCACCCAAACCTGTGAGTGAACGTCAGTAACTATTGCGTGCTCTTCCCTCTCAAACAGTACGAGTCCAAGAAGAGGGTCTCGGCAGAGGAGGCCATGAAGCAGCCGTACTTCAGGAGTTTAGGCAACCGCGTGCACACACTACCAGAGAGTGAGTCCAGCCTCTCTCTGTCCTCAGCCTACATTTGCTGTCATGGCTCAGGGCTTCCTCTTAACTGTGAAAAATCTTGAAAGGCTTTCTCAAACTACTTTTTGTATACAGTACATTGGTAAACCTGAAGTAGCACACATTATTTCACATTATTTCATCTATTTTAAATGTCAGCACTGGCACAGACCATTGGGCCATATTGTGTGAAATGTTCAGCTGCCATGATGTTATCTTTTTAACGTGATGTTTATTTAACAGATCCACCCATTTCTCTTTAGGTTTATCTCTATTTACACTAAAGGAAATCCAGTTGCAGAAGGATCCGGGATATCGGAATTCTGCCTTCCCAGAGACAGGTGCAGATCACTTTAGGGCCTGTATATAGCTTACTTTACAGCAAGTTTGTGAAATGTATCCAAGGAGATAATCTCTCTCTCTCTCTCTCTCTCACTGTGTTTCTCTGTTTTGTCGCTTTCTCTCTCTCTGTCTCTTTCTCTTGTTTCCTTCCAGGAAATGGTAAGAATAGAAGACAAAGTATGCTGTTCTGAAGTCCTACTCTTCACCAATGCCGCCGCGTGTGAAGGATGGCTTCTCTGATGTTGTTGACTAACCCCAGTCCGAGTTGAGCCCCATGACGTGACGTGACGTGACGTGTGGAGGATGAGAGAGAGACCCTGCCCTTCCCCTCTCACCCAGCCCACCACATTCAAAATGGCTCCTGTGTCCAAGACCAAGACCCAGGGCAGCTGTAGTGGTCAAGCAGGTGGACAGGAGAAGAGCATGTATACAAGAGTTGTGTTGGGCTTTTATATATGTGAAAAAAGAAAACAATGCTGCTAAACCAACTACTGTCTTTTAACCCTCAAACCACTATTTGTCCCTTTTTATATCATTTCGGTTTGATTTGGTTGTCTTTTGTTTTTTTTTTTCTTGTGTATTTTTCTCATTGTGTACAGTGTGTACAGACCCATGGTTATGAAATGCCTGTCTGCTATGCTGAGACTGAACCTGTATTTGTGACTGTGTTTAGTTATTAACTCCAAAGCCCTCCCTCAACACATTGGTGTACATTCAATTTCCTGTTGACGGTCACCGTTTGGCCTGGAGTGATGGCTGTGTCATCTACATGCACACAAAAAAACGGGTTTGACAGGAACTCCTTATTGACCTGCTACCATTGCTGTCAGTGTCCTCATGCATTGCAGCTTTTTTTGGTCCCTTCCTTAAGGTAAAAAATCCTTCATTGGAGGCCAGGTTCACCGTAATGCTACTGTGGGACAGAGCTGCATTTGGGAGCAGTACTACCCAATACATGCCATCCCTCTGCATCACTGTGCTCCATGTGATGGTTCCAAAGGTGAATTTGGCTGAGTTGAGTTTTTGTTCTGCATGCCAGTCATAGGGAAAAAAAAGAAAAAAGAAAAAAAAAGCACAGTCACTGTCTTCACATTGAGGATGTGCTCATCCTGCTGAAGCTCCTAACTAATACTGACGTTATAGTGTTAAGAAATATATTTTGTACGATAGCTTTATTTATGAATAATTGTCTCATTGTGATGGTATGTAGGAGGAGTTTGACCTCCCTCCCCATTTGAGCTTGATATTTTTCAGAAAAAAGTGACCTGATTTAAGTGGACTCAGTGTGTGCTTTGTTTGTTGTGTGTATGCTAAGTGTCTATTGCCTACATAGACAAGTCACTGCTTGATAGGGGTCTTAATAGTAATCTTAAAGAAACGGCTACAGATACCAGGAAGTATATTAGTTCAGATTTCGGTAAGCAGCACAGATCAGGTTGAGAAAAATATGAAGAGCTCTTCTCCTACACCTACAAAGGCCATTTAAATTCAGTTTTTGCAAATCTTTTTTAAATTAGATTTTTTGGTAACTTTGGAACAGTTGCAATTGGGTTGATGTTATCTGATTTGTCCTTACTCAGTTAAAACAAAAAAATAGATATTGATATTAACTGAGAAGCACAAGAAAGACATCATTTTTGAATATTTTTGAAAATGGAGATACAATGTTTTGGAAAAGAGCTTTTCATATGCATCTATTAGTACCAGATCTATTAGTCCTCAGGAGGAGGTCACATCCACAAATGTCTATATAACACTGCTTACTTTGCTACTAACCCTGAACATGCAAGCTCATTCCTTGAGTCTGGTGGTTTAAGGCAGGATAACCGTTCAGTCATTAATGAAATGATCACAAGTCTAGGTAGTAATGTTATACACTTTATTTAACAAAAATTAAAAATAGAAACGAAAACAGGGTGTAACTTACTCTTTTTTGTTTTTTTAAAAAATGAAAGTAATTCCATTAACTTGGAATTTCGTCTTTTAAGTACTTAGGTTGGTAAACAAGGCACAGATGTCATTTTCACTTCAGAAGGCACAGTATGTGCTATTTAAAAGACAGTGCACATTACATGAGACAAGGCACAACAAAACAACATGAAATATTTACAAGGGAAGTAAAAACAGTTCATTCTGTTTATCATGTTTTTTCTGTCGTAAGGGAGAAATAAGAAATGAGCTATGAACAAAAAACACATCTCCATTTTACATCTGACTTTAGCACAGCTACACTCTAGGCTTCAAGTCTTCAGTCAGCGTCTTAGGATTCTCAGGGCAAGGTGCACTTGTGCTGACTCAGGTTTGGTAGGAAACGGTAGAGTTCCTGCTAAAGCATGAGATCCATTGTGATGTAACATTGGTGAAGGTGTGTAACATCTGACTCAAAATCAAGATTTGTGATTGGTGGATGAGAGCAGCAAGGGGGAGGAAGAGCCATCCAGGCTGGACACGGGGACTGTGACATATCCATTAAGCAAGGTGGGGAACTGCAGACACAAAGAACAATACAAAGTACTGTCACTCATCCATGATTATGTTCATAATTCATTTATGCCTCTGATCATTTCTATGCACAACTACAATTCTAACATTTTGTATTCCTACAAGTAGGGCTGCAACAATTAATCAATCAGTTCAAGACAAATCAACAACTACTTTGGTAATCAACTAGTTGTGTCCACCGTTATTTAGAGCCTCCAAATTCTCTTGTTGCTGCCTGTCAATCTTAAAAATTGTAAACTCTGCTCACTCCACTGACAACACAAGGTATGTGAGGACATAGTTTTTCAAACAACTAATTGATTAATCAATAAAATAATTGATAAATTAACTGTCAGTGAAAATGATCATTAGTTGAAGCCCTTCCTATACGGAACCAATTGAGATTAGGCCATGCCTGATCAAAAATGTTTCATGACATTTCAGAATATGAGGAAATTACAGGATAAGTCCAGCCTACACACACACACATAAGTCTGACATCATCAGCTAACCCCCTGATCTTCACTGCTTTCTTTCAAAAACAAAGGAACATCTTTAACTTATCTCTTAACCAGATGTTAACTCTGTGTTTGATTTAACTGTGACATTTTTGGTTGCAGTATGACTAAAGCACTAAAAACAGAACACCTATTTTTTTTTAATAGCTATCTACCTCATCTGCTCTCCATTTTGGAGTTTTAGTATGTGGTGTTTGTTGTATTTTGGTCAGCGAAGGGCTGTTGGCTAATGGAGAAGTCATGGGCCAGCAGCAGGGCCAGGTTCCGGTGGAGTTTCCTGTTGTGCTTGTGTTGCTGTTCATCTCCAACAGTCACCTTCATGACTCAGGCGCAGGAGGAAATGAAAAAGGAGTCAGGCTGACGGGGATTGGTGTGTTTGCCGAGCGGTTTGGGGGAGGGATGGGGGGGGGGCATAAATAAGGAACAGCTTTAAAACCTGTTCGGCCCATTCAGGCAGACTCCCCTGGGCTTGAACAGGAAGTGGCCACCGGATTTCCCCCTCCCTCTCCCTACCAGCCCCTCCTCTTTCTGTCTCCTTTTCTCCTCTTCTCTCTCCTGCTCTCTTTGCAACCACCAAATTCATGAGCCATCTTTGTGGATGACTCTCTGTTTACATGCAATGTGTAAACCCACAGAGCAGAAGAAAGTAGAAATACTGACAGTCATCCAAATGGATGTGTCTAACGGACTCACCTACTGGCATACATTCACAATTCTGAAAGTGTAAAGTGAACAAAAAGGACTCCTAAAAAAGGACAGAGAGCCCCACACACAAATGGAGAGACAAGACACTGAAGGCAGAATTATCACATCTTTACAGACAGACACAGAGAGCCTTTTTACCTGGAAGAGTGGAGCGTGGCCCTGCAACTGGCCAGGGCTCAGGGGCCCCACAGGACTCAAGCTGTTCCAGAGCTGGAGGCCTGACAGCAGGGGGCTGGGACTCAGCAGGAGCCCAGACGCCGTCTGCGGAGAGAGAGAGAGCCTTATGTCAGTTATGCGTCATGCTACACGAGTTGCTGCTGCTCATAGAAGTGTAGAACAGCTGTGTAAATACGTGTCGCTAATATGTTTCCATGACTGTCAATATGAGACTCCACAAATGATACACAACAAACAGTTTAAATAGATTTGTTGCTTGAAACATTTTGGGATCAGTATAACCATTCAAAAGAGATTAGTAAGGTTTTATTTCACTCTTAATATATAATATTCGTATATTTTTATATTTCTACACTAGCAACAAATGATGTAATTGTACAAAATCAAGTTTAAGTTAGTAGCAGAGCTGAGGTGTGGACATAGTCTGATATAGTCTGCACAAGATATCAGTGTGAGCCATGCCTGAGTTAGTTGGTGAAGGTCATGAGAAGATGAGGGTGATTTAAGAGCTGAGGCGAAATCAAACAAAACCATCGCTTCAGCCTCCGTTCTGGACACGAACACAGGAACTTACCGACCGTGGTTGATCTGTAGGTATTAATGACTAGTTTGTTTTTAGGTATAAGAGTTCGTAGCAATTTTTGTCTTGGTACAGAGCAACTATAAGTACAAACAAAACACTGCATGATATGTGTACAAGGTGTGCCTTGTATCTAATTATATGAATGCTTTAATAGAACTGTAATGATAAATAGTCACTATACTCACAGAACAAATACACTCATAAAACTCATCCATATGTGGTCACACCTTGTATCTTGCCGTACACTGAGTAATATGCAGCATGAAGAACATGACACGTATGGGTTTAGTGCATAGCATAGCTACTAAATTGACGTAAGTTTAGATGATTGAGGTGACCTGAGACCCTCAGCATTAGCATTATATCGGATAATTACAGTGTAATAAACGTACCATTTTAATGACTACCATTTGTGACCAGCAGATAAAAATGAAATGATATAGCACAGTCACTCCCTGGAAGGCCATGTTTACACGTATCTAGATATTTTTGTAAACGTATATTTTTTTTATCCGTTTTGGCCTTTTGTTTCCATGTAAACAGAGTTTTAGCCACCTCAAACGGAAATCATTTAAAACTCCCTCAACGTGAAAATTTTTCAGAACACTGGATTTTGTGGATTCTGCTGGATACTTGTAAGCAGCCATTAAAAAAAGAAACAGATAAAAACTATTTATAAAAGTTTATAAAAATATCTAGTCAATATAGGTAGACAATTCTCTCAGTCTAGTCCAGGTGTGTGGTAATAATATTAACCAAAGATTCTAGAACGGAGAACCCACCTGTGCTGTGAAGAGTGCTGGTGTGAGAGAGCCTGATGGAAGCGCGGGGCTGTTCAGGGCGATGGAGCCGAGGTCATTTCCTGTTAGCACCACGGAAGGATTGGCGATCTCCAGGCTCTTGGGCTTCTTGCTCCTGGACGCAGAGCCAGATGCCTCGTGGCTTCTCTTGTCTGATGTTAGGGAGTTCTCCCTGCTTCCTGAGGATAAGTTCAGCGGCTCTGCGTCCTGCTCAGGATCCTCTACCTCCCGCTTGGGGCTCCTCCAAGCCTGGGTGGAGTGGGAAGGAGGAACGGAGAAGGGTGAGGAGGGCTGTGGCGAGCGCTTCGAGGGCCTAGGTGAGAAAGTTGGCTCTGAGGAGGATGAACGACGCGAGGAGAGAAGGACATCGCTCTTCTCAGCAGCCTGGGCGACAAACTGAATGACGCCCTGGGTCTCTTCATGGGGATCTACATGCCTCTGTTGGAGGGCGTGCAGGAGTTGGGACTGGCTCTGCAGGGTGCTGAATGGCAAGCCAGGGTACAGGCCAGATCGGAGGTACTCACGATAACAAGCCTGGACTTGAAACGCTGCCGACATGGCAGGGTCTGGGGACTCGTCGGCATTCTCCTCCTCCTCTTCCACCTCCTCTTTTACCCGAGCCTCCACCTCCTGCACCTCGTCTTTGGTGACCACTGTCCTGCTGAAATCTTGACCCATTTCAACAGCTTGGGGGTCCATCTTGAGGATCTCCGGAAATGACACAAACTTGTAAACAAATTTCTGCCCGATCACCTTCCTGATGATATTCTAAATAGAAGAAAAATATTTTGTCAGATACTGTCACTATCAGTGTAGAAAGTATTTCTTTACACTTTCAGAAATAACACAATTTATCCATAAATAGTGTTATTCATTCATAGTATTGAAATACATTTTATTAAATTATTAAAATATAATTTATTTTAAATACTTTTTAGCTCAGACTCACCTTATCATAATAGTAACGGAGTGCCCTGCTAAGCTTGTCGTAGTTCATATTAGTCTTATTCTTACGTAGGCCCCATAACCTGGCCACCTCCTCGGATTTGAGCAGTTTGAACTCGCCATCGTTGGAGGTCCAGCAGATCAGGTGCTTGTGACTCTGGTCCAGGAGCAGCTGCAGTAGAAACTGCCATAGTGTGATGGCACTTTCCATAGCTACATATACAAACACAGCAGAATGATACTGATATTGTTAGCCATTGCCATACATATGGACTGCTTTCAAACAACAGGAGTCAAAGTCAGTTTTCATGTGCCACACATTACAAATACAGGATTATTCAACAATAAATAATAATCTAATAATCTATACTCTTTTAATCCCGTGAGAGAGATTTGGTCTCTGCATTGAACCCAATCATGAATTAGTAAAACACACACAGCGAAGTGAAGTACACGCTAACCCGGAGCAGTTGGCTGCCTGTTACAGCGGTGCCCAGGGAGCAGTGAGGGGTTAGGTACCTTGCTCAAGGGCACTTCAGCCATGGTCCCTTAGGCAATATATGTATGTATGGTGATGTATGGTATGGTTGTTCATTTAGACATGACATCACTTATGGCATGATGACACCAATATGACACCTGATCATTACTGGGGAAGCAAAAAGCAGCCCACACATAATCACACTGAGCAAGTCATATGTTTGTAACGTCTATGTCTGGAAAAATGTGGACATGAGCTTTGCTTTGGCTGTGAAAGACTGATTAGAGTTGAGCTCACATACAAGTAGAGCTGTGTACAGGTACAGACAGGGGCAGACGGAGAGCACAGAGTTAGGCATGACAAAATTAGTCCCTCCTCATACTGCATGCAGCAAACTCTCCCACATGAGCATCGATTCAGAGACTCTGAACTGAGTTTACCATCTGGGAACAAACCCAAGTCTAACCAACCTGTTGGGTCATCTGGGTGAGGTAATCTAATGATCACAAAACCTAAAATGCCGGTTAAATAATTTTAATACTATCACACACTCAGGTAACGCCACTTACAATAACCAGCACACAATTTTTAACCTGCTCTCAAACAAACACACACACACACACACACACACACACAAACCAAACCTCCTTGCTTCTGTATGTAGTATCAATACAGTTTCCAGTGCTTTTTAGTGCATCTTACATTTATAAAGGTTTTATTCCAGGTATGAAGACCTATTAAACCTGTCAGCAGATTATGAAGCTAGTAAAATGCACAGTGCGACAAACATGCGTACAGTGACATAAACACACTTGGGAAACTTTTTTAAAGATTTTTCTCCCCACAAAATCCCACAGCATTACTTCAGTTGTGTGTATTGCTGTGGCAAAACAGTGTGATGCGGTGTGGCACAGGAAGTCAAATGACGGCTAAGGGCAAAAGTATGTGGTGGTTCAGCCCAGGCCTGGCTCCACAGGAAGTGAGACAGGCCAAGACCAGCCTTGTCCTCTAATAGAGGAATTTGGACATCAAAACCAGTACCAGGTTCTGTTCTTGCATTCTAGTGATCACAGTTAAGTGGACCTCACCCACATGAGGCATGGCCTAACCCCTCAGGTGCTGAATCTCATTACTCGACCTCTGACACATAGAGAGAGAGAGGAAAGCACTGCACAGGAAGTGTTGTGATTATGTTGTGCTGATTGCCAGACCTGCACTCAGAACTCAGTCCCCAAATCACACACACACACACACACAAAAATGACATCTTCATAGCGGTGCACCACCTTGACTTTTCCGGGCATGGTGTGAGGCCACAAAACTGTCTGATTCAGGACTTCCTCCAATTCTGTTCTCAAGGACATTTTGGGGGCATGTGGTGACAAAATGTAATCCTGAACTAAAAGTAGACATGTTATTAACTTCAGATGTTAACCCCAAAACTCTATCCTTTATTTTTCCATGAAATTTGTACTTGTCTTCAAGATGGCAAATTTGTTGACATGCTTCACAAAACCTAAACAATGCGGCACAGTTTGGAGAGCGGAAACTCCTAATGCAATTAAGTGCTGTGTGCAGACATTGCTGTACCAGTGACTGGGTCTTCTTTTGCACTGTAAGTGGAAAATTCGGAGCAGCATCCCTTACAAGCGAAGTAACCACTTCTGAACGCTTGTAAAAAGGCTGATCCAATTTTTTACTCCTCTGTCTATCTCTCACATACACTCTTTCTTCTGTTCTCTCTCCCTCTTACTGACAAAATTTACATACAAGAAAACAATCTCTCCACGCCGTTTCTATATATTTTAAACAGTTGTCTGTTACCTATTTCAAACCGGAAGTCCAGTACCCTAACTAGAATCTCTATTGGTGCTTCATTTCTCACAATTGCAAACTTAAGAGAAGCATTTCAAATAACTGATTTAACATCACCAACCTCTGAAAACCTTTCGCCTCACGTAACGTACAATTAAATCTTAATATGGCATAGTCCTGATAAACTATCTAAACAGGCTGTGATTAAACACATTTTTGTCTCTACTCAAAATGACAAAATGAAAGACCAACAAATCATTCACTTTTTCACTTACCCCTCGATCAAAAGTGTTTAATTCCTGAAGATTTTTAAACAAAATTCTGAACGAGGATTTGTTTTTCCATACTGACTGTCGCAGGACACTTTCTTCAACTGTAATGAGATCCTGATTTTTTCTTTCTTTTTGAGCAGGAAGTTGGAAGAAGCAGTCAGACTATCGGATCACTTCCTCTCTTGGAGTATTCCCCAATCGCTTTATCGGGTATGTAAATAGAGATTTCCTCTCTTTGCTTCACCGTGCTTACCGATGGCCAACATTGCGTTGGTCTATTATAACACATATGGCAAGTTTGGAACTACATGTCGACGCACAGGAGATCTCACTGACGTCACCACGTTTCTCTTCAGCGCCACTGGGGGGAGCTAACCCATGGAAAGGTAGGCCTACAATTTATTTTTTTCAGTCAATTTATTCCTTATTCAAAATCAGTTGCATATGTAAAACTTAGAGCGTTATACCTCTTGCACTAGAAGTATATTTAGAAAATCATACGTATCTTCATTTTTGGTTTTCAACTTTTCAAATAGGCCGTGGATTTATCAACGGTACCCTAATATAGAATTGAAAATGCCAAAATCTGGACTTGGAACTTCTGAGTTCAACGCTTCTATTTGTGAACAAATATAAATCTGACTTATCAGTATTTAGATAACCTCGTTTGGCACTGCATAACCCCAGGCAAAGATGACGCGGATTACGCGCGCGCGTAATGTGCACTCGGGTACCGCCGTTGCGCTTTTTAGGATCTGCAACGCCAACAGAGTGGAGGTGTGGGCCAGACTAGTTACCTCTGATTGGTCCCCTGGGCCGTTCCTCTTGTATGTATTACATTGAATAGTGTTCTTCACCATCAGTAGAAGCTCACTATCTGGACCAAAATGCCTCGAGTAACCGTGCACATCAGAGATGAATGGTTGACTGTGCCATGCAGAGACACAGCATGTACCATTCAGTGGTTGGGACTGGAGGCTTTGAAACGCTACGTGAAGAATAAACCAGATAATGGTGGATTTACGTCGACCAAAGACATTCGCTTTGCTGTAAGGAGGTGCCAGGGGCTTGGGCTGTTGGATTCCGATGATACTATTGAGGATGTTCTTGAGGATAATGACTTTGTTGAGCTTGGTAAAGTGCATACATTTGGAACAATTTTGTTGTAAAAGATGGAATTTTGTTATGCGTTGGAAACAGTCCTTTGGAAATGATTTTACTAATGTGAAGTGATGGTTTATAACAACTGAACTTTCTGTCACAACTCAGGCCTAGCTGTCTGCCACCTATGAACCACTTACTAATGTGCCTACTTCTTTACCTTCCAGGCTCCTTTCTGTTGTCAAAATTCTTTTAATGTGTTCATGTGTAAGTAACATGAAAGCGTCAACTTTACTTTACTCTATAATAATCTGGGCAATCTCTCCACAGCCATTGAAGGAGACTCCATGTCCCCCGACTTTATCCAGTGTCAGCCAGGAGTATCACACCTGTATCCTTGTTAGACATTAGAGCAAAAAGGAAAATAAATGTGATGGTACAACTAAAGCAGCCTTTAATGGGTTATAATTTGTTCATGATTATAGTGCACATTATCTATATATGCTATAATTATTATTTTTTATTCTATTTTTTATTTTTATTTTTTTTAATTATTTTTTGGGTCATTGAGACATGATTTTGTAGTTTTCTTTAACCATACCGGACAGAACAGCTGTGTACAGAGAACCTGAGAATGTGAGTATTATTGAAACTTTGTTTAATATCTTTGGGTTGTTTTGTTGAAACCAAAGATTTTAGAGTGAAGTTTAGAGAATAGCTAAAGATTTTTGAAACTGATGAGAAGTTGAATGCCAATGAATTCCTCTTTGTTTCTAGTACCTGTGTCTTGATGGTAATGGCCTAAGCTCAACAGACCTGGTTAACTTGGGGAAGGGTCTGTATAAGATCAAGGTAAAGATCAGTTTGGTCCATTTATTACTTTGTTTCTTCTCTTTAGAAGTTCTTACGTAATTGCTGGTTGTTTTTGTACATTTTTTTATTTGTTGTTCTTTAGTTGACCCCTGAAGCAGAACAAAAAGTTGTGCAATCAAGAGAGCTATTGGACACAATTGTTAAGGAGAATAAAAGTAGGTATTTTTCCCCCACATACAGTAATTAGACATGATTGATTGAAATGAATTACTCAATGATTTACTAAACAATATATCTGGCAATATAGCAGGAATGTACAAATATTTTTGTATGTTTTTGTCCTCAGTTGTATATGGAATAACAACTGGATTTGGGAAATTTGCACGCACCGTCATTCCCGTCCCAAAACTTAAGTATGTACTTAAAGTGTGTCTGATGGTTCAAAGATGTGCAGAATGTGTTGAATAATTAGCTATTTAGCATGTCAATCCTTCATCTACAGGGAACTCCAAGAAAATCTTGTGCGATCTCACTCTGCTGGTATGTTAATCATGTAACTGAATTTTTTCCAATTTTTTCCAGTTATTTCCAAGTGTATTTTAGATGTTTTATATCAAATGATGCAACAGCTATAACCAACCAACAGTTACAACAGTTATATTGTTTACATGATCTCTTTCAAAAAATCCAAAAATGACATGACATTAGGTGTGGGGAGTCCACTCAGTCCAGAAAGGACACGCATGTTGCTTGCTCTCAGAATCAATGTCTTGGCAAAAGGGTACAGTGGCATCTCTCTGGAAACGCTCCATGCAATGATTCAGGCTTTCAATGGTGAGTTAAAAAAAAAAAAAAAACAAGATCCCAACAGATTTTGTCTTGACATGTATTGACAACTATGACATCTGACATGTACGTTTTGCTCCAGCATCCTGCCTGTCATTTGTTCCTGAGAAGGGCACAGTTGGTGCAAGTGGAGATCTTGCACCTCTTTCCCACTTGGCTCTAGGCCTGATGGGAGAGGGAAAGATGTGGTCTCCCAAAAGCGGATGGGCTGATGCTAAATATGTAAGTGGAAAAATACTGTATATTAATACAACTTGCGTTAGGACATTAAATGAAACATCTTACAGTATATTAAATAAATCCACAAGCACTCATTAGTTTGACAAGATTGTATATACTGTGTGATGGAAATGAACATCTGAACACAGAAGAATGGAGAAAATGAATATTTTTACAGCTTAATAGCAGTACATTTGTTTGAGGTCATTGCCTCAAATGATTAAACTTTCCCTCAAAGGGATTATCCAGGGTGAATCAACCTGTAGATCAAAAACCAGTAGCTCCCGGGATCAAAAGAATACACTTATATTATATACCAAATAGCAAAATGGCAGCTAATGCTAACTGATGGTTATTTTTTTTCTATTTTCCCCCACCTTTACATACATGCATTTACATTTGCTGCAAGGTGACAAAATCGGTCTACACTGTACTAAAAGCTTTCGTTCTTCCACCTACTGACAGCATGCGGCAGCCTCACAGAGAAGGGATATGGGCTGATAGACTCAGGTTTTTCCTTTAAGCTTTAATCCCATATTTCCCATCTGCCCAGGTACTTGAGGCTCATGGACTCAAGCCTGTATCACTGAGGCCAAAAGAGGTGTGTTTTGCCAAGCCACGTTTGTCCACATACATAATTTAATTCATTTTACTGACCAATTAAATAAAGCTGTATACAAATACAATTGTTTCCAATTTTGCATACAAGACTAGTGAGAAACCACAGCTTAAAGCATATTTTGAAAATGCAAGCAGACCAAATGACTTTTGTTCTATGGTGAGTGTTTTGCATCTTCCCATAGGGTTTAGCTCTCATTAACGGGACCCAGATGATCACTTCTCTTGGGGCAGAGGCTGTGGAGAGGGCCCAGGCTATTGCCATGCAAGCTGACATCATTGCTGCTCTCACACTGGAGGTTTTGAAAGGAACCACAAAGGCCTTTGATAGTGGTGAGCATAAACTTCTTTCTCATGTGAATCTCATAATGTGAATGCTGCCAAAAATGTATTCTCTTTTTTTTCACCCTCTTACAACACTAGCAAAACTTTATGAAGGAAGGCTCTCCCCTACTGACCTCTGACCCCTTTTTGTCCTTATCTTCCTTATCAGACATCCATAACCTGCGTCCCCATCCAGGACAAACTCAGGTGGCTCTGCGTTTCCGCTCTCTACTAGACTCTGACCACCATCCCTCTGAGATTGCAGGTGTGCCTTGGAGTGAATCACAGTGGAACCTTTTTTGTGTTTTTGTGGCTGTTTTTGTACACCTCATAAAATGCTCTCTGTTTTCTCATAGAGTCTCATCGATTCTGTGACCGAGTTCAGGATGCGTATACAATGCGCTGTTGTCCACAGGTGAAATAAGTTTTTATGGAATACAGCACTGGAATACAATTGTCCAATAACACCATTTCACAGTTATTATATATTTCCCCCAGGTTCATGGAGTTGTTAATGACACAATTGATTTTGTCAGGAACATTATTAACACAGAAATCAACAGCGCTACAGACAACCCTGTATCCTTTTCATACTTAAGCCTCTCGGAAATGTGAACATTTCATCAGAGTGCCCCGTAATGTACAGATGTACAGTATTATACTGACATTTACATTATAACAGTGGAATATCCATACCAGTGTTTCAGTTCTCTTTCTTTTTTTTAAAAGATATTTTAGGGGCTTTCGTCTTTTGCCTTTATTATGATAGGACAGTAGAGAGTGATAGGAAATGAGTTGGAGAGAGAGAGAGAGAGAGAGAGAGAGAGAGAGAGATGGGGAAGAATCAGGAAACATCCTCAGGCCGGACTTGAACCTGGGTCCCCGGGTCCGTGGCATGACACCCCAGCCCAGTGACCCATGGGGGCACCCCCACCTCCCTCACTTCTTCTTTTTCATCTCAGTTTTCCTATCAGAACTATTTTAGATGGTATTTGCAGAGAGAGGGGAGACCATCTCTGGAGGCAATTTCCATGGAGAGTATCCAGCAAAGGTAAATACTCACAGCACTCAACGACACACTTAAAGCACATAAAGCATTTACATGTTTGTGTTTTTTTATTTTGTAAATGGTCAAAAACACATTACTGAATTGTCATGGCTTCCATCTTTTAAGGCACTGGACTACTTGGCCATCGGCATTCACGAGCTGGCGGCGATCAGTGAGCGACGGATCGAGCGCTTGTGTAACCCCGCACTCAGTGAGCTTCCTCCCTTCTTGGTCAGTGAGGGTGGCCTGAACTCCGGTTTCATGATTGCGCATTGCACAGCCGCGTCCCTTGGTCAGTTGCCAATCATTTGCAGTTCTTTCAGCATCTAATCATGTTTATAACACACTGAAGTGTTTACTAAAGTGTTTCCTCTGCCCCCCATCCCCCCTCAATCCTTCCCTCAGTTTCAGAGAACAAGGTTCTTTGTCACCCATCCTCTGTGGATTCGCTGTCAACTAGTGCCGCCACCGAGGACCACGTGTCAATGGGTGGCTGGGCGGCCAGAAAAGCCCTGCGTGTGGTGGAAAACGTAGAGCAAGGTACTAAACCACGAGGGTTCAACAAGAGCCATGGAAGTAATTTACCATGAGCAAACAGCAGAGAGATGACTCACACAAACATGTGGACAGGTTGGACAAGTACAAAATAAACACTGGGCTAGATTACCTCACAAAAATTAAAGGAGAAATTTGGTGTGGTTCAATCCGTAGCCATGTTTTCTGAGGTCATCAAGTGCTGTCCGTAGAAAAAAAAACTTTTGTATGGTCCTGCCTTGATCAATGTATGGGAAACCCAGCCCAGAATTTTAGATACTACGTAAGATGTAATTGAATAGCATTTTACACTGAGAAATGACCAGTCATAGTTTTATTACAGGCCTGTAAGTGCTGTTGTTACAGCCCTGAAACTCTCTCCTGCTCTCTAGTGCTTGCCATTGAGTTACTTGCAGCATGCCAGGGTATTGAGTTCCTCCGCCCTCTGCGAACTACGACACCACTGGAGAAGGTGTACGACCTTGTGCGGAGCACAGTCAAGTAAGTCAAACAGTGGTCCTCAGTAATTGAAACGGACACATTCTGGGGTATTGACCAACAGGGTTAATGGCTAACTCATTCTGCCCTCATCTGCTTTTTTCCCCCTCCTCTTTCTTCCCTTTTTGTCAACTGTAGGCCCTGGATAAAGGATAGATTTATGGCCCCTGACATTGAAGCTATACACAGAGTCCTGCTTGATCAGAAGGCAAGGTCCCTTTTGATGTCCACTCTCATGTTGTAAAGGTTGTTGAAAGTGAAAGCTTTTTTTGGTAATATACCATCTATACCAAATGGACAATGACACACTGAGAGAGTGATGTCACTTCCTCTTCTGACTTTGCGTGAAGTGTTTATTTAATAGGATTAAATGACAAGTCAAATGTATTCAAAGACAAACAAACTAAAACATTTTTGAAAATCTCTCTCACTAGGTATGGCATGTGGCTAAGCCTTACATTGACAAGTATCACATGGAGCACTTCCCAGAGTCGCGACCCAGCTCACCAACAGCCTTCTCCCTAGACTCCCCAGCATCCCCGAGAAAGCGAGTCCGTCACGAGTGACAAGATATTTGCCAAGCTTCATCCATTTCAGACAATATGAATATGAAAGATGTACAATTATTATACAAGGTTTATGAGAGGGGTCAATAGAATATGGTCAATAATATGCTTTGTTTGTTGTGATTGACTGTTGCTGTTTCCAAAATGGCATACTGCTGTGCTAAATACTGCATATGCCCCAGTACACAGTGCCACACACTACTACCCCCCAATTAATTAATTAACTACAGGTGCTGTAACCTAAATGGCTCAAAGTGTATTGAGCCCTATACACTACTCTCCAGTATGCAGCATTGTAAGCAGCAGAGGACACCTACTAACCACATGACCAGTGCCTCATTAATTAATTGACTGGTGCTCTACCTGACTGAAAGTTTATTGAGCCCCATACACTGCTCCTGTGCTTTTTTATGCACTGCATACCACACACTGCTTTCTGCAGAGATCAGCATACGAGTAGTACGTAGTAGGCCGGTAGTAGGTGTTTTTGGAAAACGGCATGTCTTTAGAATGGTAGCCATAAGAATCACAGGGTACTTGAGTTATACTGTCTGAAGGATGATTTGATGACTTTCAATGACATAATATATTAATTTCAGAATATACATACATTGATAATTTTTTTTTGCCATGAAGTTCAGCTCCATGTTTACCTATATGTAGAGAATGACTTTTTGGCATGTATGTATGTGTAACCTCTGGTGAAGGTCAATGCCTCAGTGTTCTTTTACCAGGTAAACAAATCTAGTTCATCAGTAACTGAACAAAATGTCTTGTGAACCTTTGCTTTGATGTCTTGTACCTTGGAACTATTCGCTTTTGACTTGCAGAAGCTTGGGGGTCTGAAAATCTTCCACTGCCATCGAGTTTTCTAAAACATTTTTTTTTGATAGCATGGACTTTTGATTTGATTTTTGAATCACACATCTTTCCCATCCACACAGGGACTTTCAAGGACAAATTTATACTAATCAGCCAATGGGCCTAGCCTACTAGGTGATCAAAACAGAGCTCCTTCTCCAGTAAAAAAAAACATTGATTATTCCTGGGGGGTATACTATGAGGCCAGGCTAAACTGGGTAACTTCTGGAGTAACCGCTGATCTAAAAACAACATGTCACTTCAGAAACAACTGATGCTCAGCGGAGGGCTCTTTTAGACATCAGTGGTAACTCCCGAAGCTACCTGGGTTAACCAGTAACCTCGCCTAGTAGTACAGGCCCTAGATCTTCCCTGTGACTTCCTGCTGCCTTAATGTCATTTCTAACATCTGTCTTTGGGAACTGGCAGTGCTTTGATAAGCATAACCATGCTTATAAAATAGGCCTATTTTTCATATTTTGAGATTTCAGAGTCTGAAATTGGGCTGACCTGGGTAATCTACTTTACACGCCTTAACAATAAATTACCTTAAGGGCTAATGAGTTCGGAAAACTCTGGAACTTGATTAGCAACCGTTTTTTCGCTCAAGTCTGCCCTTACGTATTGAGCTTACGTATTTCATCCACCAGGTGGCGCATTGACATTTTATCTCTAAATACATTGTTTTGATAAATTTGACCCACTAATATATCTCTGAGAGCCATTGTCCCCTTCAATATTTAATACTTAACGGCGTTAGCTAGCACTGGCAACACCTCGCACATGTCAATCCAGACTATTCTCATCTGTTGTTCCGCCTGAAATGCACTTACAATGCACACCCCCAACCCACCCACCTCTTCTACTGCACTTCTATCACCTCCTGTTGAAGCTTGAATGTTATCCTCTTTTTGTAAATTGCGTTGGAATAAACCGTCTGCTAAATGCATAAATGTAAATATAGATGCCAGTTAATCCTGAACGTTAACCAGGTGGTCGTTACTGGTTCTGAGACACCCTTGCACACCTCCCGATCTTGCTGGAGGACAAGATAATGAAGGAAGCTGAAGCCGGGAGCTGCAACAGCCAAGGGGCGCACAGTTCCTCAGGAGGAGTCTTGACTAATGCTGAGAAGGCTGTTCAGAATAAATCAGTTAAAATCACTTGGTTTGGATGTCATAACTGAGTTAACCTATAGAGCATGGACAGAATTTACACAAAACAATGAAACAAATAAATAAAAATAAAACAATTGGGGCCAGAGGGTGCCAAGGTGCCGCTCCGCCGCTCAATGAAACCAACTTTTTAAAAAAGCTCTGGCCATGCCAAATATGAATGTGAATGTTAATATGAAAAGCTTTGGGTTGCACTACCTGTTTCGGCTATATGAATAGCTGTCAACTGAAAATCGATGTACTTCAATGTGTTCAATTCCAACATTACATATATAACAACATATGCATAGTGCATGTTTCATTGCATGCTAATTCACATCTGGAGGTCTTATGTTATTTTGCATGTTTTCCATGAAAGGTATAACGCCATAATGTATCACCTGTCCACATGTAGACCTGTATTTAAGGTTTGTGAATAAAGAGCCCTTAAGTACACAGGTTTAACAATATAAACTCTATATTTTCTGAAAGGCTGTCAGCCTATCATCTCTAGATGTGATTTAACATGTACTGAACCACGTTGATTTTTAGTGGATTGGTATTCAGGAGCCTGCCTGAAACAAGTAGCGCATCCGACAAAGTGGTTCAGTGGATGAGAGGTGGTGGGTGGGGTTTACTGTGATCTCTTTGTCTCGCGACATAATGATTAATAACTGAGGTTTTCATTGATCAACCAAAACAATATTTTCCGTATTTGGTGAATAATTGAAGACCAAACAGCAACATATTTGCCGATAGTTTAATTGAGCGAACCCTCTCGATTCGTGTATTGTTTCGTGTATGATTTGCCTGTCTCTCTCTCACCCTTTGACCCCGGCGGCTGGTAGCAGCATCAGACGGTTTGGGTTGACCTATCCTTAGTAGCATATGGATAACATTATTATGATTTAAAACTCGGATAAAACTAGGTTAATCAACTGCCTGCAATAAAAGAATAGGTAACGTTATCTTAAATAACACAATTTGTGTATATATCAGTGAGGATTATGCAAAGGGAGACTTTCTAATTTGCGTGAGAATGCTTTTGAGATTAGCATTATAGAGCATTCAAGAAAGTTATGACAAAGATACTTTAGAACCCAATCCTCTCTCTTTATGATATGCTAGCTAACGGACAGTATGCTAGCTAACTGATCGTGTTAAGTAAAAATATCAAGCGTGTTTTTTTTTCAGGCCAACTTTATGCAAACATTTATTCAATATTCTATTCTACTTTTTTCTGCTTCAAGCTGAAAAATGATGGAGAATGAGGATAGAAACCTACTGGAGGTGTCTTCAAAGCCAAAAGGTATGAGCATATTTATACACAAGCAATCTTTAAATAAATAATAATAAATCACAGTAAAATTTTCTTTATTGTCAGCAGAAAAAGGGGTAACCTTGAAAATCCCAAAAGACCATGATCCATCAAGAAGGAAGTATGGGCTTGCAGGTAACAAAGGCCTTTCTATTAACCCTTTCATGCTAGCCTGGTAATAAAACCAGCCCCTCTATTATATAGCATAAAGTTACATGAAAAAATAAATAAAATACTTATATTTCATTTGAAGCTTAGATCACGTTTTACTGGATATCAACTTCAATTTCAAAGTCAATTTTGATTAAGAAAACAATATATAAAAATCCTAAATATTTATTTAATAATTTGTGCATGAAAGGGTTAAAACTGGTAAAAAAAAAAAAGTTCAATAACCCTATTTGCTTTTTCAGTGGAAGATGGGGATGTATGTGAGCCTGCTATACTGGCTTGGGTTAAGTCTAGAAATTACAAAGGTAAGACACTTTTCTCACACAACCATTGCGGTGGTAGTGTAGCGGTTAAGGAACCTGGCTAGCGTGCTAGTAACCTGAAAAGTGGGTTTGAATCCTAGCAGCCACCGTTGTGCCCTTGAGCAAGGCACTTAACCCTAAGTTGCTCTAGGGGAGACTGGCCCAGAACAATTGATAGTTGACAAAATGTAAGTCGCTTTGGATAAAAGCGTCTGCTAAATGTAAAAAATGTAGAAAAGCTTGGTCTTACCAGCTGGTTCTGCTGGCCTGACATTGTTGGAATTATTGCCCATGCTGGTAGTTTCCAGAAAGTTTGCAGATTGATTTTAAATATTAGGCTTGGCCACAAAGTCCAATTACCAATGGAAAATTTTACACCTTCATTGCATTTTTTGATATTGGACTCCATGCAGACAAGGACAAAGTGTCTCGAAATCCATTTACTCTTCCCTCGGATACGGACATTTTCAAAAGAAGAGCAGCGGAAACGCTTGTGGAAAAGCAAGTGCGTAATTTTCTTCTGTTTCACTTCTTTTCTGTCCTCCCTGATAAACAGCAGCTCGTAATTTAAGCTAGTGGTATTAATGGTAAACACAGTTAAACGCATCACAGGCATCACAGGCCTACACTCTTGGGCTGGGTGGCACAGTTGGATAAGTTGGCTTTACTGATCTTTCAGCTGAATATCAAATTCTGTTGGAAGCTGGAAGAGTCGTAAGTATTAGTGTTTTACTTTTTTTCTTTAGGTAGATATTGAAAAGGACGGAGATGTTTTGGGTGGGAGGGTATTGGTGGATGGTATAGGTGATCTCATGTGTGTTGCTTGTTGTTTATTTGCGTGGTTTTACCCATGATGACTGTTTTATTATAAGGAATAATAATGACAAACTTGCAAGCAATATTTGTATTAAGTTTTGAAATTAGATCAACACATTTATTTAAAAATAAATAAAAATCATTCACTAGGTGTTTGATCCTGATTGTTTTGCATATAGACAAAGCAGTTATGAAGTCATGACTGAAGGTACGTACAGTATATAACGTCAGCAACAGGCTCATCTTTTTGGGGTAAATAAACAGGTGTAGGTGCAGTTGTAAACTTGTAAACAGTGTGTGCTCTGTAAAGGGGACACCAAATCAGCTGCACATATTTACATATTCAATTCATACAGTATATGACTTATTATCAGTGCTGTTTCAACACCACTTTGACTTCTGAAGAAGGTAGACTATTTAGAAGCTCAAAAATAGGTTGTCAGCCAGATAGGTGAATTAAAGAAGAATTATGGTGTGAATCAATCCATAGTCCTGTTGTTGCAGGTAACTGTGTCGAGTCTGTGGGAAAATGAACCAGAATATTTGATAAAACATACTGAATAAGATACCGGCAGCTAGCGTTAACTGAATTGGGCATAGGAAAATGAAACTGAAGGTAAGTTACTGGTAGTGTTAGCTGCCTGTTTACTATTCAGTCTATCTCACCGGGTTTCTCCTTTTAAGCAATAACACTGACCAGATAGGTGAGTCAAGCAATAACTACATTTGCTGTCTTTTAGGAGAGAGCATTTCTAACCAGACTGCCTGTCCAGGAGAAGACCACCCTCCTCTCACGTCACAGACTCCGCTCTGCCCCGTTAAGAGAGCTCAAAGAAGAACCAGAACATGAAACACAGAAGTCCAAAAGAGATAAAACAATATGGAAAACAGTTGTTTCAAATGGCAGGAATATCTCATATTTGACTTTTGACGAACTGTGAAGTGTGCAATTTGTGTCCTAATAGGTTACATCCTGATATATCACACCTTACTTTACTGTATGCTCTTCCCCATTCTAACAGGCCGTACTAAAGACAAGGAAAGCATACAGGAGTATAAGGCTAGACAACAAGAAATGTTCAGGGTGCAGGTAGGCCTGAGGAGAACAAGCATCATACTTTCTCTTTGGACAAATCTGTGAGTGTCAACTGTCACATGACTGGTGTCTCTTTTACAGTATGCAACAGCAGTTAAGAAAGAATCCATTCGGAAGCTAAAGAGGGACTCGGAGCAGGCACTACACAAAATCAAACAGGAAGAGGTGGATCTAGAAAAAGATGCCGGGGCTTTTGAGCAATTTGTCAAGCTAAATGATCAAAGCTCTGTGGAAGCTATAAAACTGTCAGTAGTCCTGCTATTATTCTACCACAGCATTACAATATTCAAGGTCATTTCATTTTTTCACATTTACTTATTTTTGAAATTATCATCTGTTCTCCCTAGGGCAGAAAAGGAAACTTTAGCTAAATTGGAGCTCATCACAAAGATTAAAAGAGTGACATCAGAAATTATGATTGTTAAAAGGTATGTGTACCAATGGATTACACACACTAAGTGAGAGATTAAATGGCATGATTCCTCATATAAATTGTAGTACGAAAGACATTGCAGTAAAGTGTCATGACTAGTTAAATCAAATTAATGTTATCTTTTCCATTATTTTGTTCATATATCTTAAACTAGATAAAAGTGACGGGTTGCTTTTGAAGAGATGCTTAAAGGGTTAAATTGGAATTGGTTATGTGGTATCTGCTGTCTGATAATAATCCAGCCTACTGAAGGAAAGACAAGACCGAGACCAAAGAGTTTCGAGACCAAGACAAGACCAAGACCACATAGAGTCAAGTCCGCAAGACTGGTCTCGAGCTCTACATCACTAGTAAACACTGGTGGATCCAACTTGTGAATTTCAAACTTGATTAAAACGGACAGCTATGTAGGTGAAATAAATGCTGTTCTGTTTATCTGTCAGTGACATCTCAAGGTACCAGGAGATACTCAGTGAGTCTCATACATACAAGAGGTTCCTAACAGCTGTGGCGCCTCCTGCGTGGAGAGAGGAGCAGATGCGCAAAAGGGAGGAGAGGCGACGCAGGAAGTTAATTCAGCAACTACCATGTGTGAAAGGTTGTCCTAATTATAATCGCCTATGAGTTGGACTTACACATCTTTGATCAATAATTTGACCTATTTCTGTTATCCACATTTTCTACAGCGGAACCACGACCAAGCATTGCCCAGACACGACGAAAGTCAAAGATGTGGAGGACAGCGGCAACTAAACTTACCACTACAATGTGAGCATGTGGTATTTTGATGTTAAACTGAATAATATTAATTGTGTATTTTTAAAGGTGAAGTCCAAACTGTGTGCTGAGTGTTGAGGAATTGAGCAATAGCGAAACGGCAGCTGACTCTAACTAATGAGGGCAAGGAAGCTCAGTTTCAGTTTTCTGTGCCCCTTTAAGTTAGTGTTGTTTGTAAACTAAGTCTACGTTGTACCAAATTTTTTCGTTCCTCTTCCTACCAATAACAATTGATGAGCTCAAAGGTTAATTTACACCAAACTTTACTTAACCTGCATATGCAAAAATATCTTTCTCTACCACTGCAGAAAGAGACCACCTACGCAAGAGAAGAAATGTGCATTGCCAGAAATAGTAGAGGAACCCATAGATCTATACGAATTTGACAGCGAGGAGGTGGGTTTTCCCCATAGGGCATAGTAGAAATACTTATGTGAAACAGGCATAACAGTAATAGAAATAATAGAAAAAAACAGTAGATATAGAGATGTGACTGCTTGAGGGACCTTCTGAACAGCAGCATACAGCATGCATTGTGGCATATTTAGCCTTTCATGTGAGTTTGCTTCAGACATGTCCTGTAAATATACAGTGTAATCTTAGCCCTAAGTGCCATAAGGTAAATGGTCAGACCAATACTATTGTACAGTAATCTGCACATCCATTTCTTGATTACTACTCCAAGGAACCTGAGATTTACTTTAAAGATCCACAAGAGATGCAGAATATCCTGGCTGACTTGGAAGAGCAAAATCTTTCCTGTATCCAGAATTTTCAGGCAACAGAGGAGGCACTGGAAGAGATCCACTGCCAACAGCTTCTGACACAGAAAAAAATGTAAATATAAGTCATTATAAGAGCCATTTCATTGTGGCGTAACATGGGTAAACAGCTTTGAAATGGACTGTTCTCCTCACCTCAGCTGTATTTTTTATCACTAAGGGATAATCAGACAGACGTTCTAAAGGAACAGATTGAAATTCTTCAGGCTGCTATTGAGAGAGCAAAGGACAGGGTCCAAGAATTTCAACTCAAGTCAAAAATGTTCTCTTTTGGGGAGTTCAGCGCTGATAAACAGGTCATTGGCCAGAAACAAAAAGAGAAAAAAAAGCATGTTGATGTCACTCAGGAATCAGTCAGGAGTTTGACTGAAGAGTTATCATTTGTCATTTCACAGGATGCAATGCTCAGTCAGCTACATAAGAAAGTGAAGGAGGTCTACACAACCTGTGTTGGTGATGTGGACTGCAAGATCAGCACAGTGCAAATGCTTTCCAGCATAGAAAATAGAATGCTTGAGATCCAGGACGCTCTTGAGCTCCAGTCACCAGAAAAGATTAAAATGTTGAAGGCTGCTCGTGAGAAGGAGGGCAGAATAAGGTAACCAGTTAGAGTAGAACTTTTATTTACTTTGGATATGTTGTACTCTGGAACATATTCTATCAAGATGAAAGAATCACTGTCAAATCAGAGTATGTTTAACTTTAATATGTTATTACACAGACAGAGGGACGAGAAGCTACGCTTAAAACAACAGCACCAGGAGGAGAGGCTTAAAGTAGCACTGGAAAGAGCCACAAGAGCTGCCAAAAAACAGGTTTGTATTTCTAAATTAAAACCAATACCAGACATCTATTTGCAGAAGGGTTGGAAAGCTTCGGCACACCAGATTCCTGGTTTTACATAAGTTACTATGACGATAAGCTGATGACGATAAGTTTGTGATCATGTCATCTTTCGTGATCTGTAGGCTGGTAGAAAGCTAATGGCACGATCAGAGCCCCCTACAATCAAGAAAAATGACCAAACTCATTCAATGTCAACAAAAGAACAAGAGGATTTTTTGTATTTCTTTACTTAATTACATCAACTAAACGCGCTGCCGTTTTAATTCATTCAATTCCTTTGTGTTTTCCAAAAATGTAAGAAAACAGTGTGTTGAGTCTGGCCTGATTGTCCAAGAATAGGTCAACTCAGGGTTGGTTATCCATATGCAGTACTGTTATGTACCTTTATCTGTTGTGTATTAAAGGAACATCCAGAATTTGATGAATTAGATAAAGATTTCATCTTACTCAGACGTTGTCTTTTCATCCATCACACACACAAACAGCTAATGTAATTGAATTGTACAGGTTAAGAAAGGGGAATGCTAGGTCCCTATTGGCCGAATAACGTTACTAGAACAGAACAATTGGGGATTTAATAGTTGAGAGTTCTGCGATTTATCTGGTGGGGATGTTTTACACAAAAATTCTAGGGCAATGATCGGTAAAATGAACCTTGCAAAATACAAAACACAAAATACACCATTAAATCATAGGTTTAGGTTTTTTAATTGAGTTGACTCTTGTGAATCAAAGGCCCATTTAAGGCACCTCACTTTAAAAATATCACATAATAATGACATCTGATAGCTTTTCATATTGCTTATGTATCAAGATTACTACATAAAGTATGGTCTTAATAAAGGAAAGATTATTACATCATATTGGATTATAGAGATTTTTCTTGAGACTGCAAAATATCTAGAACTACATTGCTTTCAAATGTGACCTGCCATGACATCTTTGCCATAATGGGTCATGCTTACAAAAGTCAACCCAAATATACATAGACATGACATTATAAACATTAATGATAATTGTATTGTACTTGATTTACTGTGCTGTATTAACCTTATCAGTGGCCAAATTACTAAGCCATACAACCCCAGTCAGTGCTGTGGTATATGTTTTACTGCCCTCTAGTGGTACTTCTGCTAAACTTATTACAAGTTAGTGTCACTGTAGGCATCAGTCTGTCATAAAACAAACAATAACACAAGAAGGGTGTGTCAAATGTTTTATTACATGTATTTTAAATGACTCCAAAGAGTGGACATCCACAGTAACGTATCCAAATGCAGGATTTCTTACCGATGTAACGCCATTCAAAATGTAAACGCTACATTGTGCTTCCTTTGTGTTGTGGTCTAAAAATCTCTAGCCTCTCTCAGAACAGGTTGTCAATATCCTGTTCAAAAGCTAAGGTGTAAAGAAGTTTATTTATAACCTGAACCAACCCGGAAGGAAGGAAGGAAGGTAGTATCCTGGTAGAGCTCTCAAAAGGCAAAAGAATGAAAATGGACAACGTTAACCGCTAAGGTTCTTCTCATTGTCTCAAATCGGATGATGCGAATAGGCTGGCACTATGACATTTATCCTATTTCCCTCTGGCCAGACTGGATGGGGGAAAAATAAGCTGAAGCAACTGAAAAACTCAGTTGTTATACATATACCTGCTGCCAGCCAAAAGCGAGAGAGGAGTAGTAGTAGTAGTAGTAGTAGTATGTGACTCTTCCGTGCGTGATGCTTTTCTTCGGTTTGCCCGGGGCAGGGGGTGGGGGTGGGAGGGGGTGTTGCGCTTGCACGCGGCCATGTTCAGTAATCGTCGCCACGGCTGACCACCTCCTTGCAGGTGGGCCTGAGCAGGATTGTGTGCTCAAACTGGGCCGTGTAGCAGCCCTTGGTGTCGCACAGTGGTGGGTAAGGGTCCACAATGCCCAGGTCACACAGGTTCTTTAGAGCCATCAGGTACTTGCTCTCCCCCAGACGGTCCAGCCAGCGGCGGCAAAAGGCTAATGTGCCAAAGTTCTCATTGATCACGTTCAGCAGGTGTTTGGCTCTGGGAAGTCTGGAAAAGACGTGAACATGCACAGGCTGTAAAGGGGGCACATTGACAGTTAGAGTGTAAAGCAACTGTGTTTACGCTTTACTAGAAAGCTTAAATAGTCAAATGACCAAAAATACCCTTGAACAAAGTTTCTCTATCAAGGGGCGTGAGTTTCATGTTTGTTGTACTAAGAGATGAGGATGAGTTGGGTGGGGTACCGCAGTTCTATTAGCTCTGGTTTTTAAATAAGCTAAGAGCTACGACAGCTCTGTAAATAAGCTACGACAGTTCCATCAGCTCTGGTTTTTAAATAAGCTAAGAGCTACGACAGTTCCATCAGCTCTGGTTTTTAAATAAGCTACAAGCTACCGCAGTTCCATCAGCTCTGGTTTTTAAATAAGCTACACGCTACCGCAGTTCCATCAGCTCTGGTTTTTAAATAAGCTACACGCTACCGCAGTTCCATCAGCTCTGGTTTTTAAATAAGCTACACGCTACCGCAGTTCCATCAGCTCTGGTTTTTAAATAAATAAGCCAACAGGTGTTCCTCTTACCTTATTGGCACATGACCAACTTCAAAGTTTTTCATATAGTGTGAACACTCCATGTCATCGTGGACCATGCCTTTCCCAGTGCTACCAAAGGTTTCAATGGCATACACCTCGCCTTCCTGGTGGGGAAAAAAACAAAATTATACCATTAAAAATAAAGAAAAATATTCCTCAGTGAGGTGAAGAGCACTCCTGTTTACAAATATGATGTCTTGATATTGCATCACATAGAATATTAGTCTGGATTCAACCAGAACATTAAAACCAGGGGTTCTCAAACTTATTGCACCGGGAGCCCCTTATTGAGCAGAAAATTTTCTAAGCACCCCTCCTAATCGTAACACAAGTTTGACCATACAGGCATACATCCATTACTTCAGTTAAATGCTGGATGCTATTTTGTAGCAAAGTTTTTCACAGACCCCCTGGCAATGCGCAGTGGATCCCTGGGGGTCCCCGGACCCCAGTTTGAGAACCAAAGATTTAAACAACCTGTTACCGACATCTGTGCGAGCTATGCTTTATAAGATTACTTGACATTCACAAATTTCAACAGTTGACTGTTGAGACCTGCAGTTGTAAAACTGTCAAATAGAAATGTCAAAAAGGTTTATCACAGGTTCTGCAGAGTTAATAAGTCAATTGGATATTACATTAAGAAAATTTTTTTTGTATGCAAGTTCTGAAATCTTGTAGATGAGCATTATCCACTGACATACACAATAATTTGAATACATTTAGGCCATGGCTAAGGGCTTATAGTGCATCTCTACAACAAACAACAACTTTTTTGTGAAAAGTCTAGCTATACTGATTATAAAATTAATGTTAACATGGACAATTTGAGATGCACTACTATTAAAGCCATGGTGTACATTGAGGATCAATGCATTTCAATACCATGCAAACGCTATAGAGGACTATGCATTGTGCAAGGTTGTTTCAGTGCATGAATGAAATCATATCTACAGGGTGCAGACTTCTAGAAAACATAGATTAGGCTGTTTACCCTTACCCTGCAGGCCAAAATTTAGATAATTATTGCATATATTTAAGTGTATAATGCTTCATTTACATATTTAAACATGACATTTCAGACCTGCAATACAACAGTTTTTACCTTAATGTAAATAATCAGCTGAGAAAGTTTTGTGGGGATATCTGTGTTATTTTTTTACTCACCTGTAATAAAACCCTCCATAGGCTTACAATGGACATAAACAGGTTGATAAAACACAAAAAGCTAGCCTGAATGCAATGCTTTCACATATTTTGTAACTGTAGGGTGGCACACCTTGCCAAAAAACACAATGACACTTACTGCCCTGCTGGGCCAAAATTAGGGGTCTGGCTCAAGGACTAACTGGTTCTGCCAACTTCACATGAAAAAAATCTTTATTCCCCTTAAACAAGATGCACAATGGCACAGCCCATGCGAAAAAGAACCGTACTGGTGTGACTGCAGTTTTTTACAAAACAAAAACAAAACGAATACTTGAGGAGCTGCCCTAAAGGTAATTAAAACCTAGTGCATAACATTTTACTATACCGTATTTAAAACTTTTTAAGGCCTTAAAGTAATATTTTCAAAAGACACTGTGGAAACCCTGCAGCAGACATCTCCCACAGGAAAGGGACTTGTATTATTTAACCGCTCTGTATCATAGACAGACAACTCAAGAAAAAAACTCTCTTTGGCTCTCTTTGTACCAGTCAAAGGACAGTCAACATGCTTTGCCTTTGACTCACAACTAGGCAGTTTGGCTTCATGTGTCCCATTTTTAGACGTAAAAATCCTAGTGTTTTTTTTTTTTAACCATCCTCAGACTACTGTGAAGCGTCAATACTGAGCCCTCTTAAGAGCATAGCTCTCTCAAGAGCACAACTCTCGCAGACCTGTGGCAGAAACTGATAGAGGATAGCTACCCTGATAATCCTTCCTGTCCCACCCATCCAACACTTAAACAACAGCCCCATCTACTAAAAGACACCTCATACACAGCACTCAAGAAAAGAAACACTCACTCACTGAAGTGTTCTCGCAAAAGGGAAAGTCAAACAAACCAAACAAACCCAGTCTGTATCAAAAGCTAAACAAGGCAGAATAGCACCAGAGACAGTAAAATGACACGGGTCCCCTCACCACCACCATCTGCTATCTGCTATGACAACAATTAGAACTGGTGCAACACGGCCACAGACAATTAACTAAGTCTACTTTAAAGTACTGGTAACATGACTTTTTTTTTTTTTTTTTACATTTTTAAAGTGAGCAATGCCACATGAGGAAGCTTCCAAAAAGGCTTTTAAGAGTGTGTGATTAAAACAACACAGAGGGCAACTGCATTTGCAACAACATATTGCCAGCCACCACACCCTTAACCGAATTGTCCTAAACCACTTTCTTCCCCTGCTTGTGCACTCATTCTTGGTACACGAGCCTCGTTTCTCAGCCTCAGCAGAACACGCCGCACTGATACTGATAGTGAGTGTCAAGGAGGCATCCACTGGAAAAAGTGCGCACTTGTCCTGTATGTAAACTTGGCCTTTTACATCCTTCTCCAGCTGCTAGTGCTACTAAATTAAACGTGTTGAGCATATCACCATGTCCAACACCGCATTGCAAAAGCACACATACAAACAGTGTACAAGCATAAGAAGAAATACACTATATAGAATATATGCACACTGTGCCCTATGCACATATGCATCACCGTATATTCCCAATTACTGATCACGGTTGATATATGAATTTTGCAAAATAACAGCAGCTCTGAGGTTAATACTCAGGGGCGGCATATCTAAGGCAGTTTTTTCCATTATCCTCACTGATCAGTAACGTTTAATTCGTCCTTGAGGAAACCTGAACATTATTGAATGTCTACTCTGGCCATAGGGCTCTCCTCCAGGCTGTCTGAGTCTGTTAACTAGGTGAAAGCAAGCAGTGTGTAAATTTTGAACTACAGTGCTGATAGAAATGTCCTACTAAAATATAAACAAGTTGATTTTGTGTTGTTCATCTGTATAACCACCATCTTAAGATTAATCAGAATGAATGAAAGCCATAACTATAGACAAGAATCCAGGCAGCTTCGTGGTCATATGGTCATGCTGAATGCTAACAGTAGCTATAGTCAAGCTTTAGTCAAGTAAGTAGTCAAGAAGCTTAATGAGTGAGGATTCATGCTAATGAATTTGGATCCCGGCTGCTTCTGTTGTGCCCTTGAGCAAGGCACCTAATCCTAAGTTGCTCTAGAGGAGACTAGTCCTGATGTAGTTGATAGTTGACAAATGTAAGTCGCTTTGGATAAAAGCATCTTCTAAATGCATAAATGTAAATTTGCTTATCCAGGTCAATTTGCAAACATGTTACATACCCATCTGATGGCATTTCAATCGATCTGTCTTTTGAATGTGATGCTGTGAATTACTTGAGCATTGCAACACATTTAACCTAGCATGTGGAAGCTGGCTATGAGCTATATCTCAGACTAGTTAACAAGACAGTTTTAAAACTTCAGAACATAATGTTCTACTTAGCATTCTAACCTTTTTGATAATTCTCTACGGCCATGTGGAATTTAGTTTCAACTGAAAAGGGTCAACATACTTTGTATAAATTACATTATCAGCCTGTGTGGTGGGACTTCAGGTGGCACATCTTTCTGCAGTGAAGACACGATACTGCAGTTCTGAGCTCCAAGTGCGGGCGCTGCAGCTGGGCAACTACCGTAAATTTATCTATAGCTGAGCTCCGTAGAAATGAAACCAATAAGCTCTTCTATTGAACAATGTTTTCTTTGACGAACTTAACATTTTTAAAGTGCGGTTAATACATGACTGCAGTCAATATAGAATTTTATTTTTTAAATGTACATAAAAAACCTGTTGTGTGGTTTCTTCACGGTGCGTCTAATATTCCAGAAATTACGGTACACAGCTACAACGTGCGAGTCCAGGTGGCCAACATACAGGTAATTCAAGGACACGACTTACCTCCATTCTGGTTGCCTCTCCCCCCTTGACAATTGGCACTGTTTTGCCAGCATGTATTCTGTATTGTCCAATTGAATGGCCATTGAGATTCCTGATTGGTTTTACTGTGGGACAGGAATGTAGCAAGGAATGAAGCAGAGAGAGACGAACAGAGAGTAAACATGCTTGAAGTTCAACTTCCACAACTGAATGACAAAGAAATTGAGGGGGGGGGATTAAATACCTTGGTATGTTTTCCCATCCAGCTCCACTTCATAAGACTCCATAGTTTCCTGTATGGCTTCACCAATGTCACAAAGGCGGACATCAATACCTGCACACTACAACAACGGAGAAATAAATCTGACTATTATATAACACAAGACATCTCAACAATTACGCCAAATTAGTACCCAATGAATGACTTAATATTTAAATTATATGCAAAGAGAAAACCTGAGCTTCATAAAAAGAGCCCAGAAAATGATTCAACAAAAAGAAACAAACCTACCTTGATTCCAGTGTTTGTGGCATCTTTTACTGCCTCAAGTAACTTGTCATACTTTGGATTAAAGGTGACAGTAAAGGCACAATCAATGATCCGACCTGTAGCATAAAGACAGCTCAAAATGAAACCTGAACTCCTGACAAAGTAACAATTAAAATACACAGTATTCAACAGGCCAGTTTACAGTTGAGGTCTTTTAAAATTGATGATGTATGTAATGTGCACAATATATGTAGCCTACAGATACTTCAAAGTCAGAGGTGTAGTGGGGATTTCTTTTAGTGGGGGTACACGATTTTAATGATGCAAGCCTAACTACAGAGAAAGTCACACACCCCTCCAAAACCTACGTCGATAGCAACACTGCATGATCATGGTCATCCTATAATGTTAAGTTGCATTTGTTTATGAAAACAAGAGGGTTTACTGGAGAGGTTTGCTTGACATGCACTTATTGGCTCTACTGGTAAAAACATGTTAATATGTTATAAATGAATGCCTAATATTAAAACAAGTGAGAAGTACATACATGATCTATTCCAAGAAGTAAGGGGACTCTGTAACCCCCGCCCAACACCCACTACACGTCTGCTTAAAACAGAACCTGATACCCTGATGAAAAGCAATGCTCATTTATTTAAACCGACAGCCAGGGTTTGGTGCTGCACTAACCGTTGATGTGCGTGCCAAAGTCAATTTTGCAGACGTCGTCGTACTGAAGCACTGTGGGGTCGCCGGCGTTGGGAGTGTAGTGTGCAGCACAGTGGTTGAGAGAGCAGCCCGTGGGGAAGGCCAGTCCAGCATTCAAACCATTTTCTTTAATCAACTTCCTGGAGCAGTCCTCCAGCTTCTCACTACCAAGACAACAATGACAACGTGAGAGGGTGCAAACACACACAAACACAAAACACTGTCTTGCCTATATTACTGCAATATATCAAACACTTGTATAATTCTATGACAATATGAAGCAAACTGACCAGATCTCAATCATGGTCATCCCTGGTTTGATGAACCCTTGCACATATTTTCGGACCTGCCGGTGGGCCTCAGCAGCCTGCCGGAAGTCACTCCACATCTCCTCGTTGGCCTGGTCCAGGACCCGCTTCTCCTCACTGGTCATCCGCCATGTTGCTGTGCGGCTGAATGGTTTGTAAATGGATAGATAAATTAGGCCATCTGACATACTGCATCTCATCTCAATGCCTTACCACACAAAAACTGACATTTCTAATTTAACTCAAGTCTTACATTGCAGTATAAATGCAGTCATTGTTACCTCTGCCAAGGAGGTTATTTTTTTTGTGGCATTTGTCTGTCTGTGTGCAAAATACCTCGGAATGAACTGTACACATTTGGATTAACTTTTCGGACAACGTGGGTATTAGGACAAGGAACAGGTGATTAAATTTTTGTGTTAATCCAGAACACAGTCTGATATTTGTATTGTAACGTGGGGGCGTATCCTTGTAAATTGGGTGTGGAGAGAATACTCTCTGTGCGGATAATGCGCACACCAAGACGCACTAGGCTTCTGTGTATCATATTGCGCCAGTGACCCTATATTGCTTTGGCGGAGGTCTAAGGTCTCCGAGTTTTAATCACTTACATCATACCAATACCAAGGTATTTTGCTGGCATTATGGACATGACAAAAGTCTATCCCACTCACCCGTCCTGTGTAGCTGGGTATTCACATTCCTGTCCTTTTGGGTAAACACCAGTAGTGTGGAGCTCACATATCGGAATTGATGGAGGATCTGTCTGCACCTTTGCTGAAAGCGAAACCAGACAAGTGCAAGTCAGTATAACATAATGCTATTAATAATGTTATTCTGCAAACAGTGACATTCCAAGGGTCACAGTAATAATTACTTTTCTTACTTAAAACCCATAACTGCTCCTAACTCACGTGCACAGGTGACAAATATTCTCCCAGCACTTGGGAAATTGGCAAATCACTAAAAAATTCGGCATGTCAGCCTTGATATGCCACAAGAATACTCACGTCCTTTCTTTTTCTTCTTTTTTTTCTTCTTCTTCCCCGCTGAATCACCCTCCTCTCCATCTGTTCAAATTGTCACAATCAATGTCATTAAATTTGCTCACTGCAGCATGCCCCAATGAAAATTGACAGCATTAGACACGCAAGACTTATTTCTCTGCTTGTACTGAGGCTTTCACTTATCTATAAACCATTAGCAGCAATGACAGCTGTTTTGCCATGAAAAACCTTAGAGGATAGTGGCACTAAATAACTGTGGTGAGACACAGACCTTCTTCTGCATCCTCTTCCTTGTCCTCCAGTGCTTGCTGCTCCAATTGTTTAGTCACCTTGCCTACACTGCTTGAGTCTCCATCGCCCTCTGCCTCGTTGTTCCCTGTTTCAAAGTCAAACACACACACAAACACACATACAAGTTAAACGAGGCCACATACAGCAAAGGTATCAAAGGCCTACTACAACCAATGTAATATCTGTCTCGTACATTTTACTTTCTTTCTTTATACACACACATATAGACATCCTTGTTGTCATGCAGGGGTACAGAAAAGCAAAGGCACCCAAATACAAATTACAGTGAGGAGATCACACAGAGATAAGCCATCAAAGATGCCGACAGAGCAAAAACCACCATGCCATATAGACACAAAGAGCGAATATTATGCTACACTGTTCCAATAAGACTTAGAACAGTGGCATTTAAACAATGTAACCAGGTTTTATAACCTTTAGTTAAGAAGCAGATAAAATATTGCAACTAAACACATTTTGCCTGTCCATGATAAGTCCCTGACGCGCACCTTATGCAAGCAATGTTTATGTGAGCAGCAGTCTCTGCAGTTACACAAAGCTACATCTGAAAACAGCATTAGTTCAAACACGTAACACTTAGCTTAGGCACATTTACATTATGAGCACATTCCATCACATGGCTGGTTGGCAATGTTTAAATTGGGGAAAAAAATGCTAATTGTGCGTATAACGGATATCGACAGTGTATAGTTATAGCTGCTAAGCTCTTTAAAAGTTGTTTCAAATAAAGTTTAGATTAAACCATTCACCACAACAGCAAACTATCACAGTGTTACTCAATCTTCAGACATTAGCTGACACTTCACGTTGCTCTGGCCTGGTTTAGCTAGGGAGCTAGTTAGCATACTCAAAGCAGTTTACGACCAGTCATTCTGCTCCACAGTTTGGGAAAATAATTCCAACCTGAGGCAGCTGACTTGTTCTTCTTCTTCTTCTTCTTCTTTTTCTTTGAAGTTTCCTCAACGGGATCTGCTTCCTCTATCACGTTGTTCACTGTTTCCCCATTAGCTACAGCCTCATGCTCGAGTTTTCCCTGCACCTGAACTTCTCCGTCCGCCATGATTACTAGTGCGGCCGAGCAAGAGACAGGCGCATAGACTGCTGGGAGAGCTCAGGCTGTAGCGTGGGGGCGTGTCCTTGTAAATTGGGTGTGGAGAGAATACTCTCTGCGCAGATAATGCGCACACCAAGACGCAGTAGGCTTCTCTGTATAATGAAGGACTCACAATTCTGTTATCTGATACCATTTAAAATCTACTCTGAAATGAAACAACAGTAGTCTTTAAAAACGTTCTTACTGTATCACACGACAGGCATTATAGCAACTGCAAGGTTCTCTACATCTACTTGGCCTGTTGAAAGATTCATGTTTTGTTTCACCTAACTTTTTTTGCAAATGCATTCTTTTCTGCCATGACTGCATGATGAAACATAAACAATACCGATGCCCTATGCAGATGTTGGTTGTTATATATTTCATACTTCCCATATGCCTTGTACTAAGCTGTATGTGCCCTGCAGTAGTCCTATTTTTCATTTAAATTTCCAAATTGCATATGGCTACCATAGCCTAGATCTTAACAATGGATGCAGGGAGTTGCCATGGCACTTGAGATTGAAGGGAAAACCACTGATAAGCCACAACAACAAACAATGCAGCTGCCCAACTACTGTCCTTACCTGCTTAATACCTACTGTACCTGGTCCAAGCTGAACTTCCTTCAGACACCTGGCATAAGAAACAGGATCCAGCTTGTGCTTACTTGGACAGCAAGCAAGACATTCCCATTTCTGAAAGATCTCCAGCCTGCAGAGCAAGACAGCCAGCTGCCCAACACTTCAGCTCCACTTCAGCCCACAAGTGTTTCACTGACAACGATTGTAACAAGCTTGTGGCCTGCCCCACTTGGGCAAGGAGAGCCCACTGACCAACCCAACTTGTGATCACAGTGAGCAAAAGGAGCTTGTACTGCAGCGATTATAGCTAGAAAGGTCTGTATATATCTACCTGCTCAGTGGACATGTCAATAGCTGTAACACTTGCCAAAATGAAACAAGTGCAGTTGGGACTTGCTTCTCTGGAGCCTTCCTACATGCTTCACTGACTGAATGTTAACTTGGCCATCCTCTGAGTGATGGAGCTTTGAAACGTTTTGATCACATCTGGCAACTCTGCTCCTGAAGTAGAGCCATACTAGCCCTTGGACACATCCTTTCACCACAAAACCACACAGGAGTGCTTTCAGTGTCAGCAACAAATAGCCCATCTGTTTTTTCTGTGTCTGTATAACAAACAGCTGAGAAGTCAAATATTTGTGTTGGGCAATTTTTATTACAATCCTGTATTTTTACCATCATAATACAATTTCAACTTCTACCAGCCTCATCTATTTTCTCATCACATTAACAACTGTCAATATTTCACACGGTGAAAATTCAGGTTGCAGATGTAGCCGCCATCAGTGTCAATGGCTGGTTATATGCTTGTGCTCATCTCGGGTTGCTTGCTAGTAAGTGCTAATTTTGGGTTTTCTGGTATGCTACAAGTTTGCTTAGTAATAGAAATCCGCAAAGACTTAAGTTGGCACCAGGGGACGCAAACAGCACGCAGAGTATCCCAGCAACAAACTTGTTGTAGGCTATGCGCTTGTTTGAGGCACGACGTCAATGACAACGATGGCCAAGAAATAGGCTACGTGCTTAATTCAAAAAGGCACAGAGTTTAATAGTGAGGGGAAAGTATATACATACCTCTAAGTTACTTCAACTGGTCATCACTTAATTCAGGTATACAACCAAACGCCATCTGCAATGACAGGAAACACAGGACCTGTGTTCTTCTTTGACCAGGTGAGAAAGTCAAGCATATTGTACCTCAGACGATTAGAATTTGACACTACTCTAGCTCACAGCCTTTGCACTTTTTTAGCCAGCAGTTATCAAACGATGTAGAAATCAGCAGGATACACAATCGAAGTCATTTGTGAAAAGGTAAATAAGTATACCCCAATAACTACATAACTACATCAAAATAAAGTACTAAGATAAATCATGGTAAATTGATTACGTTATTGTTTTATTTTGTCCTTACACTTTATAGATTATTGACAAATTCTGACGATATGAGGCAAGAAGACTTCTCCAATGCCCGGGACGCAAATGGGCAGGACGAGATCCAAACCGCTGAAATAAAGGAAAGCTTACATCTTCAGAGAGAGGGCTATGTTGACCAAGAGATTAATCCAGAGATGATAGAGAAGCAAAACGAGTCTTCCATGATAGAGGAATACAAACGTGCTGCACCCCAGATGCTTGCGGATTTGGGTTTACTTCTGTGCCGTTACGCGCAGTGGGGAGAGGACGTCTTCCCACGCGGATTGATAAATATTCTAAACTATACGTGGAGAGAACTGACTGCTGACGTTCACTACAAAACAATCACTCCCTCGCACCCTGACATAAAACAGCAAAAAGAGAAAAAGCCTAGTTTATCGTTGAGGAAGAAGCGAAGTAAAATCCAAACAAAACTAGTGGAAAATGAGCTGATGGAAAATGTCGATCGTCCCACTAACATTAAACAGACACTCTCTATAAATGGCTGTACAGGTAATTTAATCCAGCAATATTTAAAATAACAGACTCAAGTGTTTAACTAGTGACAATATGGGCTACCTGAAAGAGATTAATGAAAGTTAATGAAAACTGTTTACAAATTAAGCAAAAATATTTTCTCAACTTCAGTACCCTGACGAACTAGGGTTTATAGAACAGAGGGTTTGTAACATACACAGATCTTTTGTTTTTATCTCCCTCTCGGAATATACTGATTATCATCCATCAAATCTCAGATAATCATGTTGCAGAATAACACAACTTTAAATGTGTGCAACTTCACTTGAGTTGTTCTCTGTCTATATGAATGTAAGATGAATTTCAGTTGGCCTCTGTGCATGAAACAAAACAAAAAATGTGTATGGACCTGACAGTACCATGTAGCTGGAAAAAAGAACTTCAGGGATGTGGTGATGCATCACTCTTTTTGACATGTTTGGCCACATCTGAAATTATTCTTTTCAGCACCGGGTCCTCAAGTATCCACAACCATTGGGTTTACAGTGTCTTCCCAATCATGCAAAGAGCAAGGTAATAGTTACAGTTCCTTACTGGACGATGTGGTTGGTCAGCTAATATGCAAATTGTTACTGTAATCATTTGTCTCATAGAATGGATCATACAACCACCGGATGCAACGCCCATTGACTCTGACTGGACCAGTTTATATCAGTGGGTTGTGGATAGGCTTCAGCAAGCTCAAAAACCTTTGTGAGCAATGCAGTTATCTCATATCCTTTGAATTGTGGCAAAAAGAATAATAATAACAGGATAATACAGATCATTCTAAGACTGCCATGTTTTAGTTGCAATTTGATCAACTTAGAGGTTATGTTTTATGTGCCCACTCATACAAATGGATAAAGAGCAGAATCAGTGAAGAGTGCACTTCTCCTGCGTCATTATGGCGACTCAAAGAAAGTTCATCAGAATAAGAGCAACACCAACAACATAAAACAGTTGGCTGTCCACAATGGACCACCGAGAGTCCCAGTGCTAAGGTTTGAGACTGCACCACTGCAGAAACTACACTACAGGGTCCATGATGGGACATCAGTCATTTAGTATCCTTGAAGAATCTGTCATGTCTGTTACAGGCACATGTACCACTTCAAACACAAACACAAATACAAACACTCATGCACAGGCACAAAGACATTATAATACACGCTAGTATTCTTTGTGAGACAATTGTATTGTAATCTTTGTCATGTAAAAACCTGTATTTCAGATCATGTTCCTTCAGTCTAAACTGTTTAAAAAGGCCACAGCCAAGTTTGTTTCCCCATGACTGATTTTAACCAGCTATCCCTCAGGTTGCAGTGTGTCAGATTCCCTCCGGCTTGAGCATTGGTGGTTTTTATACAAATGTCTACAGTGATACATCCCCAGCATGTGTTTTGGCCACTGTCACAGCATTTGGTCATGGAACTGTCTCATGGCCTCAAAGGTTAGTAAGGACATTTGTACAGATTGAATGATAAAGATGTTTAATTTCACAATTCATTGCGTCAGCGTTCAGTGACTGCCTCAGGTGTGTCTGTTTCATTAGGGCTGTATTATTTAGAGCTTGTTTACACGTACCTAGATATTTTTATAAACGGATATATATACATTTTTTTATCTGTTTGAGCCTTAGGTTTACGGGTAAACAGAGTTTTAGCCTCCTCAAATGGATATTTTTCAAAATGCTGGACTCTGGATTCGGGTTAACCAAATTACAAAAAAGAAACAGATAAAAAATGACAGTTCATAAAAATATCCAGGTACATGTAAATATCCAGGTACATGTAAACAAGCCCTTAGAGAGTCAACATTGCTACATGAATTATGTGTAGTGTTTACAGTAGCCTATATTAATTCCAAAGCTAAAGTTACTAATTTATGAGAATTCACTACATTTCCAGAACCCAAAATATTTTTGACAATAGTTTTTGTTTTGTTTTGTGTTTCTAGTGGGGTTATTTATGCTGCATGGAATCAAACAGGGGGGATGATTTTGGATCCAACTGGTAAAGTGACAAAGAAATGGAACTGGTGTCCAGATAAAAGGCCAGTTGAGACAGTGCTTATAGAGGTGAGAGGAACCAGAGGTGAACATTTTCCTTTGCAGATACACCACTCACACTGATGCATCTTGGCAGAACGTATTAGTTTCTTTGCTCTCTGCTCTGCTCATCTGATAAAAACTGATTATTTACAGAACTGAGTCTTTTATGTAGTCAATATTAAATGTTGGTTATGAATATTATGTGCACATGAATGCAATGTGTTAATGTGGGTCCTAATTTTAGTCAGATATGCTGTATGAGGGCCATGACATACTCACAAACACGGCACGTGTTGCCAGGTGCCGCATGGGTGATGTGATGAACAGGTGATGTGTCTGTGTAGGCAGGAGATGAGGGGGAACATTGGACCTGTAGAGTGACCCTTGGAGACCCAGCTGATCAAATTGCGGTATCGCTACCAGGCCTATTATTGTCTTGACCCTGACCCACTATCTGTTTTCCAAGCATAGGTTATAATTGAGGAGTGACAGCCATTGTTCATACGTTTCTCATCTGGTTAGGTTTCAGCGCTATATTATCACAGACAGTTGCAATTTATTGTACCTGCTGGTCCCTGTGTGCTGCTTCATCTTCTGCATTTAACAAAATGACTAATGCTTTTTCAATACTAACATTTCCTGGTAACAGGTAACAGAGGGAATTTCAGTGAAACTATGCAGTGCCACCAGTGCTAAGCTGATGTTCAGAGCAAAGAACGAAACTGTCCATCTCTATTTACCTTTTCTATCAGATGTAGACAACCACAACCAACAGGTTAGATATATGTCTATTATTTTTAAAGTTTCATTGCCTGTTATACCTGTCTCTATGTCAGATTGCATGCCCTTTAAATTACCTACACATTTGTACCTACTGTTATTAGGGGACGATTGCAATTTAATTCCAATTTAAATTGGAATTAAAACATAGAGGAAACTACAAGAAAAGGAATATGTTCTTGATGTTGTTAGGTAGCTGTGTAGCATGTACCTTAATGTTACTTCAAGTTTGGCTGTAAGTGATCAGTAGCTTACTATAGAGTAACAAAACCCTCTAGATTGTCAAGATGTCATCACAACCCAGTGAGGCCCTTCAAGTTGAGCAGGAGTGTTTAGAGGATCCCTCTCGGCTTCACCTGCAGGGCATCTGTCCACTCTTGGAGCTAAATAGGTTGCGGAGGAAAGCCAGGCACATTCTTGAAAAGTGGCTGCAGCACTACAAAGTACTCACAGGTACAACGGGGGCAAAAGCTGACTCATGTGAGGCTTTAAGAACAGAAAGTCATGAACGAGCATCTCAGGATTTATTTACAGTACATAGAGTATACTTGTGATTTGTGTTACTGTGTTCTTTCATAGACAGAAATTCATAGACGAACATTGAGCATGAATTACTTCTGTGTCCATGATATGCCGTGTTCACCTGCCATAGAGAGATGTATTACTTACCTCTGGATTGTTTGCTTTATTCTAGGTACTTGTGACTTGGACACAAGGAATTCACAGCCCTTATGTCAGCAGAGTCTGAGACAGAAGACACAGTCTGTACCACTTCCATCTTTGGGCAATTGTCTCCTAAACCACCGCAGCTCAGCTCAACCCTACAGAGGTGCTGGCAGAGGACACACAACCACCAGACATGTCTATGCACCTGTCAATCACCTTGCACCTTCCTCTTTGAAAATGAAATGGTAAGGATGGCAAGGTGGTGATGTGCATTGTAGATAGATTACTAGATTTGTCTATGAAATGGTGTTGGAGATGAAGAAAGTAGCAAATGACTATTCAGTTCATCTGTATTGACAGTCGCATGGCACAGATGAAGCCATTGAAGGAAGACCCTCAGCATGTCACAGACACTGGGACCATCAGGGTTCACAGTAACATCAAGCTAGAGTAATGTTTATGACTTTACTATCATGTTTTCATCTGACTATACAATACCATATTTCCTGTTTACCAGACCCTTCTCATAATGACCTTTCTCTTCCAGTTCAGTTTTGGTTCCATGGTTCCCTGCAAACTGGCACCCGTCACCCATACCCCACGATCCCTTTGGCTCAGCCATTGCTTGCCCTGTTGTTCTCCGTGCGGCCCTGAGGGGGGAAGAGAACTGGCAGTGGTGGCGTTGTGGCTGTAAGCAGATACCTGTCCTGACTGACGCGGAGTACGACGCCTTCATAGCCGGGCAGGGATCATACAGTGAGCAGATCCTGGTGGTGTGCATCACCACTGCACAGAACGTACCCTCATCCCCTTCACTCAGCAGAGACAACTTGGAACAGCTTTACAGGAAGATGAACAGAAAGAGAAATATGCCCTGTACACAGGTAAAATCAGACATAGGATCTATACATAGGATCTATACATATTAGTGATTAGTAATAATTATTACTGTATAGCTAAGTCTGGTCAAACTTTAATATCTGATTATACAGCATCACACTCCAGAAGGATACAAGGGAATTTTATTGTCACATGCATGTGGTTTCTGAGTTTAAAAAAATGCAATGAAATTGTGTCCATTTCAGAATGAGGATGCCCTAAGACACCTTCACACTTTTCACCACTAATAATCACTCTGCATTTTGTCCTGAATTATCGAACATGAATATTCTATTCATTTGAATGATCGAAAGTGAAATTGAAATGGTTTTCCGATTTGATTTAAAATAAACAATAGAAAACACAATTTGATGTGTTTAAGCATGATTAATTGGTAGTAAAATATTGGTGGTAAAAGATAGACTCATATAGGTTACCTGCAGCCAAGCAACAGGTATCCTTACCATCCTTATACTTTTACTAATTTTATATTGATTAAAAATATTGCATTTCACATACTCAAAGTGTTTTACATATACATTTTATATTGTTCATGCTGCATTCACACTCTCTCTCTCTCACACATACACACACACACACACACACACACACACACACACACACACATACACACCGATAGCAGAGGTTGTCATGCGCAATGCCAACCTGCACGTTGGAAGCAGCTCAGTGTCTTGCTCAAGGACACTTTGACAGGGTCAGCAGGAGCAGAGTTCAACCCTGCAACTGTTTGGTCTTTGAGCAACTCCTTCCCCCCTGGGCCACCATCAACACTATGGGTTGATACAGGAGTAGCATTCTGGGGAAAGTCAGTGGAGGTTTTGGGAATTCCTGTGTGATTATATTGTTGGTTCACTCCACAGTGTGTGTAAAAAACAGTTCAGACAGCATCAAGACTAACATGATTAGTACATGACATGGATGTAACTAAACAAGCAAATAATACTGCCCTCTATGACTAAACTTCTGCGGGTCTCTGCGGGTCACACTCTTTCTTCAGTGTCAGATGGATTCCTTCCGGCTCCTGCGATATGAAGTTCCTGGTCCAGAGACTCACATGGAACCCACAAAACTTTACTGCAGCATAGACACAATGTGGCTCATGGGATGTTCATGGTAAATTGGTAATCTTATTTATGCAGCTTCATTATAAAACTCTAGAGGGCAGCATTTTCAGAGCATTGACTAAAATTTAGAACCAGTTCTGTCAGTGTGTCACTGGTTCATTAGCATGTTGCTAAGCAGAGGATGGCCATCATAAGAGTACCTGAAATACTTCTCCTTTGTTGACAACAACAATAACACCTTCCCTTCTTCATCACAGTACTACCTCTGTCAGACAACAGATAACTATTGTGAAGAACAGGGCAGATCATGTGTAGGGGAAAAACACAGTATACAGGCAAATACGCTTGTGAATTTTTACTTTGTAAGTGT